>CM055899.1:57169848-57364848 GCA_029582155.1 Panopea generosa | reverse complement strand
ACAACGTGCATTCTTTAATGAAACTTTTATGCATTCCTTTACATTTCATGACATTTTTATATACATTGTTTAATAACAATACATATTTCTCACTAAGTGTTAACCATATTACTTGGCTGTCGCACGGACACTGTCGACCTGCGTTTAGACTTGCCCGAAAATTTGATTGAAATCAATAAATTATGTTGATACGTCGTCGTCATACATGTAAGAACACTGACAGAAACCTAGAACTGCAATTTATTATTGCTCCTATTAGAAATGAATTGAACAATATATATTAAATATACATGTTTATGTTACATGATAGAATGCAACTCAGATTGTTTTTGCTCAAAGCTATATAACTGTAACGAATATGCGATGCTCTACAGAGAATTTCATTATATACGAGGAATGTCCAAAAAGTAATAGGACAACCCTGTCATTTTTTGTATTAAGGGCTTTACATGCAAAAAGTGGTATCAATGGTTATCAACACATCTTCTATTGTCATAAAACATCAAATCAACCTTTAGTCATTATTAAGTTCATGCAAAAGGCTCCATAGTAACGCGAGTTTAGAAGTACGGGTACTTTGAAATTAGATGCCATTTACAAAATTAACAATGTCTTGGAAAGATGACAAGTTCCTCAATATTGTGCCAAATGTTATAAAAATACCAGTTGGCGTAATTTCATATCATGCGCGAATGTCGTTTAAAAATTCGAAGTTATCGATAAACATTTGAATATTGTGGGCACTTTTGAAATAACAAGTGCGAATTTATATATTAACAAAAATGGACGACGTCACGCCTAGAGTGGGAATTTGGAGTGTGATAAAATTTTGTGTTGGGTGTATTTTGGCCCCACAGGATACTCTTAAGTTTATTTCACAAAACTCTTTAACAGAAGGCATATACTGGAGTCTTATCTATTGGTGGTACAAACGGGTTTCCAATGGTGAGTCGAAAGTAACTGACCGTCAGCGATCTGGACGACCGAATTCTTGTGTGGTTTTCCTGGGATTTAAGTCAGATCTTCGTGAAAAGCGCATTTAGTACCTCTGGGCCGTCTGCCTGAGTGTACAATCTGTGGTTAGGATCTATGAGTCATCATAGTATCGTGGCATGTACCAGAAGTGGGTGCAATACCACAAAAAGTGTGTTTTGCACAGCGGTTCATATTTCGAAAAACGAATGACTTTCATTTGAATGTCAACCTGACGTCGTACAAGTAACATCAAACTCCCCCGTACTTTGTTACAGATACACTTTGACTTGTCGAAATGAATGTTAAATGGTGGTGTACGATATTGAAATTGTGCATGCTTATAGTTTAAATATATAAAATTTTACATGCCAAGTTTTGTTTGGATTGAAACACTAAAAGGCATATTTCTAAATGCGTCCTATTACTTTTGGGATATACCTCGTATATTTGACAACTTGTTTAATAAAGTTAACTTTTACGAGCGTTAAAGTCCTGTACGTGCATTAATATACTACTCTGACAATTTTGCTAATGTAAAGGTCTCGTTACTTCATTATTTTCAGATTCAGCAATGACATTCATGTCGTATAGTTGTTAGGTTGATGGACATTATTTCTTCCTCCATTCCCCGGGCTTCAAGATAATGTTATCACATTTTGATTACGGTATGTATTGGATTTGAATTATCTATAATTTCCTGTCTCCGAGAATATAACTTGTCACGTTCTTTTACATCCGTAAACATGTTAAGAGACGTTCCTGTGGGAAATTATTTTGTTTCAACGACAACTACTGTCATTTTTGAATTACCAGGGAATAAAGAAAAAATAATTTTTCCCCACTGGCTCAAGCTGATATTAAAAGAGACTTAGTGCAACTTTGACAAAATGTTCACGCAACTATACATTAGAAAAGTGTTAATGTTATGAAATTGAAATAATACAAACAGGCTTACAGTTTTAAAAGAAATGCTATATTTCGTAAATGTATGGCATGCATTACAGAAAGTATAAGCTAATGTGTGCTTAGTCTTATTAGATTTTATTATCAAGATGATATATATTTTTTAAGGAAAATATTATAGAGAATATATTAAGGTATTTCAACATTTCAAAATTATCTTTTTTTTTCAATAAATCTTTCCTATATATACTCAATGATCCCGTATATCAATATATATTTAAACATACCGAACTAATATATCGTATTGGGATTTCATGAGTTACGCGCCTTAGATAGATTAAAAACATTGCATGCTTAAAAATAACAGCATATTTTGTGACTTATTAAATGAATCACGTAATTCCATTTTGATTTTAATTTGATCCGTTACATGTATCATGTTAACATGGAGTTAAAGTTGTTTATCTTAGACAAAAGAGTGCGAATGACGATGGTTTTATTGATTCGTTGAATATTAAGCATCATATTTATGCCATCGAGGGCTAACGGATAATCAGTTAACATAACCATTGTTTCGAGAGTTCTTGAAAGGTTACCAGTACACGAACACACCCCATCTCCACTGATACCTTATAATTTTCCCACTTGAATCAGCGGTGGGAGACGAATGATAATGAGACAAGGTATATCAATCATCATTAAGACTGTTGCTTGGTGGGGATTCGACCTCGAAAAACGATGTGTATGTATACTCTGCTTGCTAACATATTCTATAATAATGAAATCTGATATACAATTTAAAGGCATCAAACTAAATAGTGGATAAACTTATATATACACAAATTAAATATGACATGGTATCTGATTGGCTATTCAGATAGTATTGTTGAGAACAAAATAATAAATGTTTCTATTACAAGAATGTTGAAAAATCGTCTCAGTATCAATCTAAATTATTTAATATATGGTTATGAGTCCTCTATGGCACTGCGGTCTGGTGCGCTGTTGTCTAATTACAACTTGCCCCTTACTGCAGAGGTGGTTAGTTCGACGGTCAGTCCAGACCCGTAGTGTGATAATGTTTATTTGCGGAAGAACAGCCTTTCTACTCAGATTCATTCTGATCAATGCATTATCCAATAAAAATACATTCTCTGATAATAGGTATACATGTCAGTGACGTATCTGCCTTTAGGCCACAACGCCCGGGCTTGCATATATTTTTGAAAATACATCATTATATCTCCTGGAAATGCCCTCAGAACGTAGGAAATGCATCCTGAAAGTTTTTTTGTTTTGATGGGGGAGAGGGCCATGTCCTCCAAACCCCTCTCCGGCCCCACTAGAACTCGGTGGGCTTGCACATCATTTTAGGGTCATCTACTCCACTGCATGTTCTTTGTTTAAGTTTAAATATACGTTTGTCCGTTCTTAAGGATTTACCGTGTGTATGTATCTTCCTCAAAATAAGAGTACATTTATTTGTCTTTGTTTTGATAAATAATTACTGTAATGCAACTTGGTATGAAGAAGATTGAGACTACAAAATGTTCAACAAATTGATGTCAAATTGCTCGATACAAAATGGTATCTATAGTTTACGTTTGCTTTATATTTGAATTTATTTCGTTTACATTAACCATACATGCAATGAATACCGTATTCTTCAATACTAGAAGCTTAAATGCATAGTTGATGTTAGGCTTATTTAAGAGTATTTAAACTATCTAAAGGAACTATATTTACTTACATCTAATTCTAATTTACCTTTGTACATATATATCTCTTTATCGCTTTGTCATTCTAACTCGTTTTAACGAATATCTTTAAAAATACTGTGATCATATTTAACATTTTTGTAAATGAATTATATATCACATCCTTAATTACTTTCGCCTCATCATATTCGTTTTCATATTAAAATACTTACTGTCAGATTGGTGTAGATTTTATGTTACTGAAGTCAACAATATCTCTTTCAAATTTTAATTATTTGTAAATATACATTGATAAACATAACTCGATTCCATAAATAGTTAAAGCCTGCGTATAGAACCTGATGTTTCCAGTATAACAACTGAATTAATTCAGTCTACAGAAATGTTAATCGGTATTGAGGCTACTGGCCATAACATAAATCGTCTTGACGATATGCAGGAACAGACTGAATTAATATCCAAGACACATTCATAAGTAGACGACATCTAAACAGGTTAAGTTATTGCTTTATAGTTACACTAAACAAAATAAAAATCAACAACTGCATGATGTTTGTATTAGAACGTTTACTGTTTTTGTAAAATAAAATATATAAGATATTAAATATTGCGTCAAATGAACTGTTTAACGGGACTAAAATGTCATCGTATTAGTAATTCCCAAGACTTTCGGAAAAAAATCAAGAGCAAGTTTAATAAAGCAATGTTCACATTGCTTTTATTTGGATATATAAATTATCTGTAAATGAGCTTCTTTGTTTTGCGATTCAATATATAGATTTCAACAGGCGTTGATTGAGAATATTGCAATGAAATCTGGACTAATTCAATATTTTTCGACTGCCAACGATGTTAACAAAGTAACGGACAGTACGTCGATTAGCGTATATAACTTGACCTCCTTCCAAGCGCTACAAGACAGAGTGCATACGTAATTGACCTGACGTGGGCTGTCAATGTAATTGATCTGACGTGGGCTGTCAGTGTAAGGTTACACCAAGCAGGGGAATTATATAAAACCCGATTCCCTTCGTTAGAAAGGCAAGGAACACATTTGCATGAAGTTGTTCAAATAAAAGTGCCATATTGTTCTATGTAGACAATTGAGATTTTAAAGCCTTTTTATACAGTTTACTTGTCACTTTGAATGTTTTATAAGTTATGAAATATAATTGACAGGGACAATATAGAATCATAAACACAATAAAAACGGACGTGCTTTCATGTTTTAGTATTCACCACACAATCGTTCAAATTGGCTCTCCTTTGTTTAGTTTAAACTTAATTATTTTACTTCGATTCAAGTTCTTACAGTTAAATCATCACGTCGGACATATTCCTTGGTTCAACCAGTACTTACCACATGTGAATAAAGCGTCGTGCCAAAGGAAACCGCACTTAGCTGTGGCAGAGGATCAAACCCACGACCCTCCGATGCTCAATCACTCGTCCACCCTTTCCTTGTCTCCAACTGGAATTTGTCCTTATTTGTATCTTATATTGTAAGCATACTTACTTCAACTTTTTTTTAAAACATCAATGCAATTAAATTGCGTATTGCAGAAAGTGTGTTCTTTAATGAAACTTTGATGTATTCCTTTACATTTCATGACATTTTTTATATACATTGTGTAATAACAATACATATTCATCACTAAGTGTTTACCATATAACTTGTCTCGCACGCACCCTGTCAGTGTAAGTCAATGTAATTGATCTGACATGGGCTGTCAATGTAATTGATCTGACGTGGGCTGTTAGTGTTGTTGAACCGACGTGGGTTGTCAGTGTAATTGATCTGACGTGGGCGTAATTGATCTGATATCGGCTGTCATTGTAATTGATCTGACGTGGGCTGTCAGTGTAATTGATCTGACGTGGTCGTAATTGATCTGACGTGGGCTGCCAGTGTAATTGATCTGACGTGGACTGTCAGTGTAATTGTTCAGACGTGGGCGTAACTAATCTGACGTGGGCTGCCAGTGTAATTGACCTGACGTGGGCTGTCAGTGTAATTGATCTGACGTGGGTGTAATTGATCTGACGTGGGCTGTCAATGTAATTGATCTGACGTGGGCTGTTAGTGTTGTTGAACTGACATGGGTTGTCAATATAATTGATCTTACGTGGGCGTTATTGATCTGACATCGACTGTCATTGTAATTGATCTGACATGGGCTGTCAGTGTAATTGATCTGACGTGGGCGTAATTGATCTGACCTGGGCGGCCAGTGTAATTGACCTGACGTGGGCTGTCAGTGTAATTGATCTGATGTGGGCGTAATTGATCTGACGTGGGCTGTCAATGTAATTGATTTGACGTGGACCTTCAGTGTAATTGAACTGACGTGGGCTGTCAGTGTTATTGATACATGTATGACGTGGACTGTCAGTGTAATTGATCTGACGTGGGCTGTCAGTGTAGTTGATCTGACGTGGGCTGTCAGTGTAATTGATCTGAACTGGTCTGTCAGTGTTATTGATCTGACGTGTGCGTAATTGATCTGACATGGGCTGTCAATGTAATTGATCTGACGTGGGCTGTTAGTGTTGTTGAACTGACATGGGTTGTCTATATAATTGATCTGAAGTGGGCGTTATTGATCTGACATGGACTGTCATTGTAATTGATCTGACATGGGCTGTCAATGTAATTGATCTGACGTGGGCGTAATTGATCTGACCTAGGCGGCCAGTGTAATTGACCTGACGTGGGCTATCAGTGTAATTGATCTGACGTGGGCTTAATTGATCTGACGTGGGCTGTCAATATAATTGATCTGACGTGGACCTTCAGTGTAATTGAACTGACGTGGGCTGTCAGTGTTATTGATACATGTATGACGTAGACTGTCAGTGTAATTGATCTGACATGGGCTGTCAGTGTAATTGATCTGACGTGGGCTGTCAGTGTAATTGATCTGAACTGGTCTGTCAGTGTTATTGATCTGACGTGTGCGTAATTGATCTGACATGGGCTGTGAATGTAATTGACCTGGGGTGGGCTGTCAATGTAATTGAGCTGACGTGGGCTGTCAGTTTAATTGATCTGAGATGGGCTGTAAATGTAATTGACCTGACGTGGGCTGTCAAAGTAATTTATCTGACGTGGGCTATTGATCTGACAAAATCAACAAATGACAGAATATAAATAATTGTCCAAAATCATGTAGCGTCCATGTTTAATGGTTTAAATTCCAACTTGGTAAGCAATGAAAGCAAACACATAACTAATCTCTCACTAAACTAAACTCCATCCCTCCGTCACTCCCCCCCCTCTCTCTCTCTCTCTCTCTCTCTCTCTCTCTCTCTCTCTCTCTCTCTCTCTCTCTCTCACTCTCTCTCTCTTACGGGAGCAACACTTATATCACTACTTAACATACTCTATTATAAAATATTCCTGATAAACTTTCACTGCTGAACCATTGAAACAGATTAGAAATAGTTTTCAATGTGGATGGAAACGGGTAAACTGTTTAATATACGGAAAATGAGGCGCTGTCCCGTTAAATATATTTGTTTTATATACAACTCTAGCTGTGTAATTTATAAAGTATTTTATTGCTGTTTACTTTTCTAGTAGCGCGATGATATCCATGTACTTATCAATTAATATGTCATTGCACGAGGAATTGCTCTTAGCGAGAGGATTTTATGAACAGTAATACGTCATAGCGCGAGGCATTTGTCGCAGCGCGAGGATTTTATGAATGGCGTTATGTCATAGAGGGAGGAGGGTAGGTAGGAAAAGGGCGTGCAGTGGGTTTAATACGGCGAAAACACGCGGAAATTATTGTCCGATATGCAAGACTCTCTAGCAGATGTCCTTAATCTACTTGCCCAGTATGTGTACGTCATCCACATGTCCAGAAGTGGAGGAATATTGCAGCTAGTGCTTTGTGTTCAATAGCAATTGTTCTCTATATATTCTATCTACCAGTGTGATTACCATATCCTAAATTTCGATGCACAATCAGTGTTGTTACATTGATGTACATTCCAGGACATGACAATACTGAGTCTGGAATACATTCTCTACACATAATTCCGCAGAATTTTGTTACAAATAATATAAATCAGATTTACATATTGATACTGTGTAACAGAAAGGTTACATTAGAACTGATATTACCCAACTTTTCCTAACTCGTCTCAATTTAGATAATTTAACCAATCTGACGTCGTGGTGTCAATTAGCGTTCTATTGGTAACATTTACCAGGATTTCAATAATTGGCAGACGCAATCATTTAACAGTGCGTATTGAAATTAGATTATCTGAATGTTCCACAGTACGAATTTTAAGTTTTCCAGGCGCTAAAGCATATTAGTGAACGAATGCATGCTGCTGATAAATCATTTTTGTTGATGGAGATGATGAGCATACATGTTGTAACATTACCATAAACAGTAAACGCACCATTTGTATTTATCATTATGTGTGAAAAATTTAGTTATCGTATGCAAGAGATATTAATAAAAAGAAAATGACTTAAAAGAGATAACTATAATGCTATTAATAAAACTTTCATAGTTTTTTATTGACGTGAATATTATACAATTATCTACCTTTTTAGCGGTCACTGGTTCAAATTATTTAACCGAGGAAAATGACCATTTACCCAAAGCAGGAAACTATTGACCGAGACTGCTTTGGGTCAATTTGATAATTTAACTGTTAACCACTGAAAAGGTAGATAGTTGTTTCATTATATATATTGAATAACAATAAAAACGGTCTAAAATCGAATTACATACAAATGTATTAAAATTTTTCCCCCACTTCATTCATACTTTTACTGCGGTTTTTAACAGTAAAGCATATTCAAAAATATTGTTTGTAGCCTTTGTATGTCTGATCTCCACTAACAACTTCAATATATTCTCTGACTTAAAATATTTTCAGCAAATCAAAGTACAATGCCACCAGTATTAAGCTACATTCTGAATCCGCTCTTGATCAAAACAACGTCATCAATGCCAATACGTATACAACCTGATATCATTATATAAACATCAGTTGTGAAAAATAGCTAAATTGTATTTTAGCGTTGAAAAGATGGTACATTTAACTGTTGCTTTATCGAGTTTTATCCAAAAGCGCAAATGGAGCTTGAATGGACAATCAGCATGAGAACGGAAAGAACGTTTCCTTTGAACTATTGACTCGGTAATTGGGTTGTATAAATTTGATAGCTATATTAAATAAATTAAATGTTGAGTTATCATATATGTATTCCTTTGTTTTATTCTTTTGGATTAAAATTAATATATGTAATTCAATTTAACAGAACACTTCATTACCACAAATATTAGACATGTTATTTGTGTTTACTATTTAAGCGTTATTTTAAGAAAACGTCCATGAATTATTTTGGAACAAATACAATTACCATTAACTAATAATGCTCTAAAAGTCACTTTTAATACCAGTAATGTCTCATTGCAGAATATGCTATGATAGGATTTTCTACTCCTCTGCAGTACGAAATTACAGCCACTATGAACCACATTAAACTTTTAAAACTAAACTACATAAACCACTTTTTAGCGCGAGAATCGTGTTACCTTCCCCAAATATAGTGACAAGTATATATTTTAGAAAACCAACATAACGACTGCGTACTCAATATAATGGTGAATATTTTATTTATTTTGTTTTATATTTATGCTGTAACTGATATACTTTCAACCTAGAATCTACATCTAGAAATCATGCGTGACCAATATGATCTAACAGCTCGATTCAGCAAGATGAATATATATTTTTTATTTTTGTTCTCTATAGATTGAAGGATTAGAGGATATATATGTATTTGGACAATGATAATAAGATATTCTTCCCGGCAAATATATTATTCAACGTTGTGATTAAATGGTTTATCTCATTTAAATACATTTTTTTATCTCTATCAATTCACAATATTGCCAAAACTCTACACCAACGTTTAATTCGTCGCGGTTTAAAGACATTATACAGTGAATTAGTTCATTTGAAGCGCATGATATACCAGTAGAGCACCGATCCTAAGATCGGAGGGTCGTGGGTTCAATCCTCCACCACGACTATGTGTGGTGTCCTTGAGCTAGACACTTTTTCCACATGTGCTTAATACTAGTTCTTCCCGGCGTGACTTCGAGCGTGATTTGCATATTAAGTAATTTACTTCGTAATAAAAATAGGAAATAGAAGGCTAAACTAATAAAGTTCCTTGGAATATTATTTACTTTTCATTCAAACTTAACTCTGCCACATACTGACAAGCAACCCGGTGCAATTTTCTCTATTAAATTTGATTTACTACGCCTCCAGAGTTTCTCCCGCCTTATCAACACTGAATGTCTTCAGAGAGATAATCATTGATGCATCCTTTAACATTCTATGGGTACGAATGCTGCTTTGACATTCCATAGATGTTGTTTCCGTCTCATTGATACGAAATGATTAGACTGCAAATAGGTAGACTTTGCCAGTTAATTTAATGTTTGTATTTTATTACCCCACAAACAGACACACAGACACACAGACACACAGACACACTCACAGAGACAAACCCACACCCACATACATGTTCAAACCGACACCCACACATAAACATCCCCAAACAGACCCCCCCCCACCCCCCAATCACTTCATTGCTGAAAACCATTGGTGTTTATAACATTGTTTCGCTATGTCCTTTACTGTTTATACCATAATGCATTTAAGTTTAGGTCATTCAACTCATTTACACAAAACAAAAAAGTGTATTTTCGCGTCCTTAATATACAAACACTTGCCAACAGCAGCAAACTATACGGTCTGAATAGGGCACTAAATAGTTATAAAGTGTTGGGAGTATATTTAGGAAGCGAAACAAAATATTGCATGTGCATTAGATTGTACGTATGCCATTCACAGTTTTCTATCAGTCCAGTGTTCATTGTGGTAACTGAAGTAAATTACGTTTTTAATCACAATATTATATCTGTATAACAGCACTTTTCATTCACAGTTTTCTATCAGTCCATTGTACGTTGTGGTAATTGAAGTAAATTACGTTTTTAATCACTATATTTTATCTGTATAACAGCACTTTTCATTCACAGTTTTCTATCAGTCCATTGTACATTGTGGTAATTGAAGTTAATTATGTTTGCAAGTCGCCGTGTCCAATATGGTTTTCACCATAATATGTATGAATACAATTTATTCCCATCATTGTACAAAACACTGTAAAGTGATATCTTTAAAAATTTATTCTATACCTCAATCTTAAAGAAATTTATCATTAGAGTAAAGAAAAACCAAGATCTTTTTTAATAAATTTAAGGTGTGTTCAATGCAGCAGACACATGGCGGAAGATATTCAGATTTTCTCAACTTCATCGTCATGCGGAACATATTGTTGGTTGATTGTTTTTATCGTTGAAATTTCTATTAAATTTATTTCCTTTTTGTTAGTCGTCATTTTGAATTTTGAACTGAATAATACAAACTGTATTCAATAAACTTCTAACAGATTGTACGATCACGTAGTAACATCTTGAGTAGGTGATTGGCTATACACTTACATGTATAGAATATATATGTTATTTCTTAACCAGACATTTATCTTGTTGCTATTATCTGTTGATTTTATCCTAGATTTAATATTATAATTTATGATACAAAAATGTATCTTATTATGCATTAAAAGAAATACTGTAAGGGGTGCAAATGTTGGTACCTATGGTAACAACCTACATGCTATCTATACACGGTATCGCTGTATGAATAAATATAGTATTCAAAACAGCGGAGCCTGACAATATTTTTTGACAACTCGGAACTATAGCTACAATGGCCTATAACGAACAGCTGCACTAAGCCGTAGTTGTGTAAGTTTCATCAGACAATGTTATACATTAGTTTCAAGGTTTTCAATTTTGTAACTAAATATTTATTAAATGATAATTGATATTTCATTTAAAACGAGATTTAGTGAATATTTTTAAACATTTATTTTTGAATAATTATTTTGAAATATCATAGAACATTATTCATCTATTTATTATTTCTGAAAGAAATTTCGTCGGAACGGACACATAACGCAATATAACAATAAAAGAGCAGGTGTTTTTCTATATAATAGACTGTGCGTTAGAGATTTATCCTAAAGATAGTGCACAATTTATGTGCTTGTGCTTTATCTCATCTTATATCTTATTTTCTTTAACGATGCATCCGTTTCCTTCAACTGAGCTAGTACTTAAATATATTATACCTTTTTTTAAACTTTTAAAAACGGTTTTATGACCACATGATGATGTAATAAATTTAAAACAAATCTGAAATAAATTAGTTTCCGCATTTGAATCAAGTTTATTAGTTTAAGTGTTGTTGCTTTGTGTTGTCTTAATTGGTGGCCTATTACTCTGTCGTTGGCGCAATTTAAGGTATTTTCCTTATTATTAAAGATTTATGTGTTAACTATCTTTATTTTAGTTTAGTATTGTTATGACCAGTGTCCTTAATCAGTGTTCTACTCTTTGTTTTTCAATTACAGGACTGTTTTTCACAAAATAACTAAGTCAATTTGACAACTTCTATACTCAATTTATAATCGTCGTATATTGTTGCATCTAAAAAAATGCATCATTTTCTGCCTGACTTGAGCCAATATTTGTATCATATGTTCAGAAACATTTTTTTAAAATGCACCCCAGGTTGTTGTATGTGTTATTTCATGGTAAATTCACATCGCACTGTTATAAGATGACAATATTTCTGTCGATGATTAAATCATGTTGAAACTAACAATTACTAATATTGAGAGTAAATTGCTAGACACTGGGATCAATTAATGGTTCGTAGCGCGTTGCACAGTCGTAGATCACCAGATTTCCGATTATTCGTGGTTTCCATTCTCCGCAACACTTTTTATGTAAAAATAAAATGTAGATTGAACAAATTGAATAATAAGAATGAACCTAGAAAATGATTAATTATGAACTTTTATATTAACGCCATTTGTGAGCTACAGTGGTTTTATATATTCTTGCCATGGAACCATACTGAGCAAAATTGAATAATGCACAGTCCTCTGCAGAGATCGATGACAATCCTTTTTTTATCTGGACCATTATTGGCAGCATACTGTCTGTTTAGTTCAATAATGTAATGTATACATACAAGGGACGTTTAATAAATAACATTGTAATATAGAACATTTTAGTAGTTTATGATCATTTTAACATGTTGAAGTCTAGATTATTGTTTTCTCAATCAGCCGAGTTTCAGCAAATGCATATATTTATTAGACAGTGATAAGACATTGTACACGTTTGTTTCTATTATTAAATACTGAGTTTCCCATCATTCTAAATTAAATCAATATATTGTTATTGAATTTGTAACACTGGCACTGCACAGTGCATTAAACTTCTTTGGATACCAACTAAATTTCATTTCAAACTTGCCGATGTAATAACCTGAAAGTCAACTAGGGACGCTCTTTTTTTACAATCTTAGCGTGGTTTACTGAGCCTCCATTGTTTTCCCCGCCACATCAACATTAACTGTCGGCAATTGGATATTCGCTCATGGATTCCGTGAAATACCTAATACTGGATAACAGTACTCCTTTGTCTGTCAACAGATGCTCTTTTCTCTAAACGTTAATTGCTGTCTTTGTCTTATTGAGATAAATTCATCAGACTACAAACACCTGTACATATCATTAGTGGGAAATGGAACTGCTCTTCCAGATTAGACTTCACATTTGTTCGGTTTAGTATCGATAGGAGTGCGCATAATACGATTTACTGAGACGCGTTTTAGTTCTTTGTTCGTTTTCACTTGGGTGAATGTCTGGTAAATTCTTTCATCACATTTGTTTAAAAATATAATGACTTTTAGGCTATAGTATTTTATTAGAGTGTCACATACAAAAGTTACAATAATAGTCATATATAAAATACAATCAAACTTTCATATCCAGCCGTAATTACTACCTATGAGACACTTTAAACATTTTTTATTCACAAAGTAAAACGCATATACACGTATACATATATATGCTTAAATATATACACATAAGCAAACATATATATACATATACACATACACATAGTACACACACATATATATTGAATAAATGTGTGACATAATGTAGCTATCCGGAGCTATGTCTTAACAAAAGGGGGTATACTTAAAGGGTGCAACACAATATCTGAGCGGGCATATATGTGTTTCAGCAAAAATAAAGTGATATATTTGGGAGTTTGGGAGTGTGTTGTGAAGTGGGGAGATAGGCGTGCATCGCGGTTTCTTAAAAGTTGATTCTCCAAAGCATGCAGTTGAAATGCTCTGACGGGTATTTTACATAAAAACGATTTCTCTTTGCTGTCTTTGCAATAGGTGATTACTTTCAAATTGGTAAATTGGAAACATCGTTAATTTACAAAATATTACGTACATCCATATTACTCCGCGGTAAATAGTGAATTCTTTAACATGAATAGTGCGATTTTCATCAGCCGTGGTAATACATGTGAGTGATGTTTTATCTATATATGTATTAGACAATCGAAATTCAATTTGAAACCAGACTAATAAATGATGTAAAATTTTCAGTTTTAAACAATAAAGCAATACTCACATTGTGTATCATTATTTATCGAAAAGTTCGTTACTTAGGTAAAATTAACTGACACATATTGGAATGTAATAGCAAATGTTTTCTGTAAAATATACCTGACACGAGATATTTATTCTGCAGATAAATTTGATAATTTTATAATTATCTCGTATTTTATCAGAGTTTGTTAAAGCGTCATAACCTGTGTGCCATTTTAATCAAATAAATTTATGGTATATTTGTAACATTTAGCATAAATTGTGACCATTTGGAACATACCCGGTGCAAAACTGTTGTTTATCATCTCAGACGTGTTTTGATCACGATACTGTCGCCGTTGTTTAAATTATTCTTAACCCGTGGAATAACGCAAATAATTAAGCATAATCTGATACTGGTTGTATCCGTAAACGTCAGGAAATTTCGCGGCATCATCGATTAATTGTTTTCATCGATTAATTGTTTCAACGTCACACATAACTAACACAGAAAGCAGGACTTTCTATATGTATTTATTTCTTACCTTATTACAACTCTATATAATAACTTCACTAAATTCTATTAACACATATGCACGCTTCTAAACATAGTTCAAACACGTTCCCCATTTAAGTATAACAGTTCATATCTAAAACTCAACTGCATGTTAACCAGCATCTCTACTCAAAACCAAACCATACTAAAACGCGTCTTAATTTCCCAACTTTCCAAAGTATTCCTTATAAACTGAAACCCGTCTTTTCTTCTTGCCTCCCGAAGTAAAACTAATCTGACTTTAAAAACTTGTAGATTGCACTCTTCCAATTAAGGTGACAGCTAATGTATATCCCCCATATTGATGCGTATATGTGCTGGCTAGATGTCCACTTATTTCCCTTAAAAATGTTCACTACCTGTTGCAAATCTTTGATAGTGTAATTTATCAAAAGTTCCAATTAATTAGAACCTCCCTGATTAATGACTGAATGCATGTAGAAATATCTTACACCAGTATTATATTGGGTTTAATTTTTACATTATCAAACTAATAAAATACAATAATTAATAAGTGACTGATTATAATACATAATCCCAGGTAAGCGGTAAAGTTTAAAATTAGATATATATCGCCGTTCTTGTTTAATTCCTACACAGCTTCAGATATCCAAGAAAAGGGCTGAAATATAATGAAAAAAAAATATTTGTCCATATTTTCATGTAAACCTTTAGTATGTTTAGCGACCGATATAATACTGGAGAGATACGGAATTGGCCTAAAACATAAAACTAAATCAAACATTCCGCGATAATTTCCGTCAGTGAAGCAATTAATTTGCATATAATAACTACTAATCAGTAAATATATATTTACAAACCGATGTGTTAACGTGTTAATAGGTTATTGGCTGTTATAAATGCATCAATGTCAATGATAATTAACAAATATGTTTGCCATTCGTATCTCCAGATACTGGTTATGCCGTTTTAAACGAGGACAACGTTTAATTTAACCGGTATATATAAACCAATGTCCTTGTTACAAAAATATAATTATATGACCACACAATGACTTTTAAACACTTAATCGACACACTATTTTAGGTTACATTATTGAGAATTATTGTGATGTATTAATTTATATTTTGTATATTTAGTTGATGATAATATGAGACATTTTGTTTTCAATTGATACGTTTTAAATATTGTTTTACCAATACATAATGCCTTGCTAACTAAATAATAACTGGCAAGCGTACTAAATGCGATTATCAATGGAACGATAATACAAATTGTTTATGGAGATTGACAAATTGATGTGTTCGTGGTATTTGGATATCAGCATTTTAAAGGACACACAATTAAATGTTTTATTTACATGAAAACATGTTCAATGATGCATTGCGAAATCCACATTATGAAATAAACAATCAGGCTTTAATAACTTGATTGACAGCTAGGCATTGCTCCAATCGTTCAGATATTCCATAGCGGACGTAAGAGAATTCATACAAATGCGTTCTTGTTATCTATGACATGTATCATGCCTAATACGCGCTGATATAATCAGTTGTAATAAGGCCACACGGGCTACAATTAATCCCTGTTAAACACAAGATAAGTTTAGACAATAAGGAAATAGTTATTGTAGTTTTAACATCGTGTTTTCAATCATTTAATCAATCTTAAGTTGTCAAGCCACTTAGATATAAAAAATATATTACAATTCTACATATATACGTGTATAGGTTTTGAAGTAATACGATAACCTTCTTTCAGAGAGCTACTTGCTAATTTTGAATATTCTTCCTGTCCCTCTACAGTCGCCATGGATATTATAATAGTTTTTAAACACCGAATATAAGCATCAGACCATGACAAATCTGTTATTTTTAGCATTTATGGTATTGCCTACATCTTTAATATAAAATATGCAACGGTTCAATGTGTTTTGGTCACTGGCAGAACACCAAAAGCATACAATAATTGCTAGTTAACCATGACTACTAACTGCATATGGCGTTACAAATTGTCAGATTAATGTTTACGTAAATGACGTTAAATGTGATCCAGAGTTAGTTTTATCTGATGAAATTGAACGTTACACAGTCAGTTTGCAAAAGAAAAAAAATGTTTATAATTATAGTCGAATTCATCAGAACTCAAATGATGGTGCCTTCACATTTGTTCACTAAGTATTAACTATTTGTAATGTTGGGAGGCGTATAAATGTATACTATTTGAAACGGTAATTTTTTCTTTTTATTGCGCCATGTTATTTCAATACCAAATTTCAGAAGAACGGTTTGTGTAGAAGCTGATATTTCCATATTTCTGTTTATATCCAGAAGTGTTAACGATGAAGATTAATTTAATTTAATTGACTCTAAATATTGTCGTAGTCTTTTTAAACTGCCTATGTCGTTTTTCTACTTCAAGCTCATATAACGTTTAACAAATAAACACTAAATCGGTATTGGATGACAAGTATTATGTAAACATGTCTCTCCAATGGCTTTTAGGCATAATAGACTAATAACGTCTCACTACACGGTTCCCCTCCTTCTGTAACGGTAGCATTCTTCATGCGTTAAAAAGGAGTCCTATGTAATTGTGTTGGAAATATAGCCAAAATTGTTAATATTGGCTGTGATTTCTTGCTTCAATACCGAATAGAGCAGAATTAGTCGTTCTGTATACTGCAAATAATCATCACAGGTGTTAAAAGGTGACTTTTTATGAGTTTTAACAGATGTGTGTAAAAATCTGTTTAACCCTTTACTTCACATAGACGCCTGTGGACACCTAATATAGACGCCATTTGACACCTCTTATATAGACGGCTTTTGAAATATTGGGTGAATTATGTTTATATTGACTGAAAGGGTGGAAAACAGTGCAGGAAGAGTTTAGATTGCTCGTAACGAGCAATCTGAATTCTTCCTGCACTGTTTTCAAAGGCCCTCTGACATGGTGCGGGAAAACGCGTATCTATGGGGTAAAGGGTTAAGACTTGTGATGAACAAAATTCAACTATTAAGTGTGACCTTTGTAAGTTATAATTCTCACTACAGAGATGTCCTTATTTTAAGTGACGACATGACATTAAATGCTTACTGTGTTAATTGGTTTCAAAGAAATGTCTTTTTGTACAAATGAAGGACTATGTAGGGGCTTACTATACAAAACGAGAGCGCACTGATTTGACTAGAAATGAGTTTTATTTTATAGCAGACGAATGACTTTTGGAACAACCCATCTTGAAAACATTATTGAAGTGAATGACTTCACGGACTAAAATAACTGGATATGTATGTATTTAATTATGTGTTAGTAAATAATACATCAGCCTTTCAAATACTTAACTTTCTTTATAATTCGAATCGCCTCATTTCCGATATCTGCTATTGTCTATGGCCACGTATTGAATTAATCTGAAGTGTGCATAACGTCAAAGTTACAACTTCGAGAAGCAACTATTAGTTTTGTCAAATTAGTTTCCGTCGCACCTTGTCTTTCCAGGTTAGTAAATTAACTTGTCTAGATCTTTTGATTTATTTGGATAATGTTATCGTTATACTTAAATATTATTTATTCATTACGTAGCACCTGGTTACTTTTCCGATGTGTGGGAAATGATAATTGGTACGATTGCATTAACGCCACTTCGAATCGTCCTATCATAATTCCCGCATCTGTCTGGACTAGTAATCGCTCCGCAAGTTGTGAGTTTTGTTAGGAATACACAATTACACAATCATATGTTTATTGGTAAAATTGTATCAATTTACTGCTCACTATGACATTAAGATACTCAGGAGAAAAATGATTAGTATTTTTACTAAATACACTCTAGTATTTATAATATTAAATAAACGTCCTATGTTGCGCTTTTTGACATGCCATATTACCTTCGACATTATACGAACAAGAGTAAAATATTTTGAAATTAATACTTATATTCAAAGAATAGGTGCCTATTTATGTTATCACCGAATGAACAATATTCATTTTAACTTATTGCATACACAATCGTAAAAGTTATTCAGTGAGAAAATCAGAATGAAGTTTTTGTGTTTGAAGCATATTTTCCAATCATTTCGTTTGTTATATAGTTGGATTTTAATTTCATTTCTTAAATTTATTTAGAGCTACGAGGGTCATTCATTATGTAATGTAACTTATCACATAAATCGTTTATTATGAAAAAGTAATATCCCCTGTGGTCAATGCCGGATGTCCATCGCTTCGGCAGATCTTCTTTTCCCGTTGCTAGGCGGCAACCGTACTCGTATACCCTCACCTGCTCGGCCACGGCAATTTCAATCTTCTCTATGTAAGCGAATCAAATTTTCCTCATTAGTCTTTGGAATAAGTCATAATCACAGGGGCTAATGTCAGGAGAATATGGAAGATGGCCCAGTTTTTTCCATTCATATTCCGCAAAAGACACATCCTGTGAAGTGTGCGGTGTAGCGTTGTCATTAAGTATGATTGGACCGGCTCGAGTTCGTGGTGTACCACTCGGCCGATTGTCGCTTCTTCTCTTGTTCGTGTTATCTAATCCACGTCTCATCTATATCAACGATTTTTTAAAGAGAGTCCCGTCCTTCTGCATTGAAACGCGAAAATAGGTTGGTCGCGACTGTCAACCGACTTTCAATTTGATCCGACGTTAGGCGATGTGACACCTGTCGTTCGGAAACGTTGTGCATTTTTAAACGGTTCCGTATAATTGAATGAACAGACTGATGTCCAATTCCTTTATGTGATATGATGGGGGGAGGGGGGGGGGGGGGGGGGGGTTGCGGAGTGGTTATAACCTTCATGATCAAGAAACTGACCAATTGAAGGGTAGCAATTAATTGACCAATCATAGCATAGTTGTTTATTTAGTCAGATACAGATTTTAAGAGAGGAAGGTCAGTCAATTAGAAGGTAGATGCGAATCTGGTAGCATGTCAGTTAAGACTTAGTTTAGTTTTGACGAGGAAAGTGAGTTTAAAAGGTTAGCGTTGTGATTTCGAACTTATATGCGAACTATATAAGTAAGTGAATAAATTGACTTTATATAAAACAACCATGTTTGAATCGGTTATACGACAATTGAAAGTATCAGTAACAATCACATTTCGCCCACTTTCCTGGTTGTCTTCAATTGTGTATCTACCATTCTGAAATTTATTAACTCACTTACTGGAGAATATGAATTTCAAAGAGAAAATTCACCGCAAGCTTCTTGTAATGCATTAAAGATTTTTCTTGCATTCTTTTTATGTCAGACTCTATTTTTATGTAGCTGCGCTGTTCAATTGACGTGTGTACGTCCATGATGCGTTTTGTATCGTCATTTAACGTTGCACGCTGATGACGTCATTTAAAGTGACGTGCTCAGAGTTGGCAAAATAACTAGCAAGTAGTTGATTCGTTAGCATATCAAGTTTCATCACAATACTATAAGTGATTTAACTATAGATGTACATTATAATATCATGAAAACCTATCCCATACTCGAATATTAAACTGCATGAATGATAGATCCAACGAAATACAATGTAAGATTAATGTCAATGTTCGGTGTTTTTACATGTATATTAAACTATGACGAGGAAGATGGACCCCTGCTTTTATGTTCTAAAATCCCCCTATAAATTGGTGAACTGTATTTAGAAATATCACATAGTATTGTATGCACGCACGTATGCGCACACGTATTTTTTTTTTTTTTATTATGTTTGTATTCTATCTGTAATTAGTTACTGTTACCGTTAACTACTACGCCTGCCATGGTAATTGTTAGAACGCTTCGCTTTTATATTTAGTAATATTCTTGAATTAGATTTTTTGACGGAAATAGACACAACATTGCCATATTCAGTCAATGTATTGTCATTTAGTTATACGACAGATCTTTTTAAGTGAGCACCAAGTTATTACAATAAATCACGCAAAATGCATTGGTAGAGCAAGTACTAAGAATGTGTCTGGCTCAAGGTCAACACACAGAGCCGTGACGGAAGATCGAACCCACTTCCCTCCGATCATGGGGTCGATGCTCTACCACTGTACAACGCGCTCCACGGTCCAGAACGTTAAGTCAATATTTGTGCTGAAGATTATATGCTAACATAAACGTCACAGGTTTTTTTCGAAAAGAGTATAACCATAACACTTAATACGTGATTAATTAACCAAAAATGCATTATTTTAAAACATATTTCATTTGTTATGTAATAAATAATGTTTTAAACAAATAGAGAGATTAGACTATTTTATATTGTTTATTTTATTAAATTATATTGTCTCGGGTATGGCACAAATCTTTATAGCCGTTTAAACCTAATTATAGTCAATTAATTTATGGATTTGATAACCATTACCACCACAAATAACAACAACAGCAGCAGTAACAGCAACATAAGTACGCAATTCTTCAATAGTTTGCATTTGATTCAATAATTATTGTATAACTGTAAAAATGCACGAAACATACGCCGAAGATTATATATTATAAGCAAACAATGATATAATAAATCCATATACTTTAAAGTTTGCGATAATTTAAAATAACCGAAGATTGAAAAGGTCAAGCTTTCATTATCAGGTGATTCACTTTGATTGTTCTTTTAAAGGTAGAACTGTGAGCAAATATGTTACATACTTTACTGATTGTGAGAATATGGAATCAGGAAAAACCTGAAACACAGGTACAGTGTACATTAACCAAGGCACTGGTCCATATATATATATATATATATATATATATATATATATATATATATATAATAGGTTAACATAGATATATCATTGATTTGCTCTTGTATGTATAGCGTAAATTATGCAATGGCTTGGTGACATTCCGCTTTGATAACCCCTCTCCACAGCGTCACCTGCAGTTAGATAAATAGAAATGTCACCGAACAATTAGCCTTTGTCCTAACAAGGACGACGCTAAAGTGTCGAAATTAGCGATAACATGAATGTGAAAAGGCATGATATCAATATTGTCTTCTAAACATAGATTGCATTACGTCTTTTAATTTAAAATTTAATTATCTGTAATATAATGCATGATAAGCACTAGCATAGTATGCACTATCTTAAAATTAAAAATAAAACATATTTAACTCTCCAAAGCCGAGCCGGGTACTTAACTATTCAGCAAACTTACGGTGTGTTGCTGCATGGTTATGTTTGGAGTATTCTAATTTGAAAGTACATCACGTAAATTGTTGTTACACTTTCTTATTAGAGCTCACGATGTCCTCTAGAATGAATGCCTTTTGATATCAAAACACTAATCATAAAATGAATGCAGTTCTTCAAAATAATTTAATTGTTGAAACGCTGGTAACACAATTTATGAACGTATCAACATTTATATGAGAACAGACGTTAGCAAAAATTCATTTCGGAAAGTGAGTAAACACAATTAAAGTACTCTATTCTATTCCTAATGTAACAATTTAGGCTGTCTGGGCAACGACAAAAAAAATAAATCAACGTAAAGATGACATCAAATGAGATAATATCAATTTGAAATTCTTACAAATGCGAATAGTCATGCGACCGAGCTGTTATTTACAATGTGATAACACCCTACGGAATAACATTATTAGAACGTTCAATGTTCTCAGACACACTTACACATTAAGAGTTTAAGATTTAGCATACTTGTTTTAAATTGTAAATAATCCGGTTAAAGACACCACCATGCTATGTTAGGCGCTAAATTAGTGATGGCTTAAACTAAATCATATTGTATTTTTTGTATTAGGAAATACAATTAGTATATTAGTTTACAGTCATACATATATCGCTGTGCCTTGATCAATCTAGAGATAACTTTTTTGATAAACTATTTATCCTTTTGTATCATTTATTTATTAATTTGTAAACTATTTTTCTCCTTTGCCTTTAAATTGTAGAGAAAGTCTTGACAGTTCAATCTTGTGGACATCGTGTTGTACCTCTAAGAGCAAGATCTATTAATGTATTGACTATGTATTACTTTCTTGAATCTATTCAAAAAATATGTTTGTTTTAATATTTATCATTAACACAAAAAGAGAATAAAATTAATTAATCAAACAATTGGATTTACCTAGTAGTTCATATAGGTAAATCATTAAATATTTATTTAATTAAACAAAATTGCTTCCTTTTGTACGCGGAGTTCGTAAGCTTGAAAAACTACAATTATCGTTCTTAATAAGGGTAAACGTAAATGCGATATTTCTCTCCCTCCGAACCAACGGATTTAGTCAAGAAACAATGTATTTATCCAATGATGTCGAAAACATGAACTACAGTAAAACTTCGATGGCTCGAACCTGACGGAACTGGAAAAATATTTCGAGTTACGGGTAATTCGAGTAAAGTATTGTTCAACATCATATCATACATGTATATGTATTTTCATCGAATGAGGAATTCAGCTGGGACCAGATAAGTGGTTCGAGATATACGTAGTGTTCCAGCCATTGGTGTTCGAATCAACGAGGTTCTCCTGTACTAATAACACATCTGAAATGAATTACATTGCATAATATTTACGGCACCAAATAGCTCGTTATGGTGTTTTAATTGATAAAAATGAACAATTGAAAGAAAAGAGAACGCGGTCGGAGAGGAAAAATAGTAAAATAGGTTAGTCTGGAATATGTTCACAAGAAGTCATTGAATATACTTAACAAACATACATGTACACCCTTTAACTGATTTATATATTTTATTTATTTTCAATCTACACTCAAAATCTTCATAGAACTGTCCTGATAACAGAACTGAGCCATATGATGGCGTGACTTTTTATGGCTGTTACAAAAGTACAACCGGTTATGATACCGTAGCCGCTGATTTAATTTATTGATATCTAATAAAAGGATATCAATAACTTAAAGCGGGGCGGTAGCCTAATGGATAGAGTGTTGGCCGCTCACGCCAGAGGTTGCGGGTTCGATCCCCAGCTCGACCCGATGTCTCTCATAAAACAACACTCAGTACTGGTTCTATCCAGGAAGCGGACTCGAGAGCGGTTCATATAAGCTTTGAGCTTTCATCGCAATCGAGCTAAAATAAATTAGTATAAACTATAAACTAATAAAAGGATTGCTTCTTCTAACATCCCCTACTCCGACTGAAGCGTCTGAAACTCTGAGTGATATTTTATCATTTTAAAAAAACATATTTTCTTTATAAGAGGTCTAAAAATATTGAAACTAGTATTCATTCCTAATACAATTTGTCAGTTTCTTGCATAATTGATAATTGGTACAGTCACGCCAATACTGACCAGGTTCGATTGATCATTGAAAACAATAAACAATATTTGATATATTGATCTTTGCCTTTTAACAAATACATATGCAAAACGTGTCCTAAACAATTAAAAATGCACTATGTCATGCACTTTGAAGCATGTTGGTGGTAGGATGTCTTAATCCCAAAAAAAACATTACATACAATCAGATATACAGTCGTGAAATTTCAGCTTCTCTAGCTTATGGAATAAGATAAAACTCAGTTAAATACAACATTTTATAATATAACAAGTTATTCTGTCCGGATTTTGGAAAATACTAAATGAATCGAACGTTAAGGCAGGCGCTATCCCTTTGATTCAAACACACTTTACGATTCTGATGAAAAGGAATAAAAGTTATTTCTTATACAAGCAGTGGCAATGAAATGATATTTTTATAACCTTCAATTTCTCCATTTATACTTATCATCTTTAACATTAACCGGATATGTTGTAACGAAATGTGCAGTTGATAACCATGTTAAACTAGTGTGTGTTTTGGATTTTCTGGAAAAAAATTGAAAATATAATTGTTGCATCTTTTATACACGTATAACAAATGTACGCAATACCATAAGTGGTAAACAGAAAATATATGTCAGGTTATGATCCTTATATTTGGTGTTTCGAAGACTATTATAGGCTCAATTACGACCGTAAAGGCAGTAAGAATATTGCAAAGTAAAACAGCGATCTTGGATAAGATTCAAATGGTCCTCCGTGGCCGAGTGGTCAAAGGAGCCTTCTCAAGATCACTAATCTCTCACAACTAATGGCGTAGGTTCGAGTCCCGCTCGCTCCAAAAACTTTATGTGAGAAAGTTTCCAGTTACTTGCGGAAGGACGGTGGTTCTACTCAGTCGGATTCAGTCTGAGCTTTTCCTCAACCTGTACATGTAAAACTGATATGTCATATATAACCCGAAATGTGTTGATAATGGCGTTAAACCCCATTAAAAAATTAGCCAACTAGATTATATTTTAATATTTAATTCATTTCTCAATTATTTTGTGTTTAACACTCTGATTACTTGAAATGATATCTGTTAAAATAATAAGATAAACACTTTGTATACATTTCAATATTGAATAAAATCTCTTTGAAGAGGAGGACTTTCATTATCATTTGTCAAAAACAAACACCCGTTATTCTCATATATAGACACGGATCTTGTTCGTAGAATTGTTATTTGTATCACTCGCGTTTGAGAGCAAGCAATATCGAATAAAAATAATATTTCTCATTCCATTTACATTCATTAGTATCTTTGGGTGCACATTTACAGGGCTTACTATCTTGAACATATATTGACCAATTTCTTGAATATGTATATATATGTAATAGTGTAACAATATAAGTTTGTTTACGTGGCCTGGATATTAGTGTCACTCAGCTAATAACAACGCATGTACATTGTATAGGCGTGTATCGGTCAAGTAGCGTCGATTCGTCAAACCTATCACCAGATAGATAGGAATAACTCATTTTAAAGATAGTTTTACATATTCATTTTCTGGTTAATTTCATAATGAGTGTTTAAGGAAAAAGTTAAGGAACTTATTATTGTAAAACTAATCATACCTTTAGCCTTTTTTATACATTAATAGTCATACGGTATCGTACGCTATGTTGATGTCATGATTTTCTTGAGATAAACCTTTGGTATGTTGATTTCTTGTATAAATAAACGAGTAGAAGCTTAAATCATTGTCAATTAGCATATTTCAATATTGCGGGATCGTTGTGGCAAAGACTTCCACATAAACTGACCATTACATTCGACATATTTTGTGAGTACATGTCATGTTATGTTTTCCAGAAGCTTAGTAAGTTAAATGTCCGTTAGCTATATTTAAACAGCAGCAGATCTAAGTATTTTTTATTTACAATGTTGATATATATTCAGACTAGAATGTAGCGAATTTAATTTCATATCCGCAGTATTGAGAGCTGCTTGTTAGGATAGAGGCCGAGGAATTTGAGAACGTATGTTATTGTGTTTATAATAAAGTATTGGAAATCGGCATTTTGAAGTCTAACATAATTATGTAAGTAAATTGTGTTAAATTCATTATGTGTTTTTACAAAGCAAATAGTTACAGAATTTGTCAATCAATATTTATATTTAAACGTGGAAATATTTAGAGATGTATACGCTATCACGAGATTTAATAGACGATGCTGAGAAATGGATGCACTTTTATTATATATTGATAAAACTATCATGAAATGTACTAGATGGTAAGAAATGAATGATTGTACTGTTGTGAAATATATAATGAAACTACCATGAAATATTTAGATGGTAAGTGATATACGTCATACTATAACATATTGAGTATATAATTAATCTGAGTTTATTTATATGTTTATAGCCGTTTTTATTGACGTATGTGCGACGTAATTCACACGTAGGATATTATCGACGCAACAGGAGTCAGTCAGTGGTAGTACCGTTAAAGGACGCGCATCCCACATATTCGCCATATGGACGATTTTACATTCCTGGGGTATGCCTAATTCGAACTGTCTGTGTTGTAGTCAACAATATCAAGTTTAAACTTAAACAATTCATCAAAAATTTAAGCCGTCCCCATAAATAGTTGAGAAACCTGGGCATTGAAACTGGAAACTAATGTTACAGGCACTGCGACTAAACTAATTTCGTCTACAGAGACATTCAATGGTATTTAGGGCTACAGCCGGTCATTAAAGTCATCTTGACAGTAAACAGGAACAGACGAAAACTATCTGTTGACAAAATAAATTAAATAAGTATTCCGTCTGAAAGAGATCTTTTAATACTTTGTATTAAGATAGTTAACAAAACGCAAACTTATGTGAAAATATGCTTGATATATTCAGGTTTGTTTTTGTATCATACAATATAAAAAGAGGAACTGTTTTAATTAAACAATAAATAAACATAAGACACAGTTCTTCATGCATTTGATTCGGCAAGTGAAGTATAGTTGGGTTTCCAAATGTCCTATATCACTCATTACTTCTAGACAGTTTCATTATCATGATAAACGAATTGGTTTAAAACTGTTTATATGAGACATTGAAATCCCAATGACCTTGACTTGATGACTGATTGGTAAATTTAGTAACCCACTTCTCTTGAAAAAGATAACGATATTTGGACATATGGTATAAAAGTTGCGATGCTTGTGTTATAAAGAGAAACATCGATATTCATATAACAAATGCGTTTTCTAAATGCACACAAGACCATTTCGCTGTTTTTCGTTGCTTCTATACTCAACAGATTAAAGACTTTAGCATCCGTTTTTACTGTTTGAGAGACATTTTATTCTCTAAATTCATCTGACAATCCTTTGCCAGGGTTTTGCTGGTATAACATTGTAATCTCATGACGGAGAGTTTCCAGACATAGTATTGTTTTGTAACATTTTACCTAAAACGTTGCAACACAACAACTGGCATTGTCACGCCAAACGATAATTATGTTGTCAATGTATAGTATAACTGGTTCTCAAGCGCAGGATTGTCCATTTGTTATTTTACTTTATTTATTGAACTATTGCATGTAGTTGTACGTGTCGAAATATCTGTTATCCGTCTTTGTTTTGTTATCATACTGTATATATATTTCCTATTGTACTTCTTACTTGTAACTATGTTTGGTCATCTGATGGGTGTAACCAAAAAGCCATATTCGTATGTATTTAAACATCGTTACCTAATCTAAGTGTATGTGTGTGTAAACGTAGCTGCTTGTTTTACTTTCATAAATATAACCATATTAATTATTACCGATAAAGCTATATATAATAGAATTAATTTTGCAATTTGTTATACAATTTGAATTATTACCAGTTTGGTCATGTAAACACATATAAATATTTAACTAATCTGTCTCTGTAATGCTCTCTCTCTCTCTCTCTCTCTCTCTCTCTCTCTCTCTCTCGCTTTGTTATTGTTATCAATTTATGTTGATGAAGTAACATGTTTCTGACAGCATATATGAAACAATATGGTCCCATTGAAACACAGTAAGTTGCGTTCAGTAAAGAAAATGGCAGAATTGGATTTATTATATATAATATTTCCGAGGCTCATTGAATTACAAACACAATCACAAAAACAAAAAAAACAACAACAATTCAGATCAATACATCCATGTTAACTTACAATAGTTAAACACGATCAACTTTAGTCTATATTTAAATATTAAGACATTTCACAAATGCTAATTTCGAAGATATCAATCATTTTGAACCTGCTTTGAAAAAAGGTTAACTTAAACAAGTTAGTGATGAAAAGGTTGGATTGATAGGTGCAATGTAATGCAATTAAACACCGTCATATAATTTTAATTCGAAATAATTACAGTACGATATTAAGTCATTCATTCAAAATAATTCCTGTACGATATTAAGTCATCATTAAGTATCACTTGATGTATTTATTGTATTGGAAACCTTTTTCAGTTCTATTTGCACCAACTAGTGGGTCGCACGCAACATGAAAATAACTTACCATTGCATAACATATAGGCTTCTATCAACTTCAAATCTTTATTTAATAATTATGTAGAACCACAAAGCTCTAAAACGCGAGTGATCCAAATTAATATTTTACGAACAATATCCATGTCTATAATTATATGAGAGTAAAAAGTATAAATTTTGAAAAAAAATGATTACATAACGATTCCTCTCTAATGATATATTATTCAATATTAAAATGAATACAGTCATAATGGTTACCTTATTTTAACATGTATCATTTTCTTTAACAATTCAAACTCACATATCTACGTAAAATCTAATCGTACACGTTTAAATCGATCTGTTGCGAAGACAAAATCACATAGCACGATCTTTGACTACAAACTCAATTTCATTTCAAACTTGGCGATGTCACAAACTGAAAGGCAACTCGTGATAATATCCGCTTACAATTTGATTTACTGAGCGTCCATAGTTTTACCCGCCACGTCAACATTAAATGAAGCTTTATGCACGATCAACGCAACAGCTTGATTATCAGCGTACCACTTAACTCTGTTGTAAGCTAAAATATGAACCAGTGAACTCTCTCCATGCTGAAGACTTAACGCTTTCTCCAGGAGACCAGGTGCCTTAAGAAACCCCATTCAAAGTTCTCATGTCATAACCCCCGTACCCCACACTACTAGCGTCAATGTACACAACACGTGAAAACACACGGGCTCAAAAAATGTTTCTAAAATTCAAGGAATCTATATTTTGCTCATAAAATTCAATTTGATCTAAACTGTTTGATGACTGTTTTATATACTGGTTCCAGTACATTGCATTTGATATGTCAGCACTTAGCCACTTGGATATGATCATAACTATACCACCAACCACAATAGCCATAAAAATGATCTGACCAACTTAACTTGCTATCTTTCGCACTTTAACCCTCCTGCACTTTTAAACTATTTTTAATCTCGCTGATGGTAAATTTGACTTTCATTATTCTATTTTCCGGAATACAGATAGTTCCATTAGCAGAGTTCAAGTCTGCGCCTAAATACTGTTACTAAATACTCTGCACTGGTAGCCAGCATGACTTCTCTACTTTGGGAACCAACCAGGGAGATAATAGCTCCCCCTTTTTATATATAGCCATAATAGCTGTACTTTTGAAGTCTCTACCACAATAAAACCCATCACCCAGAAACATGATGGATAATTTCCCTTCACTTCTCTATTTCTTGACCAAGGGCCTCGTGACCTTGACCCATATATATAGAGCTGTGCTTATCCCAGAAGAACCAAGAACTGTATGACCGTGTTCATTAATCCACGAAAATCCTAAGAAATCTGTGTGAAGTTAAAAAATATGATATGCACTAGTGACGTCAAATTTAATCATGAAAAATCCATTTTTTGAATACCATAAAGCTTTTCTCAAGTCATCACATTTGACCAACATTTTCCACAGATGTTTGTTTACTATTCTCAGATCAAGATTCAATCTCTTTTTACCACTATAAACTGAATCAGCTATTTTGTGACAACGTCATTATATTTTTAGATGGAACCTTCCGTATGATGGGTGTTTGTAGTACGATAGCAGATTTATCTGTTACATAAACTATAAAATAAACTATATATCAATATTAAGTGTGGTGTACTACTGTCTGTTTCGATAGCGTAGTGCTAATTGTTTGAACTGTTAACCTAATTACGAGTAAATCTTTGCGAATTGATTACAAAACAACTACACCTATCTCTAAATTCAATGTCATGTCAATCATCACGTTTTGGTGTCGGCTTGCTGCCCGATCCTTGGTCGCTGGCCGGAAGTGTAGGGACAGTCCCTTCTGAAGCGACCGAACTCGCCACATGCGAAACATGACACACTTCCTTGGGCACGTTGGTTGAAGGGTGATCCACCAAAGTCACGATAATTGAAACTCCGCTGAATCGACGAAACAGTGCTTTACTGTTTGGCGACTCGACCCTTCCCACGTTTGATAGCCCTGTTTTCGGCCTTAAATATTTTGCTCTCGTCTTCCGAATCGCTGGCGACGGGATTGGAATCATACTGCCGCACAGTCTCCAAGCTGCCTCCCGACGCATCGGCAATATGTATAAGTTTATTTATTTTCTTGATTTTCTTAGACTGTTCGTCTAGCAACTCTTTTGCATAGTCCACCTTTCCGTGTTATATCGCCCATCGGACATGCTGCAAAATATCTTCTGAACCGGAGTTGAAATCGTATTTTATTTTATTTGCCGAATATACCCATTTAATGTCCTTATCAGTTTTCAACTTTTCCATTTCATTTGCAACCTTATACTTTCCTTGCACTTCTTCTCTCAAAGCTTTCACTTCATTCCTAACAACAATTCCAACTTTGAATATTTTTAGAATTGCACGCGGTGTCGCCTTCAGCTATAACTCGACAGTGACCTAGCAAATTAAAATCAACCTGTACTGGTCGAGCTCTCAACGCTGAATGACCGATTACCGCCAAATTTGCATGGTATACCCGTTTGCATACACTTACTCACTCTATTGGAGACTCTGGACTCTGTTATACAAGGGAATATATATATATTTTTTTTCTTATTAAAATTTTCAAACGAAAAAAATAAACAATCATAAATGTATTTAATGTATTTAGAATAACTCTCTCATACATTCAAACTGGTCTAATGTATCGCACTTATTGTTATTGTGTGACAAGATAAATATCCAATATAGCATTCAAATAACAAATCGTAATCCTAATATATGTATAGAAAAATAAACAAGTAGGCAAAACAAATATATACAGAATGAGCATATCCGCGACCCAGACAATAAGAAATGAGTTACAAACCAAATAATTTGTATTTGTACCAAACCTTGCCCAGGTCCCTCAAACCTCACATAACACAAATGAAAATACAGAGGGTAAAGTAAAGTGCTCCTGCCAAAAATCTTATTTTAAATGTTACAATATGCACAAACATTAAACTGTTCCAGGAAAATAAGTATAAAAAAGTATGAAAATAAACAAACTCAACAAGAGATGTCATGCACAGTTGTACTCGATGATTGCAGCAAAATTGTACTAGACTATCAATTAAAATTTGGATATAAATGGTATGGGGACAAGTATGAGAGAATGATACATGGGTTTAAGGTTCGGATAGAAAATTCGGTCTCGAGGGATAACTGTTTTGGGCGGAAACGAGGGTCTACTGATTTTAACTCAACCTTAAGACGAGATAGAAATATCTAACCCCGGTAAAAATGCAGAAATCCTTATCCGGTTTGCAAGAATCTATTATCTGCGTCCGTTAAAGGCTTTATGATAAATACACCACCAACGGTTCCCCAGTGGTTCAGAATCAACACACAATCGAAGGAACGATATATAACTGTCATTGCTGCCATCACTGTGTCGATGAGGCAAAACGTATCTATTGTTGCAATATTGCAACAATTCTGCAACAATTGCCGCAAAACCGTTGTTACCTATATGATTGCATACACTTAGTATAGATACAGCATTACTATATTGAAAAACTATTTTTTTTGATAATATTAGTATCAAAACATATTATGTTATTTTTACATGTCAGTTTAGAGGGGTGCAACACAATGTCTGAACTGGTACACATATTTTTAGCAGAAAGATAGCGGGAAAATGTGGGAGGTTTGGTTTTTGTTATGCTTTGTTTGCTCTGTTTGTTTGTTGTTGTTTTTTTTTGTTGTTATTTTGTTTGTTTTGTTGTTGTTGTTTTTGTTGTTTTGTTTTGTTTTTGTTTTGTTTTGTTTTGTTTTTTTTTGGGGGGTGTTTGTTTTGTTTTTTTTTTGTTTTTTTTTTGTTGTTGTTGTTTTTGTTTTTTTGTGGGAGAGGTTTTTTTGTTTGTGTTGTATTGTTTTTGTTTTGTTTTGTTTTTTGTTGTTTTTTTTTTTGTTTTTTTTTGTGGGAGGGGGGGGGGGGGGGGGGGTGGGTGCGTCGGTCTTTAAAGAGTAGATCCGCCGATGCCTGTAGTTAAAATGACATAACGGGTATTTTGTTCAAGAAACGAAATTGTCCTGACTGTCTTTGCAATAGACGTTTACTTTGGTAAATAAAAAACATGGTTAATCCCAAATACTATGTAACCTACATTCATATTACTCCGCAGTGAACATTGAATGCTTAAACTTTTGCGATTTTCATCAGTCAATGTAATACATGTGAGTGCTGCCTATATGTGTATTAGACAATCGAAATTCAATTTGAACCCAGACTAATAAATGTTTTATCAGTTTCAGTTTTAAACAAAAAAACAATGATAACATTTTGTAAAATTTTTATCGAGTCTTATTATCGTTATTTAGGTAACCAATCGCAAATTAACAATGTAATAACAAATGTTTTCTGTAACATACACCTTACACGAGATATTTATTATAGAGATAGTGTAAAATTTGGTAAGTTTGTATTAATCTCATATTGTATCTGAGTTTGTTAAAATGGCATAACACGTTTAACCGGGTATATTTGAAACATTTAGCAGACATTGTGACCGTTTTGAACTTAATTAGTGCAAAATCCAGTTGTTTATCATCAAAAACGTGCTTTTGAACACGATATTCGAATTATATCTGATCCGTTGAAGAACGTAAATGGTTAGCCTAATCTGATCTTGGTTATATCCGTTAACGTCGGGAAATGTATTGGCATCATCGATTAAAACTGTATAAGCGGTTCATTTGAATGTTGTATATATATCGACATTCGTGTTTTATTCCTACGTTGCTTATCCTATCCAAGAATATGGGTTCTAACAAAATTAAAAAGAAACATATGTCTACATGGTAAGCGGCCGCTCTGAAGAAAAGCGAATTTTTTGATAATTTCCGTCAGCGAAGCAGTTATTTGAAAATATGCGTTACTCATCAGTAAATATATACTGAAAAGACGATTTATTCACGTCAGATTGGGTATAGGTTGTTATCAATACATTAAAGATTAAACAAGTTGGTTTATTCTTTATGAACAAACTATCTTCAGATACTGGTTAAAACGAGAGTAGTTACTACGTTTAATTTAATCTGTATATTTAGATAAAGGTGAGTGTTGAAAGAAAGATATGAGATCACACAATGACTTTCGAGCACTGTTTTAACTAAACCGACACACTATTTTACGTTATGTATTAAACATTATGGTGATGTATTAATTTGTATTTTGTATATATAGTTAGAGATGGTACGATATGAGGCATTTCGTTTTCCATTCGAACGTTTCAACAAGTGTTTGACCAAACCATGATTCTTTGTTAACTAATTACTAAAAATTACTGGTAAATTTAGTTGATTAGATTATCGAATGAACTGTAATGGAAATTGTTTATGGAGATTGACAGATTGATATGTCCATGATATGTGGATGTCAGCATTATAAAGGACATACTATTAAATGTTTTATCAACATGAATATTTGTTAAATAATGCATTGAGAAATCAACTTCATGAAATAAACAATTACTCTTTAGTAACCTGATCTATTGCTAGAACCGTTCAGACTTTTCACAGCGGATGTAAGACAATGCATACACATGCGTTCTTGTTATCTCTGACATACACCGTGCCTTGTACGCACTGATACAATCAGTTTTGATATGGCCACTTGGGCTACAATTAATCCCTGTTAAACGCAAGATAATTTTAGAAATGAAGTTAATAATCGTGACTTTCAATCATTTAACCAATGTTAAACTGTAAAGCCAATTAAATATAATTTAATAAACGTGTTTACAGTAATGAAATGCCCTTATTACAGAGCTCAGTTCAAATTTAAAACATTTGTTCTGCCTTCGCAATGAAGACTATAGAAGTCTTTTAAACAAACAATATAAGCACCATACCCTAATCAACAGTTTCTGTGTAATACTCATGGTATTACCTACATTAAAATGAATGAATGAATTTGGTTTTACGGCGTATCAAAAATTATAGGTTTTTTGACGCCAACGGGAAGGAAGATTCAAGGTTCACTCTACATGTACAAAAACAATAAATTAGCATACTGATCTAAAATAATACATCAATTAATGAATATGCCGATTGAACCTAAAACCTTGATACTTGCATAATTGCATGATCCACAGTAATCCTTTGTCATCACTCATATGACTCCCTGGAACCACACAGGGCTTGGTAATTTAACCGTAATAGTGAACATGACAACAATGATAAAATGAACATGACACCCATTCGGAGGATTCCTACCCCTCTGTAGAGATCGACAGTGATTCTATTCTTAGCCGGAACCACTCGGGCTGCCTACATTTTAATACGTGACTGTATAAAAGATGCAACAATACAGAACACCAAAAAACATACAATAGTTTACCTTGATTGTTAACTGTCCATGTCGTTACAACATGTCCGGTTAATGTTATAATAGATAATAAGGATACATGGAGAAATTTATCGTTATAATCATACCGTTTCACTGCCTCTGCTTGTGAAAGAAATAAATGTTCGTCCTTAATTATTTTCGCATTCATCAGAATCGTAAAGTTTGTTGAAACCAAAATATAGCGCCTGTCTTATCGTTCCATTCATTTAGTATTATTCAATGTCCAGACAGAGTAACTTGTTATATTATAAAATACTGGATTTTAACTGAGTTTTATCTTATTCCATACGTATGAGAAACTGTAATTTCACGACTGTACATCTATATATACGTTAATATAGTTTGCCACCAAAGTATCACAAGATAAGTACGTTTCAAAATATCTGATAAACATGTAGAATATATTGGGAACACAAAGCGCAAACTGAGATAATAAAATAACAGACTTGGTTTTATTGAGTTTGTTCAGAGATCGGATTGGGGCAAAGGAAATGTTCTTACGAGCCTAGCACTGACGTAACCGTTATTCTATTCTAAAGCAACATTAAATGAGCTTTGTTTATTCCAAGAAAACACAAAATATAAACGACACTAAGAATGGGCGATCTTTTACGGTTTTACGGTCGCCACACAGACTGGTATTGTGGTAGTCATTAAAATCGGATAGAGGATCACTCGGTTCTATTGAGTTCATGTAATGAACCATGAACCACGTAACACCACTCACGCCTTCTAGCAGCGGCTAAGGCGGTGTTGTATCTGGAAATGCTGAAATGCCTCCATGATTATCAAAATAGGAACGACTGGGTAATTAAGTTTCAACTGTTACATATACAATACGGTATTACTTTTAAACAGATAGGTACATTTAAAATGTTGTTATAACAACAGATCAATTAACTTGAATAACTGCAGTGATTTTTAATATGTTTTGAGGTTTGAGAGTAACAGTCATCACAAACCGGAAATTTGGAATGTAGGCATCCTACATGCTTCAACGTGCATGGATGCTTTTTGGAAGGCGAGAGAAGCTCTGACTTCCTTAGCTATCGTGTAGCCCTAGCAATCTGTTATAAAGGTAACGTATGGCAGGAACCGCCATATTCACCCGACCGATAAAGTAATTCACAAGTTTCAAAATGCATTTGCCGTAGAAGAGGACATACTATACAACAAAAAATTCAATATTTTTTTTTATTAATTGCAGATTTTTTTCTTTATAAAAATTCAAAGATACGATACGTGAAGCATACAATTTCCATTTAAATGCGGAAGAATACATTTATCTCGCTGTGCTCTAAAACAACGTGCCAATTTTCATTGATAAAAATTTGTTTTACGCATATACTACTTTGCATAGTGACGTCATCTGGTGGGGGCTATAATCTAACATCATTTGACATCAGGTGTATTCATTGACAGGGTGAAATATTGACATGTTTTCGATATAATAATTCGTACTTTGAGTAAAACGTGATTGAAAGTGTAATTTCATACACTATTGAATGTCCTTTTTGATTTTGTTAGTAAAATAAAGACATAAGGTTCGGGGCTATTTTGTTGTTGACAGAAAAACGCGCCAAATTTGTCATCTTATGCAAGCAGTGTTTTGATGTTGATGTACAGATCCATCGCTCAAAGTAATTGATTTAAATATGCATTCATAATTTCATATACATATTTACCCTAATCATATATTGTTGTATTGCTATTAAATTTTTGCTGCTAATAAGATTACCCAAACACATTTAACCGTTAATTAGGTCATCTGACCGTTATGTTTGTTGTGTCTGTGTTGATTTTTTTAGATTGATTAAATTAGTTTATAATGCAATTAATTGATAATTTATATTGTTGATTGAAAGCTTTATGAGAATCGAACATAAGTAAAGTCGATATTTACGTAAATCTGTAAATAGGTCATGTTTGTTTTGTTCTTGACAAAGAGTTCTGGATAATATGTGGTATATTCTCGGACGATAAGGAACATTTTGTGCTGAATGCGTTTCGTTATCCTTAAATCATTACTATTGAACTGGAGATATTAAAATTGACTGGAGTTGTAGCACAAAATATATGATTGCCAGACTGAAGATGATTCATGGAAAAAACATCTGGAGGTTGAGTAAAAATATAATATACATATCTGGAACTGAATCATTGGAATTCTTGCTTGAGGAGTTTGACAAGTTAAGAGTTCAGATGACTCATTTGAATTGTATATTTGTGTTTTTTCAAGAATTTAACTATTTTTTTAAATAAACAATAAATCATTCATTATTGGTGATTGTTTGCACATTATTAAAAGGCACTTTAAAGCGGCACATCCTTCTTTTTTTTATGAAATAATGGGGAAAGATATTGAGCAGTGGAGATGTAAAATTTGTGGTATATATGTGTCGATCAATACTCTATCAAAAGTTCAAACGTCAGAATATGAAGGTTTGTTTGTCAAACTTTCATATAGGTTGTTCATGTTGATAACTTTTATGTGGAGATGTGGAAAAGATTCCTTGACCACAACCTTGCCAGTTTACAAAATTCCCTGTAAATGGTAATTTTCACCAGGGTCATCGAATATTCAGTCAATTTTCACAGGGAAGACAGTGTGTACCATGTTGTTCAGCATTATTTTGTAAATGCAATATTAAAACCGTTTGATAGGTACTGTTGGAAAAGTATTGATAAGGACTCTGTAATGTATGCAGGAGATTATTTATACAGATACACAAAAAAATATCAAACACACCACATTCTTTTCTAAATCTCAATGATTTGCCTTCTTACTTAACATTTCAGAAAAATAACTAAGTTTTCCAATTTCCCAACCTACATTTTCGAATTAACACAAGCAGTGAGCCTTCCCTTAGGCCTTTGAGGCCTTTGATTTTTTATTGTTTGGATTACTTTGTGCATATTTACTTGTTATAACGCAAAGATAAATAATTCAAATAATTTGAATTGCTTACAATGAAAATCGAACGGGGTCAAGTTTTCAAGCCAATATTGAGTTATCAAAACATATAAAACGTGACTGTACCAATATCGATGCATGAGATTGACAAATTGTATGTTGGAATATGTATTTGGTTTCAATATTACGGACCTTATAAAGAAAATATGATTGTTTAAAATGATATAAAAGTCTTTAAGATTTACTTCAATACAACGTCTGCTAAAACGGTGCTAGTGGGTATTAGAAGATAATAAATATATAAAACTTACATCAGCAGCTTCATTACTGGTTGGAACGGCCGTAAAATAAAAAAAAAACTTACATCATCTGCTTTATTACTGGTTGTAACGGCCGTAAAATAAATAACTTACATCAACAGCTTCATTACTGGTTCTAATGGCCGTAAAACGTCACGTTATAATTTAACTCAGTTCTGTTATCAGTTCAATGAAACCATTAAGCGTATTAGTGTTGATTGAAAATTAATATAAAAAAAGCATCAATCGGAGCAAGAGTGTGTATTAGTTAGATAAATAATCAATGATTTCTTATAAACAGATTCCAGACAAAGATATTTTACCACTTTTTTCTGCGATCGCGTTATGTGCTTTCAATTGTTCCTTTTTATATATTAAAACAACATTTATTATGTGTTATTTGATGCCGTTATTGTAATTCAGTTTGTTATAAGTACATGTAGTTACTGTCTTCAGAATCATGGGACAAAAACAGTGTTACTCGACTTAGGCCGGTTGTTTGCAGGGGGAGAAACCTTTAACCCTCAGTATCATAATAAATTTTGCATCTTTGTTATTTATTTTCATTAATTTGGATGCGTTATGAGTTATTTTCAATTTGGTTATTTTGTAAAAGTACAAATAGTAAAACTGTAATTTATCGCAAACAAGGACTACGTGTGTAAACAAATATTTGATATGAAATACTGAAATGAAATGACAAAATTTATCATAAATATATACTAAGTACGAATAGATATGTTTCGAATTTATTTCGAAACATTTATTTTTAAAATATGGGGTGTAAAAGCAATTTTATAATATATTCAGTTAAAGCCTAATGATGATATAAGCCATCAATCTATTATTGTTTCAGTTTTTCCTCTTTTTCCTCTTCGATTTATAATCATTCGTGACCTACACTTTATAACTCACAGAGGTAATTGCAAATACTTTAGTGTAATACATATATATAGTACGTAAAACTATGTAAATGTTATTGTCTACTGCGAATGGTTAATCCATATAAATAATTTTATGCATATGTGAAATTTGTGAAAAAAAAACAATTTGTTACAAATAATAGATATTTAAATGTGTTTAAATTTATGAATAAATTACTATGATTCTAATACAATTTGCATATTACAGCTATATCATTTGTGATTTCAAAACCATGAGAAATGTATAAAATCTAAAGCAGATAAAAAATAAAAGTAACATGCCGTATACATTTTACAACAAATTGTATAAGTCAACTCAAAATCTTGTTGAAAAGATCCACTATACATATATTTATATATACATATATATATATATATATATATATATATATACGGTGACAATAATAAAACTGTAACTTGTCAAGCAGTGTTCATTTTCAAGACGTTTCTCCTACAAGTGCAGAATCAACATACCTGTATATCCGTGTTCAGTTAAATGACCCCATGCATGTAAAAACATTGCAATGTTATACCATCTGATAAAAGGATTTATCGGATGCACAAGAAGGGGTATAAGAAAGGAACATAGCAGATAACTCGAGAGATATAAATGGTGAACACATGAAACACATGCGTTAAGATCGATTGTTATTATGAATCACACTCTGTGTAAATTATTTTAATACAGTACCATGTAATACATGAGTGTGTTATACTATTTCCGCCGACCTTTAATAGTACAAACTACGATTAAGCTCTAATTAGGGACATCAGCCAAACTCTGATTTGTCTTTTATACAAAAGAGATATTGTATGCACTTAAAAACAACATACGGGACAGTCATGCAGCGTTTGGAAGATATGTTTCTGTGTTATATTATCAAATGGTACAAATTCTGTCCGTGGTAATCAGATCAAACGAAACGAATACTTGTTGTTTGAAACTGACATATAGAAGTATATCAGCAGTATAATGCATATACTGTTGACTCCTTTAAAAAAGGTAATGAATTTTACCCATCAATAGTTTAGCGCCCAGCATCGCATGGCGGCTTTTTTAACCGAAAATATTCACAATTTAGAATAATTATGTTGAAAAGTGTCAGAACATGTATGTCTAAGGACATTAAACGTTCTAATAATATAATTCCGTTGGTTGTTATCATATTGTAAATAACAGCTCGGTCGCATGACTATTCGCAATTGTAATAATTGCAAATAGATATTATTTCATTTGCTGGTGTTTTTACGTTGAATATATTTCTTTGTCGTTGTCCAGACAGACTAAATTTTTACATTAGACACAGGATAGGGTACTTTAACTTAGTTTGCTCACATTCCAATCGACAAAAAGGAAATGATATATTGCTAACGTCTGTTCACATACAACTATTGATACGTTCATAGATTGTGTTACCAACATTTCTACAATTAAATGCTTTTGGAAACTGCATTCACTTTATAATAAGTGTTTCGACAGACATATTGACCTAACGTTCTAATTTCGTGGTTCAGTGGTAAAGCATCGAACCCTTGATCAGAGGGTAGTGGGTTCGATCTTCCGCCACTGTTATGTGTAGTGTCCTAAACACATTTCCGCATATACTTAGTACTGGTTCTACCCAGGAATCTACCATGTATCATTGCAGGCGTAGTAGTTAACGCAAGGAATTATATAGAGATAACGCAGTTGAGTTAACGAGCACAAGCAACAAGCACAGAATATTAAATCCAAAAGAATAAAAATATAATTTCAAGATAAATACAATTCATGCGTGCATGCGTGCGTACAATACTATGTGCTACATATATTTCTAAATACAGTTTACCAATCTATAGGGGGATTTTAAATCACATGCGTTTATACATCACCTTTCAGATAGATTGTAAATAAATACAAGCCAGACTCCATATTCACCTTCATAGTTTAATATACATATAAAAATACCGAACATTGACCTTAATCTAACATTGTATTTCGTTGGCTCAATCATTCATACAATTAAATATTCGAGTATGGGATATGTTTTCATTATTTTGAAAATATACATCTAAAGTTAAATCAGTAATATAAATTATTCTATATTTAATTTCTTTATGACCTACAATATTTTCAAGTCATTCCGTATGTTGCTATCCAGTCTGCACTGCAGCTACACGAGATATTAGTATAATCCTGATTATATTCCCGTAAGTCAAAGCTATTGGACGCTTACTGAATTGTACCTCATTCAAACTTATTCCCTGAAACAACTGACAAATCAACATGCTAAAACTCATTGCAAATTTACGGACGCAATCGGAAGAGCTGGTCCATTCTTCATATTAATTGGATAGTGATGGCACGCAATCTGCCCCACTCGCTAATGGTGGGGGATTAAATTCCTTTTCCGATGGCTAATAATCGATATAAACTATTTATGCAATAATTTTGAAATTACATCAGAATTAGCTTAACATGATGTTATTATTAAAAAAAAGAACTAAATATAGTAATAAGACGAAATGATTGGTAAATACAATACAAACACAAATTGAGAGCAGCAGAAGACGCCAATTGGAAGTTTACCAACCTACATTATGATTTTCTCACAGAAAAACGTTTACGAGTGTGCATTTAATAAATGTAACTGAATAATGTTCCTTTGGTAAGAACATAATAGTCACTTATTCTTTTAATATAAATAGTTATTTCAATATATTTTACTCTCGTTCGTATAATGTCGAAAGTAAAATGTCATGTCATAAAGCGCAATACACTTTATTTATCATAAATAATAGAGTATATTAATTAGATATACTATTTGTCTTTCTCTTCAGTATCTTATTGTAATAGTGAGCATTAAATTGATACATTTTCACCAACAATCATATGAGTGTGTAAATGTTTCTGTAACGGCTATTTGTTTTGTTCATGTTTTCTTCGTTTAAGTATGTGTCCTTTCTATTAAAAGTTTTGGCTGAATATTCTACTATTACTACATAACGGTGTATTTTGAAATATACAGCATTATCCAAAACTAAAATAAATGTAACTCTCTTATTCAGCATTTATAGGATAAGTCGAAGCTTTGCTAGACTGGTATATTAAGTTTTAGAAAAAAATAAAACTAGTTGTTGGTATTATGTTATCCGTCTCTGTCACAACAGATGCCATCATCTTTCACAAATCGGACTTGTTACATGTACCATGTATTACTTAACGAATATCTACTCTTTAGGTATTAAGAGGTCATTATTGTATAAAACTAATTTGACAATACCATAAGTTACTACTCGAAGTTGTTACTATGATATGCCATACACTTAAGATTGATTCAATATGTGGCCATATACTCAAAATGAGTCGATCCCGATTACAAAGAAAATTAAGACTTCAAACAGTTTGATGTAATATTTGAAAAAGAAATCGTGGCATATTTCATGATTTCGTATCCTTTATTATACAAACACTAATAACCAAATTAAATAAAACCATGTCAAGTTATTTTAATGACAGTGGAGCCATTCACTTCAATATTTTTCCCAAAGTGGTTGTTCCAAGAGCCATTTGCATGCCATTAAATAAAACTCGTTTCTGTTGAAACCAGTGCTGTCTCGTCGTGGACTAGTGTAGCCCCTACTTTGTCCCCCATATATGCAAAAAGACATGTATTTGTGAAATATAACAAACCCAAATAACACAGTGAGTTTTTAATGCCATTCCGTCACTTGTAAGGAGCACAACTCTGTAGTGAGAAGTAAAACTCACGTAGGTCTCAATAAATAGCTGAATTGTGTTCTTTGTTCTATATAAAGTATGGTATAGAATGTCCATGGTAAAGAAAAGTTCAAATAGAAAAGTATTTTTCCATAGCAGGAATTTATGTTCGTAAAAAAATGCACACTTACTGTTGATCAGCTTGTATTTTAGAGACAGTAAAGTGGCATCCTTAAGTTATTCATAAAACTAATTGATCACATGTCCTAAATACACATATCAGCTAAAATTCAACAAACGTCACACTCTTTCTAACACAAGTGATGTTTTATTGCAGTATTACGTATATCTACTTTTGCTCTACTCAATATTGAAATCACAGTCATTATCATTCGGACCACCTCGCCAATTATCCTTATTAAGCTCGGAGATAAATACCAGCCATTTGTACTTCTTTCGGTCCAGTGGACGGAAATAGATAACAACACCACCACCACCAACAACAACAACAACAACAACAACAACAACAACAACAACAACGATGGCGGCGTACGGTAGGCAGGTATTGAAGCATCCCGGAAAACGGGCCTTAGCCTCAATCTTAGCCTCTGTGGTTTTTAACCTGAATTCTTATGCAAATATATCTAGTATATGGACTCTATCAGCCTAAAACAGTTTATTAGTATTGAGATTAAGTAGTATCCATAATATGGCCTCTATCAGCCTTTAACAGTCCATTAGTACTGAGGCTAAGTAGTATCCATAATATGGCCTATATCAGCCTTTAACAGTTCATTTCTACTGAGACTAAGTAGTATCCATAATATGGCCTCTATAAGCCTCTAACAGTCCATTAGTACTGAGGCTGATTAGTATCCATAGTATGGCCTCTATCAGCCTTTAACAATACATTGGTACTTAGACTATATAGTATCCATAATATGTCCTCTATCAGCCTCAAACAGTTCATTAATACTGAGGCTAAGTAGTATCCATGATATGGCCTCTATCAGCCTCAAACAGTTCATTAGTATTGAGGCTAAGTAGTATCCATAATATGGCCTCTTTTGGCCTCTAACAGACCATTGGTACTGAGGCTAAGTAGTATCAATAATATGGCCTCTATCAGCCTCTAACAGTCCATTAGTACTGAGGCTTAGTAGTATACGTAATATGGCCTCTATCAGCCTCTAACAGTTTATTAGTACTGAGGCTTATTAGTATCTGTAATATGGCCTCTATCAGCCTCTAACAGTTCATTAGTACTGAGGCTTATTAGTATCTGTAATATGGCCTCTATCAGCCTCTAACAGTTCATTAGTACTGAGGCTAAGAAGTATCAATAGTATGGTCTCTATCAGCCTCTAACAGTCCATTACTACTGAGGCTAAGCAGTATCCATAGTAAGACCTCTTTCAGCCTCTACAGTTTGTTAATACTGAGGCTAACAAAATAGCATTTCAGTTCCATAAATATATTTATATCCTGGTGAGAAATAGTTTAATATATCCCAATCAAATAGGTGATGTCACCTATTCAAATAAGTGATATCACCTATTTTAAAAATTATATGACATATTCGAATAGGTGATACAACTTTTTTTTAAAATAACTGATCTCATATAGATGAATACGTAATGTAACCTAAATCAATGAATAAGTGATATCACTTATTAAAAAAAGGTGATAACTATGGGGTATAATTTTACTATTAAACCATGATAACTGATATCACCTATTCAAATAAGTGATATAACCTAAATCAATGAATTAGTCATCAATTATTCAAATAGGTGATACATGTGAGGTACCATTTTACTTTTTAACCATATAAATGATATCACCTATTCTAATAAATGATTATTTTTAATCATCACCCATTTTCAATAAGTGTTATCACCTTTTTGAATAATGAGTGATATCACTTATCCAAATAGTTGATATCGCTCATTCATTTATTTCAAATAGATTATATTATTTATTCAAATATGTGATACTAATTATCTAATTGATTGAATTGATTGATTGAATATTTAGCGTCATTTTATGCCATTAAGGGCTAACCTAACCACTATTTCCTGGGATCCTGAAAGGTTAACCAGTACTCGAGCACACCCCATCTCTGCAAGTAACTGATAACTTTCCCACTTGAATCAGCGGTGAGAGACAAATGATAATAAGACACAATGTTATGTATCAATCATCATGGAGACTGTTGCCGGGCGGGGATTCGAACTCACGACCCCTGGATTGATCTTCAGATTCGTAACCAACTGAGCTAATCGCACCCAGCTTAAGTATTGGAATAAGTCGGAATAAGTTATAGACTTATCACCTATTTAAAATAATAAGTGATACCAACTATTCGAATAAGTAATATCATCATAAGTATGGGGTGCCGTTTTACTATTTAACCTCAATAAGTGATATCACCTATCACCTATTTTGAATAAGTGATATCACCTATTCAAAACGTATGAGTGATATCACTTATTTGAATAGGTGATATTACTTATTCAAAATGAATATAGACAATGATTTCTCCCAAGGATGTTAATATATTTAATAAAATATAGATATAGATTGATTACGAGAATAAAATGTAAATATCAAATATATTGTGTAAGAAAATATTGTGTTATAAAATAAATATTATTGTGAAAGTAGAATATATATTGGTTTATTCTTTAATCATTTTATAAGAACATTTATTTTTGCGGCTGAGGGTCATATATCCACTGCTGGATCACATATATCTGCTGAATCATTTAAGCAGGGATTCGTCTGTTTTTTCTTGCTTGATAAATCAAATAAGCGATATCACCTATTCGAATAAGTTATATCACTGATTTGTTCAGAATAAGCGATATCACTCATTTAATTAGGTGATATCACTCAATCAAATAAGTGATATCACTTATTCGAATGATTGATATCATCTATTCAATTGAGTGATGTCACTTAATCGGATAAGTCATATCATCTATTTGAAACGAATTAGTGATATACTTACTCAGATAAGTAATATCACTTACTCGAATAGGTGATATCACTTATTTGAATAAGTGATATTACTTATTAATTTCGAATAGGTGAAATCACTCACTTATTCCAATGAGTGATATCATCTATTCAATTGAGTTATACCACTAATCGAGGTTAAATAGTTAAACGGCACCAGAAACATTAGTTTCAAATAGGAAATTAGATGATATCCTTTATTAAATATCATTTATTCGAATAGATGATATCACTAATTCGAATAGTGATATTACTCATTCGAATAAATGATATCACCTATTTGAATTAGTGATATCACTCATTTTAAAAGATAATATCACTCAATTTAATCAATCATATAACTCAATCAAATAAGTAATATCACTTATGCGAATGAGTGATATCTTCTATTCAACTGAGTGATATAATTTAATCTAATAAGTCATATCAATTATTTGAAACGAAATAGTGATATCACTTACTCGAATAAGTGATATCACTTACTCGAATAGGTGATATCACTCATTTGAATAAGTGTTATAACTTATTCGATTGAGTGATATCACCTTTTCAAATGATTGATATCACCTATTCTAATAAGTGATATCACTCATTTGAACAGGTGATATCACTCAATTGAATATATGATATCATTCAATCAAATAAGTTATATCACTTATTCAAATGAGTGATATGACTTATTCGATGAGAAATATCATCTATTCAATTGAGTGAAATCACTTAATTGAATAATTCATATCACCCATTTGAAACGAATAAGTGATATCGCTTACTCGAATAAGTGATATAATTTACTCAAATAGATGATATCACTCATTCAAATAAATGATATCACTTATTAATTTCGAATAAGTGATATCACTCAATCAAATAAGTTATATCACTTATTCGACGAATGATATCATCTATTCGATTGAAGGATACAACTTATCGAGGTTGAATAGTAAATTTGCACCCCTTACATAAGTTTCAAATAGGAAATTAGATGATATCCCTTATCAAATATCACTGATTCGAATAGGTAATGTCACTAATTCGACTGGGTGATATCACTCATTCGAATAAGTGATATCACCTATTTGAATAAGTGATATCACTTAATCGAATAAGTCATACCACCTATTTGAAACGAATTAGTGATATCACTTAATCAAATAAGTGATATCACTTACTGGAACAGTTGATATGACTCACTCGAATAAGTAATATCACTTATTCGATTGAGTGACATCACCTTTTCAAATGAGTTATATCACCTATTCGAATAAGTGATACTACTTATCGTGGTTAAATAGTAAAACGGCACCACATGCATTAGTTTCAAATAGGAAATTAGATGATATCCCTTATTAAATATCACTTATTCGAATAGGTGATATCACTCATTCGAATACGTGATATCACTTATTCAATTGAGTGATATCACCTATTCGAATGAGTGACATCACCTATTCAAATGAATAATATCACTCATTCGAATAGGTGATATCACTCATTCGAATAGGTGATATCACTCATTCGAATACGTGATATCACTTATTCAATTGAGTGATATCACCTATTCGAATGAGTGACATCACCTATTCAAATGAATAATATCACTTGTTGGAGTTAAATAGTAAAACGGCACCCCATACATTAGTTTCAAATAGGAAATTATATGATATCACTTATTAAATATGTGATATCACATGATCATTTGAAATAAGTGATATAATTTATTCAATCAAGTTATATCAACCTTTTAACATAGGTGATATCACCTATTTGAAACAATTAAATGAGTAAAATCACATATAGTTCTTATCACGCATTTGAATAAGTAATATCACCTTTTTTAATGAATAAGTGATATCAACTATCTGAAATGAATAAGTGATATCAACTACTTGAATAAATGATATCAATTATTAGTTTTAACCATGTGATATCACTTTTTCGAATATTTGATTCATCGTTTATAAACTTAAAAACATATTATTTTACTTTTGTTTTCCCCCTCTTTCTTGCATTTTTTCGTACCGGTATTCGGTATAGTAGTTGCTTTTAATTCAAAAGTAAGCACCCAATGATCATGACTATAAAATTGTATGTTTTCTGTACCTCCAATTGAAGAGCACACAGAACAATTACAAACTGGTCCCCAGTTAAAAGTCCAACAGAGGCTAACGTTTGAGGCTATGGTTAAAAAAATTAGCTGCTATTATACCTCCGGTAGGAGCTGTAATTTTTGTGTGATGATTAATGATAATCGCAACAATCTGTTAATGGATGGGAGAAAGCATGAACAGCTGAATGAGGTCATGATGTCTTATTTCGAGACCATTATACAACAGATTGATACAGTGTGCAGGAACTGCTGGAATAGCCTGATATGATTAGGCGTGGATGGACAGCTTTTTTATTATTTGGATATCTGATCTGCTGTCCTTAACGCCTTATTGCGCTAGAACAATTTATGTATTGGAAAAAAATCCACCGACACCGCTTCGCTGTGTATGTCATTTAACGCTGTTATACGGCTTGACAGCATAAACAAACTGTTGAAATAAATCAATGTAACATTAATTTATCAAACGGTATTAATAAAATACATCATTTTGTTGAGTTACAATGAAATTATTAACACTTTACTGGATGAACCATCAAAATCATAATCGCAAACGAAATTTTGACGTCACGCGCACCTGTTACGGAAATGAATAATTGTCCACCGTGAACAAGATATAACGGAGAAGATTTGATGTACACACGGTTGAAGCGAAATGCACACAAAAGTTTATATTTTCTTGAAAGTGGGTGCAAAGTGATCATTCTTTGTTGTTACGATTTAAATATTATGAAATGCTTATGAATAAAGAAAATAAAATAAGTTATAACCTTTATTTACTTGAAAGTTATCAAATTAACAGTAACTGAATATTGGCCAAAACTTTAATATGTCGCGCAATAAAGTCTTGCACAATGTTTTACATTGAACTCCGTAAACTTCCCGAACAAAGCTTCGAAAACGAGATCGGAAACGAGTCTTCACGATGTTATCCGATGATTGATCGGAAATCCGAAAGCGGTTCGTTGAAAATGGCAAATGTAAACAAAAACAAAAACATGGCTTCAGAAACCCGATGTTTGTAATAAAGAGGTTATGCAATTAGACACTTTAGACGCGTATATCTCTAAGTTATAAGTGTATCTTCATGCTGGGCGTGTGTATTTAGGACAGGGAATTGACGGTAATATGCCAATATAGTCCCTTTAATGGATAGGTCACTGATATAAGTCCTTGGAATTTGGTATTTGACATACATGATAATGGGTTAGGGTTAAGGGGATCAGTTCTAAAAAAATGTTTTAACATTTTACCTTTTTAAATAGAAAAAAACAATACGGACCTAGTATATAATTACCCCAGACAACTACCTCTTATTTTTATAGGCATGAAATATAGCTGAAATACGAATAAACGTGTGCTGAGAATGTATTACATCTTTCAAAATAATAATTTTGGGAGTGGGTGCTTTTACACTTTTAATATTATTTTATAATTATAATTTCTATATGAAACATAATTTTAAGTACCCCAGAAAACTTTACTGATTCCTAGTTTTATTGACTGTAAATTTAGAAAAAAAGGTTATTGCTTAAATACGGATACACGCAATGACCCGTCTATGATACATGTATTCCTCTTTTTGTGTTGGGTAATGTTTTTACATTTTGATATTATTTCTACAAAAACATTATTAAATAAGTACCTCAAAAACTATTAAAATAGTAGCAGTTCGAGGATCTTGGGTGCGATATCAAACAATTAGTACATAAGGTCGTTCATAAAAATGCCTGTGTGCTGCAGAGACGTACGTGTGTAAAACCAAGTCACTGTCTGCTGTGCTCCTATCTACTCACTCAGGTATTAGCTATTTAAACTTTAAAGAATTGTTGTTTTTTTGTTTTTTTCAAGAATTATGTTCATTTACAACAAAAAAAACTTACAAAAAGCTACTCACATAACTAATGCGAAAACACTTGGTCTGAAAAAAGCCAACAAATAATTTTTAATAGCAAAAAAAGGTACGAAAGTCAAGAACTTTTGTGTATGCTATGCTTCGCGGCACCGTAAAGGTCATTTAATATCAGCCAGTAAATAGGTCGACACGATCACACACTGTGTGTAGCGTTGAAATCGCTTGTACTCTAATTAATTCCACTTGTCATGAGGGTTTTAAACAGGCATTTAACATAAGCTTCTTTAAAACAAAAGCGAATGGCCGAGCACGAATACTATACACAAACGTGCAACATAGTTGTAAGCTTATTGAAAACATAATTTTAATGATGGATCGAAATTGTCTTTGAAACGACATGTGCATGTTGTTTATTTTTGTACTGTCGTGTTTGTTGTTATGCGAGTTATCAATCTGACTATTATGTGGACTTCTGTACAATACAGTGTTGGGTCTGTTGTATCCTTGAGCAAGACACTTTGTTCGCATAAGCTTAGTACTAGATCTACGCAAGAATTCCTCGAGCATGATCTGTTGTAATCAATTGTTTCTCAATTAAGGTAAAATAAATAAGTCTATATTTGCCATTTTAAGGTGACTTCTGTCAGTAAAAAGAGACTTAAATATCGTCAATTTACATGTACATGTATTCATTTTTCATAAAAGAAAACAATTTAAAGAGAAAAAGAAGATTAAGATCATGTAAACAACTATCTTTGGAAACATATGGTAGGTATATATGGTTTTAATGTAAAATATACATTTTATAGTGACCCCCTACGTTTTACCGAAGAGGGTTGTGAAGTCTGAATTCATTCCAAAGTTTACAACAAACTCGTCGATATAATGTACCAGTTTTAAAACCTTTTTTTTCTCTCAAAAAGTCACCTTTGCTATTACAAATAACGTGTTTAATCAGAGAATAATTCAATATTCTGCCGAAAAAGTGACTACAGCATCGAAATTGATTACTTTACCACACGACTCGACCAGATTAATAAATAATAACACATTGTTTATCCAAAACCCGACACTCTTTAAAAAATCGGTATGGTAGGTAAGCGTTTTTTTTAAAATCCCTACAACGTCCAGTCGTCTTGCCCAAAATAGAGCAACTGTTGGCTAAAATGTATATCATCAGCATGGTTTGGGCAGTAGTGCAATTCACTGTAATATATCACTAATTCAATTCTTCGAAGAGTAATATATATATCCTATATCAGAGACCCATATACAGAGATAAGTGATTGCATTTGTTTGTCTAAATTTCGGATTGCACATTTGGCGCTCGACTCCCCACTGACCCTAACAAAATATGCTTGTCCTTTTGGTATCGAAAGGAAGGACTTTGGGTGGTAAACTTTTCTTTATTTTTTAAATTAAAAAAGGAGTATTTCAAGTGATAAAGGAAATAGCAAAAAAAAAATTAAATATCTATATAATATTTTTGCCATCCATCGAAAACGTACTTCTTCATAGTTCTGCAAAAGAATCTCTGATGTGTTGTTAAAATGTTTTTGTTAAAACAACTACACAATACCGTTTTTGTTAAAATAAAATAAAATCGTAAAAAGCCAATTTTATTTTGTTTCCAACCCGTAATACTTTTAAACACGGAAGACAAATAATTGGAAATAGACAAAAACTTTATCATCTTTGGTACCAAAATTGTTAAATCCAGACAAAGGTTCAAAAGTTTTTAAAGGATTACTATAATGGTGTCATCCGAAATTTCAGCCATGTATGTTGCACTGATATTAGCCTATCAGTCTTTGCCTATATATTGCATTTTTCTATTGTTTTTCCTTATACAATTTAAAGTTATTAAACACAGAACTTATCATATCATATATAACTTATACTAACAAGTACTACAAAAAAAACATAAAATTAATGTAAACTGTTCGATTAAAACTAAACAAAAATAGACCGGCACCGTGCATTCTTCGATTTCATAATATAAAGGCATCTGTTGTTATACAATATGGTGATAATTCATTCGGAACACTCGGTGTCAGATAATAATGGCGGACAATACATAATCACCTGAAATGGGACCCCTCTCGTGTTTGAGATCGGTTTATCGGTATACTAAGCATGCACTGCATATAATTTTATCACGGACAATGTATTTAATGTTAAATTTTCAATTCTCATTCATTATATGTCAATTGTTTGGAGTTTAAAATCGTGAAACCTTCCCAACAGATTCCGTTGGGAACTTCCAGTTAGTAAAATCGGTTTCCGCGGTTGCACGTCTCGGGAGACGCAAAAATAAAAAATGTCAAAAGGCTCCGTAGAGACGTGCAATATGTCGCATTACTGCTGGAATAGACTACTCAATTTTTTTAAGTTCTAGAGGTAAACTTTGTCGTAGACAAACCGGTTTTCGCGTAAACGTAGACAAGCTCTAATTCCATGCACTTTGTAAACATCCAGTTATTTAAATTAAATGCAATTGATAACGTCACGTGTTAATGCAACTGTTTAAATACTACTCCAAATCCAAACTATACAGCTTCAGTAAATATATAAATTATGATTGATAATGGAAAATGTGATTATCCAAGTTGAAATTGATTAATTGAATGTTTAGTGTCATTTTTATGCCATCAACATCTAACATGATTAGTGGTACTTGAATCTCATACTCAAAGAGAGGTTAGCTGGTAAGTGCCTATTTCACTAAGTACTGCGATTGAATTTAATGCTCGCGGTGCTTCAATTTCCCCTTTATCGCACTTCTATAATTTGTGTAAAGTTTACTGCATAAACTTAAATGCAGAGTACCTCGGCGATCTCCAATACAGTCGCAGTGTATATACTGTAAATTGTTTATTGGTGTGTGTTATCGCATTGTTCAAAGGTGTTATTGGACTCTACAATTGCTTTCAATTACAGTCGTTTCATAACCTGGTTGATTCGTACCCTAGCCCTGGTCGATTCGTAGCCTTGATAATTTTCCATACTCATCTATTATTTTTTTTAATTTTAGAACAGTTGATATCAATATAAAATATGTTATATCAGGTACATATCCCTTGTAAATTAGTGATGTTTGAAATATATTTGAGAGTATAACCTTTCAATTTTATTACCAATAGTTTATAATTTCTAAATTTACACTGTCGGCATTGATTTTACTATTATATATATATTTGTGAATTGAAAAGCTTGTTATATTTTTATTCAACAACCTTCCGGCAACAGTTTCTCTGATGATTGGTATAAGATGTTCAGGTTTCTCCACAGGTCATTTAAGTACAGGGTCACCCCAGCATTAAAATGATATTTACCTAGCACTTAAATTCTTTAACAGAACTTTGCAAAAGCTTACTTTCTTCTAAATAATGTTTTTTTCTTTGCATATATTTTCTCATTGTATATTTTAATTACAATGAAAAACAGTAATATGATGACTTAACCTGATTATTAGGTTTTATTAGTGAAATATATTTCAATGAATGCCTTTCACAGAGCTTGAAAATGTATTTAAATGTTCATACCCTACTAGGCTAGTGCTTGCATTCCTTCCTGTGGAGAACCCTGACATTATCTATCATTTTCTTTCGTCTCTCACAGCTGATTCAAGTGCAAGAAATCATTGGTTACTTGCGGATATCAAATGCCATGAAAGATCACAATACCACCCGCCCCCAACAAGAGGTCTCTCAACAAGTTATATTAGTTAAATGACATCAACTGTAAAGTGCAAAAAATGCTTTGGTTTGTTGTCAATTGCTCCAAACCGAGACAACAAATAGTTTTCCAAACAGTTACAAACCAGTTGGGACTCAACATCGGTCCCAAAATGTTAATGCAGAAATAAGAAAAGTTAAACATTAGAGAGGAAGCTGGCGGAGGTTTGTTTACTAGTATAATTAATTAGTAATATTATTAGTATAATTAATTTGATACACTTGCATTCATTCTCCAGTTTGGGTTGTTTCTTTATATATTCAGCTAAAATTATAACACAATATTGACTTATATACATAATGGTTCCTGGTGTTGAGTACATCTTTATAGTGTAATGTAGCACACTTTTCTATATGGAAAGAGCTCCAGGTTCAAGTCCTGGTGAAGACCTCAACACTTTCAATCATTGACCAACATAAACACTTAATTTTATCAGGCATAACTATATCATGAGTGTTAACAGACATTGAACTAGCCTAAAGTTTCTCATCAACTGTTATGAAAACTCAAAAATGTTCTATCCTTCCTGAAATAAACATGCTACAAATTACAGATCAAAACAATTTTACTACCTTCATTTCATTAATTCAAAACATATTTGCATTGCATTGAAATGGCTTCCAACAGATATCCGTAGTTGGAATTGAACCAAAATTTTCCATCTTAAAGATGGATGTACTTCATTGTACTATAAGGATGCATCTTGAAGCTACATTTAAGCACTGCATACTAATTATAAATATAACCCTGTTTTCACTGGCTGCTGAAAAAACATAATTTGTTGAGAAACAATAATTCTGCAATATTCATTTGAACTAAGCATGACCCAAAAGTGATTGCAATACCAGTACATTCCACTCCTATTGATTTAGGTATAAATAATGCAAGTCCCATTTTATGAATAATTGCAGCATGCACAATAGTCATGTTACATTTGTATACATTAATATACTTAAAATGAAACTTTTGACTACTATTTTAAAGTATTATTATGGGTTCGTTTACGAACCCGTTACGGTATCACTCGAGCCACATCTAGAACTCGGTGAGAAGTGGTGCATTTTAAAAAAAACACGACGACCTTTAACCCATATGTTGCCTCGTGACTATTATTCCCAATAAAATAAACTTAACAAAATTTTGTTTCAAAAAAAATTACTGTAATAATGATATTAAAATAATTAAACTTTTTTGATAAATAAAATTCTTAGCTTTAGTTGATAATTAAAATACCAAACCAGACGACAAAGTCATTGCTCTGCAGTAAATATGTTTCGTAAAGTTTCGGTCAAAGTAATTGCGGGTAAAATGAAAAGTGTTCCGATTGCTGTTTATATATTTTTTGCGTTTTCAACAGTAAGCTGGTGTTATCAAAGGTAAATATACGTGTATAGATAATTGTTGCGTAGTATCGTATCATTTTTGTCCTGGAAATGGCTCTCAAAATAATCATGTCCATCTTGCGAGAGTAGAAAATAAATGAACAATTGTTTGATGTTTACAATTGTATGGTGCCGTAACGTATTTTCGATCATGACCTGAATTCGATCTCTTCCGAGAATATTATGAATATCGCTGAAGTGACATCGATCAACCATCCAAGTGCTTATCTTGTACATCGTTGCTTAACCATGTCGCTGTAAAAGCTAGCTTCACAGAAAAGACTGCTGTTAGTGACCTATATGTACACTCACTACACTCTTCCCCGCTTTACCTTTAGGGCTTATACGCAACAGCACCGTCTGTGGCTTTCAGCAGTTCATTGCCATATCCTATCCCATTCCAAAGAAAGAGAGCTTCGTGCTGGCACAGGTTCGAAAGTTTATCCTCGTTGCCACTAAAGTAACATCGGTCACCCATCCAAGTACTAACACTCCCCTAACACTGTACATCGTTGCTCAACTTCCAATACAGTCAGTGCACTTTTACTACATCGCTGTAACTGACCAATGTACATTCACTACATTGGGTATGGTATTCAATTTCCTGCACAATTGGCAATATTTACAAAAAGTATCCACGTGGTTGATTGTTTCATTAGCAATGTTGGTGATATATATATATGATATTGATCAGTGTTTTGCCTAAAATTGTTTTAATTAAATTAAAACAAACTAATGCTAAATATTGTATTACTCATTAATTCTTTTCAATCATATAATTATAGCCCTAGTTAGTTCAACAGACTATAACTGGTTTTCACCTATCCACAATTGTCAGTGTTCTTGCTGTATATTTGGCATGCCACATAACACTATACTAAATTAAGGTTGACAAAACCACTCCCTGTTTTTAACACAAAATTAAAGTAGATGAACTGGTAGGTTGATGAAACCACCAACACCCGTGGGCCAAAGCATGTGCAATTGAAACTACAGTCGGACCAAAACTCACAGTGTGTTGAGAGAACATAAACTGCAACCAATTTGTTTTATCTGTAGTTGTCATGGTGTGTGGCACAAAAGTCGCTTACTCAACATTTTACAAACATAAACATCTACCATATGCTTAAATATCTGTATTTGTCATAGTGTGTGCTGTGAAAGTTGCTAACCTAAAATTTATAGACATAAACATCAAGGCATTATATAGAGATGGAAAGGCAACTAGGTGAGATTTTGTGAATGCTCATGCCAAATTAGTAATCCTTTGTGTGCTAGTTTATCAACATTTAGTCAGGAGATGCAAGTTTCCTATCCTTCTATACAAGTCCTTGTAAACATCAACACTTTTTTTAATATCTGTAGTTGTCATGGTGTTTGGCGCGAAAGTAGCTTACCTACTTTTACAGACATAAACATCCCATATTGGCAATTACCCGAGAAGAGTGTTGATCTTTTTAGGTTCCAGGGGGATAGTGCAGGTTACAGATTGAAACCAACTGTATGTTTCTTCTGGTTCTTCAGTGTGCTCAGTGTATAGCACCGCCACATGGATCCTCGATTTAAATACCCATTGGAACGACTGTTTTTAATTGGCCAGCCCCGGGGATCTAACCCACAACCTCAATTCTAGAAGTTTTATGATTTACTGACTGAGCTTATGGGGCTAACCAGCTTATACTGGTTATGCTGCCATCAAAACAGTTACAGCTATGTATTTTTGGACATCTTATTGAATACCGCCTGGAGATAATTGATCCAGAGTAGTGATTAACTGGTCAGTGGTAATTAATCCCCATGTGTATGTGCACCAATTAAAGTAATTAAAGAGACTAAACTTTTGTAAATGGTGACTTGTACAAATTTCTACTTGACCAGTGACTTGTACAATTTTCTACTTGTTCAGAACATCTGGCTATAGGATTGCACAGGGGAAGGTATTTTAACAACATTATCAGGCATGGTACTAAAAGTCTAAATATAGTATATCTATACTAAATTATGTCTATTATTACTGTTACATTGGGCATATATTCACATTCCTTGCATAATTCCGATGAGCAGGGCGTAACCATTATCACTACTCAGAATTCATTTAGGCAGGGCATTATCACTACCCAGAATCCTAATTTTGATAACAGCGCCGGGCAAGGGTTAATGGCATGGGGGAAAAAGTGTACATTTGGAAGTTGATAATGGTTGAACAGTGCCTTGTAGTGACAATACAAGCTATATTCTAGGTGCAATAATGAACAAAAACATAAAAAGGTATCGTAAGGTCTTCTGTATATTCCAAAAAGTAACATCATAAGTCTGAGAAGAACCTTTCAGGGGAAATTGGTTAACTAATAAATTGTATGTATATAGCTTGATTTGAACCAACAACTTCACATGTGACAGGTACTTGATCTTTAGCACGGACGTGCTCTCAGTAATGGAGGGTTCGCTCTGGCATCAAAATAAAACAAGTGGGGCATGGGTTTGCTGTGCTCCTTCTTACTCGCTAAAAATTACAGCTACTTTTAACTTTTTATTGCCTTTCAAAGCGTTAACTTTTTATTTTTTCATGATATCTGTCCATTTTTCTTTAAAATACTGAGTCGAAACACAGCAATCAAACATTCTTTTAGGATGACCTGGCCAAATATGGCGAAATATCTTGGTCAATCTTAATGATAATAAACAATTGTATTGATACACATGGTGCGTTGGCATATTATAATAGTTGATATAATAGTTATAAACCTTTAATTAATGAGAACAGTGATTTAAATGCTTATTTTTTTTTAAATCGGGTTTAACGCCATTTTTAACACATTTCAGGTTATATATGACTTAACCAGTTTTGCTGGTGGAGGAACTGTCTACTACTGAACTACTGTCTTTCTGCAAGTAACTGGAAACTTTCTCACATACAGTTTTTGGAGCAAGATTAAAACCTACGACCTTAGCGGTGAGAATTAAGTGATCTTGAGATGTTGCCTTATACCACTCGGCCACAGAGACCCATTAAATGCATTCAGTCTACCATTATGCCCTCAACTTTAATCTCAGTCGGTCTTTTTAGGTCACCTGAGACTTTGTCTCAATGGACCTTTCGTCCATCATCATGCGTCCGTAACAATTTACTTTTTTGAGTTCTTCTCAAAACCATAACCGTAATTGTAATGATATATTGTATACAGCTTTGGTACACACGGGTGAATCAAAATTGTGAAAACGGTCATAGTAAGGTAAACTTTGAAAATCTTTTTCTCAATATAGGAGAAGCACTGAGAAACAAATAGTGAGCATGATTATGGACATATATGGGTCATTTATAAAAATTGTGAACTGCATGTCCCTGGGTCACAAAGTTTTGCCCTTGGAGTGAGGCCTACTTTACTAAATCTATATAAGAGAAATTGACAAAAAGTTATTTTATGACTGAATATATTTATATGAATGTTTTTTGGATAATCAGATGACTGATAAGGTCCAAGGGCTTCTTGTTTAAAAACACATTATAAATTACGGTTTTCAACGATGTATGTATTCACATAATTATATAAATATAAGTCGGTAACCTCCCTGTTCATGTCATGATGTAATTATTTCAATCAGAGAACAGTACTTATAACATACATTTATTGTTAGTTGGCCTTTTGCTTCATTTTCATTAGAGTTTTGGTAAATACATTGTAAATTCTGACGGAGTTGTCTTTTTATTACCTGAAACAATTTTCAAGTTGTTTTTAGCTCGACTTTTCGAAGAATAAAGAGAGCTATTCTGCTCACCCGGATGTCGGCGTCCCACCTTGGTTGAAGTTTTGTGTGCAAGTCCCAATCTTAATATCTATTGCATGTATTGACTTGAAACTTAACAAAACACTTCGCAGTCATCAAACATACTATGATAACTAAGTTAGATAACTCTTGGATTAATATAATGCAAATTATTGCCTTTGTTTGACTTAAAAATTCTGGTTAGTTTTGCTTGCAAGTACCATCTTGTCCATACTTCATCAACCAGTCAATGTATTTGATTTGATTTAAACTTAACACAAGACTTAAAGTCATAAAACATACTACAATGAATAAGTTAGATAACTCTTGCATGAATAAAATGCAAATTATTGCCCTTATTTGACATATTAAAATTTTACCCGCAAGTACCATCAATTGGATCTCACAACCCTTGAATTGACAGTCAGATACATTATAGACTTAACGTATAACATGAATAAACTCCCAAGGTGCGATTCATTTTACAAAGTGGGGGTATTAATTTGGGACTGAGATATCAAAATTTAACCATTTTATAAAGTACAGATATTTATGTAAAAAATACCATAAAACACACAGCTGATGCTTTAGATGTTTCAACCTGACTTGAAATCAATACCTGTATATTTCGATTAAAGACTAGCTTCCAGATTGTTGAAGCGTTTTCCCCCATAAAAAAGGAGAAGTCGATCTGATTTTTAATTTCACAAAATTTGTTATTATACTACATGTATATAGTATTAGAAAACAAACATGTAGTGCTGTGTTACAAGAGTGCATTTTATTAATAGAAATTTGGGCTATTTTAAATATTAATTTCTATTAATTTACATAATTTGATTTGGTAAATATTTAAGTCCATTATCTTAGTACATGATATGCTTCTGTGGTGTAACTGGCAAACACATCTACACTTTTGTAGAAGTTCTGGGTTCGAATCCCAGCAGTTGCGAACAACATGAAAAGAGATGGCTTAGATATGGTGAAAAAAGAAATGTCTGTTTTATTTTTTAATGAAATTATTCTCTTTTAAAAATGTATATTTTTTTTATAATGTTTGCTGCTGCATGGACAAAATGCTACTAACTTATGCTTACTCTTTCTGACTGCCTTACATTCGAAAAGTATATTTTCCGTGGACTGCAGTTTATAATCATACATGGTCTATATTTTTGGTCTATTTTGTTTATCTTGTTTAGTATTACAACCAGATGGTAGAAGTGTCTGGACAAGAACTGAAGGGAACCTATGTCCAGATTGTATATTTCATATATATTTGGATGCCTCAGCTGCTAATTTGGGAACTTAAGTAAATGTGTTGGTTTATGTATACAGTCATGCATAATGCTGTTGTTTTTTCTTGGTACATGAGAGATGGTTAAGTCATATTTTAACATTTTAACTGCAAGAACTCTAGTTATGCTTGAATACAGTATGAATGTCTGGTGTTTTGAATTATACAAATGGTTCCTTCTGTGGCAGAGTTATCCATAGTGTTGTTTTTAAATAACCATTTACTTCTCACTGCCGAAGTTGTCGGATCAATCTTCGCTCTGGTAGTCTAAAAACATTTTGTGAGAAATTTAAGGTTACTTACAAAATGACGGTGGCTGCACTGTGATTGGTTCCTTTGTCTTCTAGGTCTGTTTTGAATTTTTTTTGAAACCCCAGTAAAAATACATACTGGCTATCTTCTCAGTGTAAACTATAGTATAGACATGTATTATGTTTAAGTAATAAGGCAAGAAAAATATGCACCATTGCAGACTCGAACTTGGGACCTTTCACTTATAGGTCAGCGCTTAGAATACTGTCTCAAGTAGACACCGTCGAGATATGACTAAAAAATTGTTGAAAGCGACGCTAAACACCATACAACAACAACAACTTACAGGTCAAGTGCTCTACCGACTGAGCTAACCAGACAGTTGACATATGTTTCTCTCCTAACAGTTTAGGTACACACTGTGACATTTATATTATGCAAGAAACATTTATAACCGAAGAAAAACCCACGTCAAAAGGTATTTTGTGACCAGCATCCATTTATGTAGCTTGATTAAATAAGGCGTGAATGGACAGCTTATTTATTATTTGGATATCCTTTCTGCTGTCCATAACTCGGGAGACGCAAAATAAAAAAAAATTTAAAAGGCTCCTAGAGATGTGCAATATGTCGCACTACCATTTATGATGCTTATAACGTTTGATTTTTTTTTTGAAAACCAAGGAATTAGAGATATAGTTCCTTGAATTAAGTTTCAATCATATAATAAGTGATTTATTTATGATAAACATAATACATATTAAATATATAATGGAAACATTTGCAATGTTATCCTAAACATATAATACATGTAATATATAGTGTACTTAGTATTTGTTTGTTTACTATACTTATAAAATTGAAGTTCGACCCCAAGAGAGGTAATGCCTTAGTTCATATTATATCATGACTTACCAGTTGTATTCTGTGTAAGTTAGTTTTGTTGCATGAAGCCATAATATGAAAAAATTATCACAGTTTACTTTATTAATAAATTCACTTTAAAGTATCTAAAGAAAGTTATGGATAATGGATAGTTTTCACAAAAAAAACATAGTAACAAACAAACAAACAAATATTTTATTAGACATAAAACATCACTTGCATGTTTTATACTTATACAACAAATATCAACGTAAACATCAAACAAAAATTAATCATAATATTGTCAATATTCATCCAAATGAGCCCAGAGTTGGCCCATGCAGAATATCATTTTCCTATGATCCTCTCAAGATGATGATCGCTTATCTCTCACTGCTAAAGTTGTAGGTTAGAGTCGCGCTTGCTCCAAAAACTTCATGCGAGAAAGTTGGCCAGTTGCTTGCGGAAGTGTGGTAGTTCAACTCCGATTCATTCTGAGGTCTTCCTCCACCAATAAAACTGTATATGTCATTATATAAACTGAATGTATTGAAAATGGCATTAAAACCCATTTATAAAAGGTATATTTTCTGGAAATACAATCATTTTAAATATTGATCGATATTTGAACATACAAAATTATTTTGTGAAACGTAGCCAAGGTATTTGTCTATCAAGCCATGGGTTGCAAGTTTGGTCTGCTGTTTAGCATTACAGCCTCTCAAAATCAACACCCAATACTGGATCTACCCAGGACATCAACTCAACATTAATTCACAAAAGCTGTATGATTATTTGACAATCACAGCTGAAGCTGCACTTAAAAACTTGAATAATATAAAGATGTTTTTTTTTTTACAAATTTACTTGCATTAATTTTATTCATCCTGTGCCGCACTATAATGAGTAAGGCCTTAGGATTTCTAAAGGACACTTTATAAATTTCATGCATGGTTAATCATTCCCATGAGTAGGGGTTTGAAGTACAAATCAAGATGCAGGGGAGTAAAGGGGCCCCTTAAAGGTACATTACACAGGAATACTTGTGGAAAATAGAAAATATTGTAACCATGTAATAATTCTTATAATATTTTTATGAATTATATTTAATATTGTACCATATTGTTATATTAGAAATTTCTGTAATTAATACAGTTATTAAGATTAGATTAATAATCACTTGTATATAAACAATCCTAAGTTTTATCAAAGTGTACAAGTAAATAAGCCTATAGTCATGAGGTGTCACATATGTTGTACATCCTGGGCTGGAAGGAAATATTAGTGCCAGAATGTTTGCACAGTAGTTGTCATAAATTGGGTACATCCTGTATATTGTAAATGATAAGTTGTTTGAGTGATGTGTATTAGTAGTTAATGAAAGGAACTGACCAATGAAAGAAAGGATTCATTAGGTTGTTAGGGAATTTAAAGATTATGAGAGAGATGATTGAGTGATACTAAATATGGGAGGAGTCTGAGAAGAAAGAGTGTGAAATATGAAAATATGTAGGTAGTAAGAAAAGGAAGGTTGAAAGGTTAAGTAAGGAAAAAGAGATTGAGGGGTTAAAAGGTGAAAGTAGGTTGAGAAGTGAAGGTTAAGATAGTTAGGAAACAAGGAGAAAGAAAGTTAAATAAGGAACATTTGAAGTGAAGAAGAATTAAGAAGTTAATGTTAAAGTGAACTGTGAGATATGAACTTGATGATTAAATGGAAATTAAAATGATGTTAATTGAATACAAGTGTTATAGTAATAATTGAACATTCCCCGAAAAAACATAACGTAAATATACGGACAGTTTATACATACGGCCAATAACAATATTCTCATTTTGTCATTCATTTCATTTGTGTAAAAAGAAATGCTCAATTTGAACCATTGTGTAATAAAAATTCAAAATCATTAGAATTGGTTCAATAAAGAATTTCAAGATTATATTCCCATAAATGTCCAGGATGGACCAAAAAGGTTAAACGGTTTAAATGGGAAGGGTGATGGGCTTATGACATTATTCTGTGTTTTTTGTATTGAACTTTTTCTTTTATTAAGATGTTCAATTTATAATTTTCATTATAATTATAGTTTGAAATTTGAAAAAAAATTCCAGTGGATTAAAAAAACACAGAAGTTTTTTTACAGGTTTTGTAGTTAAGCTGTTCTAAATATTTAAGTAGACTTTAATGTTTCCATCTATTTTTCCCATCAGTACAATTATTATTATTATGAATAATGCAAATATTTATTGCTTTAAAGTATATAAAGAACATGATGATAAACAAGCAGTTATAGCAGTTTCAGATGATGTTGATGTCTGTAAATAAGTAAATGTAACATAAATTCTTTAAATCAAAACAGATAATACTGCATAGTCTTTCTTTGAGATAAAAATATAGCATACAAGTATATAACATACAACACATATGTTTATGATGAATACTTCAATGAAGTTATCTTATTTAGTTTTTTCAACGCACTGAGTGTGGATTTTTGTTTCACCAACACCTTCTTTGAATTACTGTCTTAACTGATTTTAGAATGGTGGTTTGCCTATTCTGTAACCAGTTGAACAATTGCAATTCTACAGAATCAAGTGCAAAAACACTGTTACCTAGAATATATTTCTGTAAACTTTTGTTTCCTTGAGGTACTAGTGCGAATGACTGAGTTTGTGTTGGTGAGGCGTTAGCCTGCTCTCTGCTCATATGTTTTTTGACTGAATTAAAAGAGCAAACTTTCCTTGCTAGTAAATGTTTTTTTTCTTGTTAATATTAGAACAAACTGAAACACATTGGTTTGTATAGTTATTGTATAATTTACCGGTATTTGATACAAATTGCATAAAAAAAACTCAGAGTTAATAAATTTACTAAAGAACTTGGAAAGTTTGCCATTTAATTTGCAAATATGAAAATGTTATATCAGAAATTTTGTTCAGACTATATCATGATTTGTATTTTTTACATTTGATTTTGTTAAATGTTACAATGAAATAAAAAAATACCAAAAAATTAGCTTTATATTGTGAAATTGAAAAAAAAATCCAATGGTTATTATAAGCCAGTACAGCATTGTTAAACTATCTACTATACTTTGTATAACAACTTAGTGAATATCCATATTCATTTAGGTCAAACTAATGCTGTCATCACAATGAAATGGTAAATGGCGCACTTTATGATATTGGTCATTGAAAATGATTCAATTACAGCTATATGTTTTGACTGATAGACCGGTTACCAAATGTCTAATTATTAACAACTATGACAGGGAGACCATGTGACATTTCTAAGCAAAAGGGTCAGAACAGTAAAAAAAGAATGGCGTTTTCTTTGATATAGACTGTTTAAGTAACCCAACAAAAATTCAACTTGATATTCAAGGTGTAGTATTTGGTGTAGAATCCCAGAGACAGCAGGGCCTGATTAGCTCAGTCATTAGCGCGTCTGACTATCAATCCAAGGGTCGTGAGTTTGAATCCCCGCCCAGTCTGAATCTCTGTGATGGTTGATATATGACATTGCTTTTCGTTATCATTTATCTCTCACTGCTGATTCAAGTGGGAAAGGTATCAGTTACTCGTGGAGATGGGGTGTGCTCGAGTACTGGTTAACCTTCCATGATCCCAAGAAACTGGTTAGGTTAACTAGACATAGAAATATCCATGTAACGAGACAAATATACAGCAAGTCTTGGACTAATTATGACCTTTTATAAGGCTACAGTATTTACTACAGTACCTTTCATCGTCGTCTTTGGAAGCAGTATGAACCTTTGATGCATATTTGTTGACATAGCAGGCAGCTTTTCCACTTTCACACAATTGGGTAACCGGGTCTTCCATTAACGTATTAATAAGAGGAAAAATACAAAGAAATAACACAGTAAAAGCTGGAAAATCAAACTTTTCCTCCCAAGCTCGTAGGCAAAACCGCTACTGTATCATGAACGTTGTACAGAATTTGACACTTATTTGATTTGCACTTTAAAAATCAAAACATATATTTAAACATGATTTGGCATTGGCCATATTCCAAATCGCCTTCAAATGGTTCAGCGTCCCTGTCAACAGACGACGCCATATTTGTTTACAAACAATAGGCGAAGACACCAACAACAATCCAAACGAAACCAAAAAAAGTTTCTGTTGTGTTATTCGCCGGGGAAAACCTATTCACATTTCCAATTTGGTGGATCCTTGGACAACCTACGAGGTCTAATATCGAAGATGACGGAATTGGCCGAGTATGTACGATTGAGTCCTTATGAAACATTTTGACTATAAGCGAACAAAATTACATAGGACTCTATTTAGCACAAGAAGCATGCTGCCGTTTAAAAGGAGAGCAACCCTAGAGAGACATGCTAGTCTATTATGCTTAAAACCATTTGAGGGACATGTTTACATGTAGGTAAACATGCTTAGTTACATCTAAATAATAAATATAAAGTAGAATTATGATAGTTATTGTAACTTCTAAAGAACGAGATAACACCAATGGCTGTTGTTATAACAAGGGGAATTAACACGGTATAACCTATTAAATTAATATTGACACAGTAACTAGCTCATATGATATAACTACAAGGGGAAACCGATAAATTCTCCCATTTCTGCTCATAGAAGTTACGGGTTTTTCCCATGGAGGAAAACTCTATCTTCATGTCACGTGGCAGTTTTCTCACATGGACTTATGAAAATCTGGGATTAAATAATTAACTGTAATCTATTTCCTTATCTACACATCTTGATCATATACATTTTCATTTTCACGTCTGCAAGAATATTTTAAAACTTGATTCTGTCGTAGGAAACCTTTAAAAAAAACAGACGTTACGTCAGAATAATGACGTAAACGTATATATATTTACGACGTCTTGCTTACCTACAAGAAAAACTGTCGGAGTAAAAAATATATTTGAAGTTAATTATTTAAACAAACAATGTGCAGAGAGATTAACAGGTGTAATTTCTGGTACAAACATTTTATGTATGTACTTAAGAATGGCCCATTTCTTCATATATATGTGAAATTTTAGGCGTTTAACACGCTTTGAATAAGTAAAATATTTTTGTTACGCCATTGTCGAAGATCTATCATTTGAAAAGGTGAAATAAAATCCATCATGAGTTCATCCATGTGGGTAGACAAATCTCACTCTGGTTCAAAATTATATGCAGAGAACTCGGCAGAGCCTTGTCCCTGCATGCAATTTCGACCCCCCGGGTGAGATACATGTGTATCTATCCCACACGGATACTCATGGTGGATTCTTATATTCTTTATATAAGCTGCATGATGAAAATGAAATATTACAATGCGCCCTGTAGGTATACACACTCTTAATTGCGTGTCATATAATGGTTAAGTTCCTTTAGTTTATAGCAAACACTATTATTATACACACATAATATAACATAATAGTATGCAACAAAATGCATTTTTATTTTATATTTTCTATCAGTATTATAGCGCAAATGGCAAAAAGACATATCATATATTGAAATCGAACGTGACACCATCACAGTATTTTGTAAATAGTTGAAATGACTGTTTAAGATGATGCCTCAGACACTTATATCTAGAAACGAATATGTCTAAATGATAAGACGTTAATTGATGTAAGGATTGAATAAATGTGAGAACAGCAATACAATTCAACTTCGCCGTATATCTCTTTTATTAGCGCAAATTCAAAATATTTTTTTCACATGAAATTAAGTTGCTCTTATTTGAAAATTATTTGGTAATGAAGTGTTTCCCCATATATACATGTATATATCAGTTGTGCTTCAGCATACATCTAGTTGAGTTGTTCATCCATCCCAAGAGTTAACATTCTGGAGAAGAGTATTATTAGAAAGTCACAGTTTGTATTTCTACAGTGTTTGAAGGACGATTATATTATGACTGCAATATGATAGTTAACTTTGAATGTTTGTGTGTCATCATAAGTACATAATATAGATTATCATGTATACACATTGTTACCGAAACGGGAAAATATGAAATATTCCCTATCTATAAGCGACGAATGTGATAATGCATTGTTATAATAACCATAGTGATCGAATAAGAATGCGCCTTTATAATCATCTTTTTTTCTGTTCCATTTAAGTAAGACATTAACGTAATAGATTTTAATAGAGCGTAATTAAAGACCGTTAATGACATATAAAGAGAAGAGGCTCGATGCGTTAAAAAAATAAAGAAAATTAATGATTATGACTATTACTGTTTTTTCGTATACCATTGTTGTGCTATTTCAATTATATACGCTATGTAACTACGAGAGGGAGAATTTAAACAATCATTGCAATTAAAACAGGTACGTTCAGATTACTTCCATAATTCAAATAATAGTGTGATTAAATAATATTTATATATATTTCTTTGCTTCAAATATTCTCCAAAATAACAAAACTATCATTTTGTCCTTGCACGCATATCACTAATTTATCCAATAAAGTAATTAAATCATAACTACCATGACAGTATACCCACAAATACTAGTTCCTATAAAATAAATACAGGCGCAACGAAACGCTATTATTTGTAAGTATCCACATTTCGGCCCACAGATTATATGGTTAAGCCGTAAAATAAACTTGTCCGGTACTGATCTTGAGTGACGCATTCTTATCTTCCCTGTCGTAAATACTTGCATTTATCTCCTCATGTACAGAAGCGTATTCAACCAAAATAGTATTACGGGAATAAATACAGTAAGTGATATCTTTTAAAATATAAGTATTTATTTCATTTACTGTTCCATTAAAACGTTGAAAACCTGTATTTTAGCATATGCAATACACCAATAAAATTAAAACAGACTTAGTTCCGGTTTGTGTTATTGTGTACATACGATTTTCGAGCTTCATAAACATCAACTGTTCTTAATATAATGTTTAAACTCGTTTTTATTTTCTATCAGACATTTAAGCATATGTTTATAGTGGTTTATTTTCCACAGGTAAAAATGTCATTAGTTTCGTTTTCCATATATTAAGTAATACTTTATGAAGGACATATGCGTAATACCACCATGATTATCTTCAAACTCGGTTTCGTTTTTTATGTTCCTGGGTTCGAATTCTTCATTGGTCCAAGATCAGAAAAAAGCACACCCTGTCCCACTTTTTAAATTATATGGCTCTGTGATACCTATCAATGTAGTGTTACTTTGAAGAAAACTCTTACACTGTCACAACTCTTCGGAGGAAATGGTGATATAAGGAGTCGTACATAAAAGTATCCTCATAACGAGCTTGCAATATAATTCGGTACCTGTGACTCGTGTTACTTTGCGTTTTGAGTCGTATCTAATCATAACATACTATTTCATTTGGTTTTAAATATTGACAAGCCTTTCGACAATTCATCGGAAAAGGTCCTCCGTAGCCAAGTGGTCTAAGGCGCCGACTCAGGAGCACTTACCTCTCACCGTTAAGGCCGTAGGTTCGAGTCCTGCTCGCTCAAAATCTTTATGTGATAAAGTTTGCCAGACGCTGGTTCTCTTCTGTCTGACTCAGTCTGAGGTCTTTCCCAACCACTAAAACTGGATATGCCATACATAACCTAAAACGTGTTGACAATTGCGTTTAACTCAATTCCATTCCTCGAAACATTTCACGTGCATTTTGGCGTGTCATTATAAACAAAGTATTCTGTATATGTAAGATGACAGTTAGATAAAGTTTAAAAACGTGAACTTTTGTGTACGAAAAATACTGTTTTCGGTCTTTCCATGGTATTGTTTCAATACCACTTGCCGACCGTTTCTACTGTACTTTATCAGTCAAACTCTCCAAAATAGAAATTAAGATGTTGCACGAAAATATCTGTGCGTTTTATTTTTGTTTCAGACTCTAAATTTAGCAACCAAATCGGAAAGCCCCTTCTATAAATAAACTGGAAATTCCGATTTATATTTAGCTCATCGCTGTGTAACATATTTTGACACGGATGTACAGAATAAAAATAGAAAACAAGATTGAGCTCTCTAACCGAATATTAAACACGTCAATACGAGATAAACACAGTAATCGTTCAACATTTTATCAATTCATTGTAGAATACCCGAGGTAAACACAATGGGAAAAAATAGCACAGTAGTAGTCACGTCCGGAGAGCTGCACAATACTTTTTTGTGATGTTAAGAATGTGACGGATTGGGTGTCCTAATAAACAATGTTTGAACTATCCAGTGGCGATTTGGCCATGGGTCATATCAAGGTGGCAACCTATGCAGACATTTACTCTGTAATGATATGGTATCCTTATTAATACACATCACACTTCCCAAGCCTACATAATGTATGATCTGGGTGATTGTGTTTACATAAATTATTATTTTAATTTATGCTGCGTATCTATGACTTATCAATTTTACATGACTGCTAACCAAAATAGGTTATCTCGTGGTGGTTAAGAGATTTTAAATAACATTATTGAGAGTTATGTGCGTTGGAGTTTATTCGTGTAAACTTTGGTTGTAATATAATGTATAAACCTTAATAACTGTCTCAATGCAGTTTAAATTTATTTATTTTACTTCGATTCTTACAACTTAGACAAGTCACGCTCGAAGTCTCCTGAGTAGAACCAGTACAAAGCATATGCGGAAAAAGTGTCTTGCCCAAGGACACCACACATAGCCGTGGGGGAGGATCGAACACACGACCCTCCGATCATGGGTTCGGTGCTCTACCACAAGACCACGTGCTCCACATAGCTAAATACGGTTTCTGTAGTATATAACTTTCAAACATAATAATATAAATGATGATGATAAATATGACTACAGTGTTACTTTGGGAGTGTAATATTAGGCAGATATCGAATACAATAACTGACTTATATATCATAAATCTATTATTGATATAATGACAAAAGTAATCTGTAAAACCGGTCTATTTCTTATAGTTTAAATTTATTCATTTTACTTTGATTGTGAAACAAGTTCTTGCAACTTAGGCAAATAATGCTCGAAGCCTTCCTAGTTAGAACCAGTACTACACATATGCGGAAAAGTGTCTTGCTCAAGGACATCACACCTAGCCGTGGAGGAGGACCGAACCCACGACCCTCCGATCATGGGTTCGGTGCTCTACCACTGGACCAAGCGATCCTTCTTATTTTGTGTTTATTCTATTTCTGTTTGTTTGTTGATATTGTAATCATAATTATGCTATGTTGAACAAAAATATTAATATATATAAATTATGTATTTTTTATATTATATTATATATTGATTATTTTTTGTTTTGTTTTTTAAAGTCAGATGAAACCATTAGTAAATATTACAAAAGATACAAATTTTGATATACAAGATTCTTTATTTTTATTTCAGAAAGTTTAATTTACTTGATATGTACGTCACCTATCTATATTAAGATATGCTTAACGTTTTATCACAATAGTATTAATTGATCAGAATAAGATGCAAAATATCTCAATGTGTACCATGATGAAACATTTGAGTTACATTGACTTTGCCTGAAAGCTAGACTTTCTTTTGATTTCTATACTTGTTTAAACTACAAAAAATGTATATATAAAAAGCAAACTATTTTTGGCTGAATAAATAGGCTCCGCTATAACGTTTTCCATTGACGTTAAAAGGCGACAACACCTGTTGTTTTTATCCCAGCCATTTACGGTGGGGGCGGGACATGCACAGCGTTCTCCGTAATGTTGAATCTGTTAGTTTTTGTTCATTACAAAATGCTTTTGACTTTGTGAACGGAGACGTGTTACTATAGTGATTATAGCTACTAGTTCAATCTCCTATGTACGGATTCATAACATAGAAACAAAGTGGTTCAATTGTGAAACATGAGTGAAGTGATCTTTAAAAGTGATATTGTCGGAGCTATACATTGCCTTGACCTTTGGGTTCAATTCCACGATTTTAAACTATCAGTTTTACTATATGCCGATGATGTCGTTTTCCTAGCTGTTTCAGAAGGAAGTTCACAGTGTATATGTATATGGTATATATTACAAAACTGATGCGGAAAATGGAGACTGAGTGTTTATAAAGAGTTCCATGTGGAAACTCTAGAAAATCCCTTAGAAACCGGAATAATCGTGTATTTATAGAAACCAGTTAATGTACAAAAGACAGTAAAACATATAGAGAGATTATAAATCACGAAAATCAAGAGTTGACATACTACTGTGATGCTTAAGCTAAGTCAGGGGATGATCCCATTCGCGCTTATATGCAACGGTGAACACAATTCAATCAAAACAGATACCAGAAGTAAACTGAAGTAATACGTTGTTGCATTGCCATTCGTTTTATTTATCACATTCATATCATTTCCTTGAAGGAACCTAATGAAAAGCCTAATAACCGAGTAAACGAAACCCTTCTGGCCATTATGCAGCACCCGTATTTCCGCCTTTGTTTCAGTGTTCGTTTGTGTTTTCTTTTCGAGTTAATCGTGCCAATATTCCATATATTTGTATATCATTTTTTACAGATAATAAAACGTGGATTTACATACGGAGCACGTTTATCTGAAACTTAACACATGGAAGAGTCATACAAATAGTGATCAAATTCTCATGTGCCTTCCTATACATGTTTTCATTACTACAGCTTTGATGATCACAGTCTAGTGATCAAACACTCATGAGCCCTCATATACATGTTTTTCATTGCTACTTCTTTGATGATCACAGTCTAGTGATCAAATTATCATGTGCCTTCCTATACATGTTTTCATTACTACAGATTTGATGATCACAGTCTAGTTATCAAATACTCATGAGCCCTCATATACATGTTTTTCATTGCTACTTCTTTGATGATCACATTCTAGTGATCAAATACTCATGTGATCTCATTTACATCTTTTCCATTGCTACAGCTTTGATGATCACATTTTAGCAATCAAATAATCATGAGCTCTCATATAATTGTTTTTTATTGGTACAGCTTTGATGATCACAGTCTAGTGATTAAATACTCATGTGCCTTAATATACATGTTTTCATTGCTACAGCTTTGATGATCACAGTCTAGTGATCAAATAACCATGTGCCCTCATATACATGTTTTTTATTGCTACAGCCTGGCAGGTCACAGTCTAGAGATCAAATACTCATGTGACCTCATATACATGTTTTTATTGGTACAACTTTGATGATCACAGTCTAATTATCAAATACTCATGTGCCCTCATATACATGTTTTTGTTGCTACAGCTTTGATGATCGCAGTCTAGTTATCAAATACTCATGTGCCTTAATATACATGTTTTTCATTGCTACATCTTTAATGATCGCAGTCTAGTTATCAAACACTCATGTGCCCTCATATACATGATTTTGTTGCTACAGCTTTGATGATCACAGTCAAGTGACCAAACACCAATGTGCCTTCATATACATGTTTTCATTGCTACAGCTTATAAGATCACAGTCTAGTGATCAAATACTCATGTGCCTTAACAAACATGTTTTTCAATGCTACAGCTTTGATGATCGCAGTTTAGTGATCAAATACTCATGTACCCTCATATACATGGTTTTCATTGCTTTTACTTTGATGATAACAGTCAAGTGATCAAATTCTCATGTGCCCTCATATACTTGTTTATTTATGATACAGCCTTGATGATCACAGTCTAGTGATCAAATACTCATGTGCCTTCATATACATGTTTTTCAATGCTACAGCTTTGATGATCGCAATCAAGTGACCAAATACTCATGTGCCTTTATATACATGTATTCATTGCTACATCTTTGAAGATCACAGTGTAGTTATCATATACTCATGTGCCCTCATATACATGTTTTCATTGCTACAGCTTAGAAGATCACAATCTAGTGATCAAATACTCATCAGCTCTCATATACATGTTTTTATAGGTACAGCTTTGATGATAACAGTCTAGTGATCAAATACTCATGTGCCCTCACATACATGTTTACCAATGCTACAGCTTTGATGATCACAGTCTAGTGATCAAATACTCATGTGCCCTCATATACATGTTTTTCATTGGTACAGTTTTGATGATCACAGTCTAGTGATCAAATGCTCATGTTCTATCATATAAATGTTTTTCATTGCTACAGCTTTGACGAACACAAACTATTGATCAAATAGTCATGTGCCCTCATATACATGTTTTTCATTGCTTTATATTTGTTGATCACAGTCTAGTGATCAAATACTCATGTGCCTTCATATACAAGTTTTCTTTACTACAGCTTTGGTGATCACAGTCTAGTGATCAAAACTCATAAGCCCTCAAATAAATGTTTTTCATTGCTACAGCTTTGATGATCACATTCTAGTGATCAAATACTCATGTGCCCACACATACATGTTTTTATTGGTACAGCTTTGATGATCACAGTCTAGTGATCAAATATTCATGTGCCCTCATATACATGTTTTTCATTGCTACAGCTTTGGTGATCACAGTCTAGTGATCAAATACTCGTGTGCCCTAATATACATGTTATCAGTTCTACAATTTTGATGATCCCAGTCTAGTGATCAAATACTCATGTGACCTCATATACATGTTTTTTATTGTTAAAGCCTTGATGGTCACAGTCTAATGATCAAATACTCATGTGCCCTCATATACATGTTTTTCCTTGCTACTATTTTGATGACTACAGTCTAGTGATCAAATACTCATGTGCCCTCATATACATGTTTTCATTGCTGAAGCTTTGATGATCACAGTCTAGTGATCAAATACTCATGTGACCTCATATACTGTTTTTTATTGTTACAGTTTTGATGATCACAGTCTTGTGACCAAATACTCATATGCCTTCATATACATGTTTTTCTTTGCTACAGCTTTGATGATCACAGTCTAGTGATCAAATACTTATGTAATCTAATATACATGTTTTTCATTTCTACAGCTACGATGATCACAGTCTAGTGATCAAATACTCATGTGCCTTCATAATCATGTTTTTTATTAGTACAGCTTTGATGATCGCAGTCTAGTGATCAAATACTCATGTGCCCTCTTATTAATGTTTTTTTATTGGTACATCTTTGATGATCACATTCATATGATCAAATACTCATTTGCCCTCATATACATGTTTTTTATTGCTACAACTGTGATGATCGCAGTCTAGTTATCATATATTCATGTTCCCTAAAATACATGTTTTTCATTGCTACAATTTTGATGATCGCAGTCTAGTTATCAAATACTCATGAGCCCTCATATACATGTTTTCATTGCTAAAGCTTTGATGATCACAGTCTAGTAATCAAATACTCATGTGCCCTTATATACAAGTTTTTTATTGGTACAGCTTTTTTGATCACAGTGTAGTGATCAAATACGCATGTGCCTCCTATAAATCGTTTTTATTGCTACAGCTTTGATGATCACAGTCTAGTTATTAAATACTCATGTGCCATAATATACATATTTTTCATTGCTACAACTGTGATGATAGCAGTCTAGTTATCAAATACTTATGTGCCCTGATATACATGTATTCATTGCTACAGCTTTCATGTTCACAGTTTAGTGATCAAGTACTCATGTGCCCTCATACACATGGTTTTCATTGCTACAGCTTTGATGGTCACAGTCTAGTGATCAAATACACGTGTGCCCTAATATACATGTTTTCAGTACTACAATTTTGATGATGACGTTCTAGTGATCAAATACTCATGTGCCCTATTATACATGATTTCAGTGCTATAGCTTTGATGAGAACAGTCTAGTGATCAAATACTCATTTCCAATCATATACATATTTTTATTGCTACAACTTTGATGATCACAGTCTAGTGATCAAATACTCATGTGACCTCATATACATGTTTTTCATTGCTTCTACTTTGATGATCACAGTCTTGTGACCAAATACTCATGTGCCTTCATATACATGTTTTTTTCTTTCTACAGCTATGATGGTCACAGTCTAGTGATCAAATACTCATGTGCCCTCATATACATGGTTTTCATTGCTACAGCTTTGGTGATCAAAGTCTAGTGATCAAATACTTGTGTGCCCTGATATACATGTTATCAGTGCTACAATTTTGATGATCCCAGTCTAGTGATCAAATACTCATGTGACCTCATATACATGTTTTTTAGTGTTACAGCCTTGATGGTCACAGTCTAGTGATCAAATACTCATGTGCCCTAATATACATGTTTTTCATTGCTACTACTTTGATGATCACAGTTTAGTGATCAAATACTCATGTGCCCTCATATACATGTTTTTTTTATTGTTACAGCTTTGATGATCACAGTCTAGTGATCAAATACTCATGCGCCCTAATATACATGTTTTCATTGCTACAGCTTTGATGTTCACAGTCTAGTGATCAAATACTCATGTTACCTCATATACATGTTTTTTATTGTTACAGCTTTGATCATCACAGTCTTGTGACCAAATATTTATGTGCCTTCATATATATGTTTTTCTTTGCTACAGCTTTGATGATCACAGTCTAGTGATCAAATACTCATGTAACCTCATGTACATGTTTTTCATTTCTACAGCTATCATGATCACAGTCTAGTGATCAAATACTCATGTGCCTTCATATACATGGTTTTTATTAGTACAGCTTTGATGATCACAGTCTATTGATCAAATACTTATGTGCCCTCTTATTAATGTTTTTTTATTGGTACAGCTTTGATGATCACAGTCATGTGATCAAATACTCATGTGCCCTCATATACACGTTTTTCATTGCTACAACTGTGATGATCGCAGTCTAGTTATCAAATACCAATGTGCACTAATATACATGTTTTTCATTGCTAAAGCTTTGAGGATCACAGTCTAGTGATCAAATACTCATGTGCCCTAATATACATTCTTTTTATTGGTACAGCTTTTATGATCACTGTCTCGTGATCAAATACGTATGTGCCCACTATAAATGTTTTTTATTGCTACAGCTTTGATGATCACAGTCTAGTGATTAAATACTCATGTGCCCTAATATACACGTTTTTTATTGCAACAACTGTGATGATCGTAGTCTAGTTATCAAATACTTATGTGCCGTCATATACATGTTTTCTTTGCTACAGCTTTCATGATCACAGTCTAGTGATCAAATACTCATGTGTAATCATACACATGTTTTTTATTGCTACAGCTTTGATGGTCAGAGTCTAGTGATCAAATACTCGTGTGCCCTAATATACATGTTTTCAGAGCTAAAATTTTGATGATGACATTCTAGTTATCAAATACGCATATGCCCTTTTATACACGGTTTCAGTGCTACAGCTTTGATGATCACAGTCTAGTGAACAAATTCTCATGTCCAATCATATACATGTTTTCATTGATCCAACTTTGATGATCACAGTCTAGTGATCAAATACTCATGTGACATCATATACATGTTTTTTATTGTAACAGCCTTGATCGTCTATACATGTTTTTTTATTGGTACAGCTTTGATGATCACAGTCTAGTGATCAAATACTCATGTGCCCTCTTATACATGTTTTTTTATTGGTACAGCTTTGATGATCGCAGTCTAGTGATCAAATACTCAAGTGCCCTTATTTACATTTTTATTATTGCTACAACTTTGATGGTCGTAGTCTAGTTATCAAATACTCATGTGCCCTTATATACATGTTTTCATTGCTAGAGTTTTGATGTTCACAGTCTTATGATCAAATTCTCATGTGCCCTTATATACATGTTGTCATTGCTAGAGTTTTGATGGTCACAGTCTTATTATCAAATACTCATGTGCCCTAATATACATTTTTTTTCATTGCTACAGCTTTGATGATCACAGTCTAGTGATCAAATACTCATGTGCCCTCATATACATGTTTGTCATTGCTACTACTTTGATGATCACAGTCTAGTGATCAAATACACATTTGATCTAATATACATGTTTTCGGTGCTACAGCTTTGATGATCACAGTCTAGTGATCAAATACTCATGTGCCCTTATATACATGTTTTCATTGCTACAGCTTTGATGATCTCAGTCTAGTGAGCAAATACTCATGTGACCTCTTATGCATGTTTTTCATTGCTACAGCTTTGATGATCACTGTCTGGTGATGAAATACTCATGTGACCTAATATACATGTTTTTTATTGGTACAGCTTTGATGATCACAGTCTAGTGATCAAATACTCATGTGCCCTAATATACATTTTTATTATTGCTACAACTTTGATGGTCGCAGTCTAGTTATCAAATACTCAATTGCCCTTATATACATGTTTTCATCTATAGTATCTTTACATATGATGGCAAATTACACAATTTATACACTTTATCATTATATGAGAGTTATGAAATACTCATGTGCCCTAATATACATTATTTTTATTGGTACAGCTTTCATGATCACTGTCTCGTGATCAAATACGCATGTGCCCCCTATAAATGTTTTTTATTGCTACAGCTTTGATGATCACAGTCTAGTGATTAAATACTCATGTGCCCTAATATACACGTTTTTCATTGCTACAACTGTGATGATCGTAGTCTAGTTATCAAATACTTATGTGCCCTCATATACATGTTTTCTTTGCTACAGCTTTCATGATCACAGTCTAGTGATCAAATACTCATGTGTAATCATACACATGTTTTTTATTGCTAGAGCTTTGATGGTCAGAGTCTAATGATCAAATTCTCGTGTACCCTAATAAACATGTTTTCAGAGCTAAAATTTTGATGATGACATTCTAGTGATCAAATACTTATGTGCCCTTTCATACACGATTTCAGTGCTACAGCTTTGATGATCACAGTCTAGTGAACAAATTCTAATGTCCAATCATATACATGTTTTCATTGATCCAACTTTGATGATCACAGTCTAGTGATCAAATACTCATGTGACCTCATATACATGTTTTTTATTGTAACAGCCTTGATCTTCTATACATGTTTTTTTATTGGTACAGCTTTGATGATCACAGTCTAGTGATCAGATACTCATGTGCCCTCTTATACATGTTTTTTTTTGGTACAGCTTTGATGCTCGCAGTCTAGTTATCAAATACTCATGTGCCCTAATATACATTTTTATTATTGCTACAACTTTGATGGTCGCAGTCTAGTTATCAAATACTCATGTGCCCTTAAATACATGTTTTCATTGCTAGAGTTTTGATGTTCACACTCTTATGATCAAATACTCATGTGCCCTTATATACATGTTGTCATTGCTAGAGTTTTGATGGTCACAGTCTTATTATCAAATACTCATGTGCCCTTATATACATTTTTTTTCATTGCTACAGCTTTGATGATCACAGTCTAGTGATCAAATACTCATGTGCCCTCATATACATGTTTGTCATTGCTACTACTTTGATGATCACAGTCTAGTGATCAAATACTTATTTGATCTAATATACATGTTTTCGGTGCTACAGCTTTGATGATCACAGTCTAGTGATCAAATACTCATGTGCCCTTATATACATGTTTTCATTGCTACAGCTTTGATGATCTCAGTCTAGTGATCAAATACTCATGTGACCTCTTATACATTTTTTTTCATTGCTACAGCTTTGATGATCACTGTCTGGTGATGAAATACTCATGTGCCCTAATATACATGTTTTTTATTGGTACAGCTTTGATGATCACAGTCTAGTGATCAAATACGCATGTGCCCTCTTATACATGTTTTTGTTACTACAGCTTTGATGATCACAGTCTAGTGATCAAATACTCATGTGTCCTTATATACATGTTTTTCATTGCTACATCTTTGATGATCGCAGTCTAGTTATCAAATACTCCTGTGCCCACATATACATGTTTTCATTGCTATAGTTTTGATGATCACAGTCTAATGATCAAATACTCATGTGCCCTAATATTCCTTTTTTCATTGCTACAGCTTTTATGATCATAGTCTAGTGATCAAACACTCATGTGCCCTCATATACATGTTTTTCATTGCTACTACTTTGATGATCACAGTCTAGTGATCAAATACTCATGTGCCCCCATTTACATGTTTTAAGTTCCACTCTCAACTAACAACTCACTGTAATAAATTGATTAAAATATGATATTAAAGACCGTTAATTACATATTAACGAAAGGGGCCGGTGTGTGAAAAACAAAGTAAAGTAGATTATTATGATTATTGTTGTTTTGTTTGTATATTATGGTTATGCTATTGCTATTATATACGCTGTGTAACAACGAAAGGAAGAATTTAAATACTCATTGCAATTACAAAGTGTACTTTCGTAATACTTCCGAATTGAAAATAGTATTATTAAATATATACATTTCTTTCTTTCATAAATTCTCCCAAATAGTAAATTTATCATATATTTCATGCACGTATATCACAACTTTATCACATAGAGTAATTTCAGCATAACTACCATTGACAGTATACCCATAAATACTATTTTTATAGCACACATACAGGCGCCCGAAACGCTATTATTTGTAAGGAGCTGCATTTCAACACGCAGAATATACGACTAAGCCGTAAACTAGACTTGTCCCGTATCGATCTTCAGCTACGCATTTTTTAACTTCCCTGTCGTAAATACAAGAATTTATGTACAGCAGCGTATTCAACCCGTAGAGTGTAACGTATTTTAATACAGTTTGTGGCATCTGTTTTAAAGTGTAAATATTTATTTCATTGACTGATTTATTAAAGAATGGAAAAGTGTATAACATATACAGTACATAAGTGACATTTATTCGTGCTAAGTAAACTGATTACCTGCGAAATAAATAGTCGAACGCTTATATGATGTCATGCTGTCTTTTGGCAAGCGCGATTTATCAAGCGTTGCTATATAAAATCATTGGCCTTGTAATGCCTTGCAAAGAGTATAGTTATCGTTATTTGCACAATTACAACTGATATAAGCACTGTGTTGCAATCGCAGCCGTTTTGTTACACTAAAGGTTAATATATGACATATTGTTGCAATATGTAACAACATTTCAGTAATCAACTTCTCTATAATATCTTTACATATGATGGCAAATTACACAATTTATACACTTTATCATTATATGAGAGTTTTATGTTGTTTATGCAAGTGAATTTAAATGAGGTAGACAGTGCTACCGTCGTACCGTCTCTTCGTCCGTGTCACCGTTACTACACGTATCAATTAGCTGTCAACACTCTACCAGCGTCATTTTCCATCCGATTCAAGTTGATAAAAATTCTCACAGATGTTCGGAACAGAGATACTTCGTATGCGTTTGCGTATCACGAATCATTACAAAAAGTAGAATTTTACCGCTACCGATGTTTCAGTTAATGTTTTGTTTATTTGCTATTGTTTATTTTTCTGCCCAAAATTATATCCACATCAAACTTATTTCGTTACACTAACAGTTGGTGTTAGAAACAACCCTAAATATAATAAAAAAAATACCTTGTCAGAGATATGAAGTGAAATAAATTTAAATAAGATTCATAATTTTATAGCAGATTGCTTTTATTTACTGGTTTTTAAGAAGAGTTTGAGATGATAAATATTTACTTACTTTACAATAATGTTTTTTGTTTATCAAACACTAAGTAATAATGTTATAAGTAATGTTCCATAATGACACAATAAATTTGATAATAAATTGCGACGTCAACCTATCTTTAAGTCAATGCTTTTGTAACAATGTTGATAAAATGAAGCATAGTTTTAGAACCAAAATAAAACAAGATTAAGCTATGTCACTTTCAAGAGTTGAAAATCTGAGAAAAGGAGATAACAAGTGGTGAATGACAAATCAAGTATGTATACTTAATTTTGTTTCACTTATGGTTGCTGTTATGATCAAAATTGATGTTGTTACACTAATGGTTGCGGCTATGAACAAAATTGATGTTACCAGGCCTGTTGTTTTTATCCTCGCCATTAACGGTTGGAATATGGAGGGAACATGCACAGTATAATTTATCATAATGAATAGGTTATGTGTTTTTTTTTCAATATCAATAAAGTTTTTCACTTTGTAGACATGTTAAATATTAATAACTCTTCTTATTTAGTCTACTAGTTCGATCACCTGTGTACGCATTACTGACAACGTAACAAAGTCGTTTAATTGTGAAACATGAGTGAAGTGATAATGTCGATATGTACACAATTTTGACCTTTGGGTTCAATTCCACAATTGTATACTATCAGCTTTACTATATCACGATGATGTCGTGTTCCTAGCTGGTTCAGAAGGAATTTCACAGCATATATGGTATATATTGCAAAACTTATGCGGAAAAGGAATAGTGTTTATAAACAATTCCATTTGGAAACTCCAGAAAATCTCACCGAAACCACTACGGGGAATCGACTCTAGTCACGTGGTTTTTTATGATAGGTACCACGGTTTTTTTACGGTGTTTTGGCCTCGCTTCAGGTAAGAAAAACCTTAATTACTCATTCCATAGTGCGTTAATTTTGATTTTGGAAAACGGCACGGAACCCAGAAAAATATGCTGAATTCACGACTATAAAGTTCATAACCGAGACTTATGCCGTTTTGAAGATTACCTCAAAAACATTTTCAAAACAACGCAATAATTCAGTGATAACAACCACGCTCTAATGCCAAAGTATCTCCGTTTTCCATTGTTTCAAGTTTTCTTGTGTTCATAGCTTTTATTTAGATATAGCCTTTCAATATTAAACGAGTTATACATCGATTTAAAACAAAAGCAGATAATTTGAGATGAAAAGAAGGAAAACGAAAGATGATATCGCCCACGCATAATAATTTATATGATATCGCCCACACCAAGTTTATTTTATGTTTTAAGCATGGTTTCTGAAAAGTATTTATTATATGCAATGGTTCTTAATTATTTATTTGTAATGTAGTTTATCATACACTTAGGAAATAGAGGTTATTTCCCTTATATCGGGACCCTCCATTTGCATATATAAAAAGAAGAACAGACGATTTTTAAACGTAAATATTTCCGACTTCTTCAGTTTATTAATTTTAAATCGTAATTGGTGTGAAACGAGGGCAAGTGGCTTTGTACTTGCATTAATTACAGTAATTTTCTATCTTTCTGTCGTTTAAATGTCACGTTATTTTATATATTTATAACATTCAGATACTAATACAGTCAACTATACAAACAATAAGAGTGACATGTAATTTATTTATATATTTTAGATGAATAAGACCAAGTGTGCACTCGTTTGTAGGCACTGTGGTATCTCCTTGACTAGCAAAGGAGGGCTTCGTACACACGAGCTTCGGCATGTGGGTCAAGGAACGTATACCTGCTGTGACAAGACGTTCTATAGTGCAGCAAACTTACAACGCCACCAGTAAGTAAAGCTATTAGTTGAGTCTACCTTTTGTTTTGTACAAACACATAACGTTTTGACATAGTTTACGAGTACCTCATTTGATACGGCGAAAAAAGGAACGCCAAATCAATGTTAGGCGCGCCAGTCTCCTGGATAATATGGAGGGTCCGACAAATCCTGAATTTTCGTGGTAGCTACCAGAAATTGAACTTGGTGGCCCGGGATGCGTGCGGCGGTCTCAATCTTTATTGGGTTAGTGTCGAGTGGGGTATTTTGAGTTTTTAAATTATTATTCGAGTTATCTGGGTAATGAAACCATTATTCCATTTGTGAACGCGTGGATTGAAATCTCATCTTGATTAATTTGCTGTAAAAACAGTGTTGACTAGAGCACTACACATGCAAATTTGTAGTAGCCCAACTGACTCTCAATATAAATCTCTGGTAGCCCGGACATCAAATTTTGGTAGCCCGCGGCGGGCTCCGGGCATGTGATATGTCGGAGCCTGTTTAATATGATATTAATGTAAACTCGATAATTATTGACGAGGTTTCATAAACTGAGCGCATGACCGAGTTACTTATTTAAAAAAAATATCACATCTACACGGTCACGATAAAACCCCTGTTAACTTAAATATTTCTACACATTTTCTGTAACCGTTCAAACTCTCTCTCTCTCTCTCTCTCTCTCTCTCTCTCTCTCCCCCCCCCCCCCCCCCAAACGACACATGACTGCGTGTGCGATGATGATATTGTTAGATAACTATATAGTATGTATACTGCACACACAATTATGCTTTAAAAAAAACATTTTTAGAAATTAAATAAATCTAAGTCCTCATATTTTATTTTACTTTAAGGTGTGCAGTACATAAAGCGGAGAAAAACCACGTGTGTGTCAAGTGTGGTAAGGCCTTTGCCACGAATGCAGATTTACAAAAACATCGAAGAAGGGAAGACGGAACTGGTTTGAAATGCGAAGTGTGTGGCATGGTACTCTCTGACAAATCAAAACTAGAAGATCACATGGATAAGCATAATAATAATAAAAATCACCATTGTCCTGTGTGCAATAAAGCATTCAGATATGCATCAAATTTGAGCAGGCATAAGACTGTACACACATGAAAAATGCTGACTGTCGATGCAAAACACACAAGTTTTACAATTTGGCAATTATTCTTTGTAATTACAATTTTGTATTAGTTAATCACATCAGTATGGATTAACTGTAATACTACTTCAAAATGTAACGGAAGTTCTGGAGCTACCTCCTATGTCACGTGACTACATGCACCAGAGATTTATAATGATTGTGTTAATCAGTGGTTTATAATGATTGTTCTGATAGGATTTAAAAAAGATTGTTCTGATCTGTGTTTGACAATGATTGATATGATCTGTGATTGATAATGATTGATATTTGATAATGATTGATATGATCTTTGATTAATAATGATTGATATGATCTGTGATTAATAATGATTGATATGACCTGTGTTTGATAATGATTGATATGATCTGTGATTAATAATGAGTGATATGATCTGTGTTTGATAATGATTGATATGATCTGTGATTTATAATGATTGATATGATCTGTGTTTGATGATGATTAATATGATCTGTGATTAATAATGAGAGATATGATCTGTGTTTGATAATGATTGATATGATCTGTGATTAATAATGATTGATATGATCTGTGTTTGATAATGATTGATATGATCTGTGATTTATAATGATTATGCTGATCTGTGATTTATAATGATTGTGCTGATCTGTGATTTAAAGGATTGTTGCTTACTTACATGTACACACTGACTTTTTTTATTTTATTTAACGATACTGTTTTTTGTAAATTTTAAAGCAAATACGTACTCTACATTGAAATTAAATGTTTTCTATATAACACGCAATATATATGAATCCACGCTTTTTTTTCGTTTATTTATTTATTTTGTCCTTGTTTTGCTAACAGTCATTGGCTGTCATGGTTATTATTTAGAATCACGTTGAAATCTATTGTTCGTCATGCGGTAGCAATATTGTTTTGTATTTTATTATCTTAAGAAATAAAACTGAGTATATTGTCAGCAGTGTTTTTATTATTTGTATATTTTATATAACGTCAAGCAACGAAAGCAATTTATTTTGCCAAGCTATCTTGCTCAGACTATCAGTTAGAAGGTAATGCGACATTAAATGTTAACATATATTAGCTCAACATGTTATTTTAAAATGTTTTTTTCTTAAAGAGAATGTAGGCATACAGCCACACTGTTTAGTATTGAAAGTTCGGATAAACTTTACTGGTCTTATTATTAGTACTATTACGCTTTATTATACTTACTTTTCATACAGTTGTTGTTATTTTCCCGAATAAATAGGTGAATTATCATATTTATAAAATGAAAAAAAATATCATAGTTATTAAAATGGCGGCATCCATATCCATTTCCAAAAAATCTTTAAATGATCTTTGTTTATAATCCGATTTTTATCATTCTTTTTCAAGTTTTTGCAGAACTTTCAGTATTGAATAAAATTGTTTGGCTGTATGCCTACATTCCCTTCAGGATTATACCGTAAGAAGAGGGTATTGTATGAGTGCCTGCTTAATACTGAATTTATTAAACGATTTGGATAAAAGTATATGATGCAAGGCAGTGCCGAGCATTATATCAATTTTATCTCAAGAGTTTAATAAATTCAGTATGAAATAGGCATTAATGTGAGATTCTATTTATCATATAACTAAAAAAACTCGTAAGCCACAATGCATTATTGTACATAGCTGCCTATATATTATAACGTGTCCTATAATGACGTGTGGTATTTGTATGACACTGCAGGTTGCGGGATAATGAAAAGCATTTAACATATATTTTCAAAATGTTCTAACGTTAACGAGATATAACATTCCACATTCAGACTATGTATATGTATCTTTATATGTATTTATGTGTGTGTCTAACCGCGCTTAAATAAGCAGTACAATGTATAAAATACAGACACGTGATTGTCACTATTCATAGTATAACACTGTATCCATTGGTGAGTTCACATGGTCCTGAAAGCACGTGCTTCTCTTTAAATAAGCACTCAAGTAAAATGTATAACAATGTGTATCACTCCAATGGCAAACTTTAGCAGAATATGGAATGCTTTTCTATCAACTGCACATTTAATGGACTGGATGCAATCTGGAAACAATGGAACTGAATCTTAGTAAAACCAAATACTTGCTTCTGTTTCAAATCAAATTCGGTTAAATAGTTATGAACTATGTTGTGTTGAAAATTAGACAAATAGGCGAACTTGTTAATACTTCATACGATTTAAATGAAATCGGTTTCAAAAATAATTTAGGTGTATGTTTTATTGAATAACTGCAAACAACCAACCAGATTGCATTTTGTCCCATTAAAAACTAATTGTTTCTTAGGTAATATATATAGTTCCGTTTACAGAGCATGTCACTAAATACAATATCCGTGATAGATTACACACTGTCATCTATTCCCATCTTTTTAGTGAGAAGCATTTTAGACTCGTTACGTCTTGCCCTCTCATAGCGAACCCCAAGAGCTCCCTTTTGCAACGAATTCCGCATCGTCGAAACAGTTCCTTGTTTTTTCCGGCCTTCCAACCTGTTTCTTTCCTCTGAGTCAAAATAATGATTCCTGAAATGTTTTATGGCATATTCAGAAAAGAAATAAAAGTCGAACAGGAATAGTAAATGCAGCATTGATAGGGCGCAGTAAACCAAAGCAGATTAAACAAACACCATTTAATAGTAAACAGAAAATATGACCGTTTGTGGGTGGGGAGGTGGGGGGTTAGGGTTTGGGGTGGGAGGAATTGGGTGTAGTGATGGTTTTATTAAATATAACTTTTAGTAAAGTCCTTTGAAAATGATATTTGATTTCAATATATTTTTTTTATTTAATTGTATAAATGTTCGCAGTATTATAATACCATTTTGAAAATGAAAGTAGCAAATTCAAGTAACAGTATATACAACAAACTTACTTTGTTTGTACAGTCGATATAAATGTTGACCCCTTATGATGGCACGCATTACATGTGTCCTGGCTATGCCCTTGTTGAATCTCGTCTGCGTCTTCGACTAGTTTATATGCTGTAGACCGGCAAGTTCGATAGGTAAAGTCTCTGAAAATAAATGTGTTGGGCTATAAAATCAGATACACTAGCTAGCTTCGTTTCTTAACAGAAAATCGGAAATGCATTCAAAATGTTGCATTAAATACCTTTAAAATATTTTAAAGAACAGTGATAAAAACATTTCAAATTACCAACATTACCATCCTCACTACCAAAAACAACAATTATGGCAGACATAGACATATGTACAGGTATACTTCAATTCCTTAAAAACCTTAACCCAAACAAGGAAGCCGGGCCACACAGGACTATTTAAACTTCTAGTTCTCCTGGAACTACGAGCATATGACGCTAATCCTGCAAGTAATGTTCAGTTTGTCCTAGAAACAGATAGTAGTGATGGATGGAGAAAGCTCAATAACTATACCAATAACAGCTGAGTACCTCAAGGGTATGTTCCAGGCCCAATTCTATATTATTGGATATAAATATTAAAACAATTTACCTTTTTGGGTCAAGGCGCATTTGTACTTGTTCGATTGTTGTTCCAATGAACTGGCCAAACTCCTGAGATGTCACAGTTCCTTGACCGCGCTTGTCATTCAGTGTAAGCTCCGAGAAGAATGTTTCTCCAATCATACTGCTGAAAGCCCTGACATTATATGTTGCCCCATGGCACAAAGCGTATAACAGTGCTTTTGCATCTATGTTCGCCACCAGCGCTTCCCAAAGTTGTATCGGCCATCCACAGACGAACATTGTAACAGGAGGAAATGTGCTAAAGTTTACTCTTTTTAATAGTCGCTTTCTAAGTGTCAGTCTCATCTGAATTCTGTCATGTGCAGGAATACCGGGTTTGTCCTCTGATTCCCACCAGGTACGAATGTCTTTACATAATTCAGCAGCAGAAACATCGCCGTTAGCCCTCATTTCGTTTTCAACGGCACCACTGAAATGCGTCTTGGCCATTGATGCTGACATGGGATCTGTTATCTCTTCTACCATTATTTGGGTTAGAAACGTTTTTCTGGCCTTTGCAACTTTTATCCATGGCTCCTTTGATGTCCCATCTAAGCCACCCTTGCAGCTTTTCCTTCGAGTACGGGTGAACAAATGTGTTGAATCGATACATCGAACTTCCAATTGCTGTCGCGTATTACTATACTCGGGGATATAAAACCATTCATTGGGTTCATTTGTCTCATCAATAGTTGGACTACTTGCTAATGCCGATTCTTGCTTCCAATTTTTGTATCGAATGGGCCATATATGTTCTGCATAGGCAACATTTAAATCTTGTTTCGACACCTTTTTGGATAATGTTTCAGCAGCAAGGTCAGATAAAGATTTAGCAGTTTTCTTTCGGTTTGATTGCTTGGTAGGTAGTGTTCCGCCAGAGCCAAGTCCTAATATATCTACGAGCTGCTGAAGCTTTGTTTGCTTTGATACCGACTCTTTCAAGGGTATGTTTTTTGTCTTTTTTATGAATCGCACAATCACACGAAGTTCAATGTCTGTCATTTTCTTCAGTTGTTCTACGGATGCTAGGTATTCAAGTAAATAGTCAGCATTCCGATCATTCCATGTCCCCTTTTTGTTGCATTTACAATCTGTTCTTAGCATCAACAAAATATGTTCAGCATCTTGATAATCTATGCTCACAAGGTTTACTTTGTTTATAATGTCAGTATTAGAAACAGTTGGACTTTCCATATTCTGTTCATTTCCTTCCTTACTTTTCAAGTCATCAGATACCGTGGTATCATTATCCGTTTCTTCAGTATCGCCAGTCAAGAAATAAGCCGAATTATTTTCATTTACCTTGATTGAAAGCGCCTCTTTCTCTATGTCTTGGTCGATGTTTGCCATTGCTAAGACGTCCTCACTAACGTCGCTGTAAAATGTAATTACATCTGGCAAAACATCTACAAGCGTTGGTTGATTTTGCAGGGGTTCTTTTGGGTCATTTTGACCTTTTTTATTCTTCGAACCATTTAACCTTAGCAACGGTAGTCTTGTTCCCTCATTTGATACTTCTATGACTCGTGTATGCCTTTCCTGACCACTGTATTTGACCTCCCATTTAGGATCGCGGTTCAACTCCTTCAGCGCAGCAATGATTGATCCTTTCTTCATTTGTTCAACCTCTTTCCATACATCTTTTTGAAGTTGAAGTGTTGTCAGTGGTTTTCCATCGATTGAACGGACTACAACATTGTGCCACTGGCCATCAAACGACTGACATGGTATATGAATGCCGGCAAAATGGCACTGTGAATGGACATCTTCAGCGATATGTCGAAGTGTTTCTGTTTGTAAGCTATAGCCTTTCGGAAACCAAGCAACTGGTGCACATTTAATGTTATCTTTCTTCCAACCGCGATCTAGGTCTGCACATAGAAACACCATTGCTTCTGATGCTTTCTCTCTTGATAATTCAAAGTGAGCCAATGTAACTTCGTTGACTTCTTCCAAAAGACACTCCAATGATTTTACATTAAATGGCTTTGAAGCGTATGTGTTATTATCATTTCCACATGTTGCTGAGCTGAACTGTCCGATCAACTCTATATCTTTACATTTAGATTCCATTTCTTTCTTCATGACTCGCACCTCTGTGTTCAGTTTGGTTGGCTTTTTAGGTTTAGCGGGACCGTAGAGGGAGTATGCGAGTTTCATGGCTCTCTTATAAAAATCTAAATCTCTTTTTACCCTGAAGACGGTGGTTACATCTTGTGTCCAGCTTACATATAAAAGACTGTCGACACTTAAACTTTCAATCTCAGCCAAACACTGAAGCAGATACCGTGGTGGAAACTTAGTGTGAACCTGTCGCACAGGACACTTAATCTCAACAGCCACATATGTACTATCTAGTCGATTATCAACTCTCAAGCTTCCGTCCGGAGAAACTACCATAAACGTTTTGTTATTTGTGTCTTTTATCTCAACACAGCCTTCCTCGCAGAATATCAGATCTGGATGAATGACAGGCAAAACCTTTCCAACGATGGTAGCAACTGCATTAGGTTCATTGTCAGTTCCATGTTTCATTGCATCTAGTACAACTTGTGTATGTTCTGCTTCTGGAATTCCGCAAATTACTTGTTCAAAATATTCCTTTTGTTTGTTTAAGCCATCAAAGCCTAGCGCTTTGTACATTGTGCTGCCTGTCACCTTTGCATTGTGTCGTAACTCAAACCATTTTTGACTTCGTTGATGAATAAATCTAGTATCTGTTTCGTCCTGTTCCTGAAGACCTATGTATGCTCGACTTTCATTCAAATTCACCGTTGATCCACTTACATACTCAGCATTGTTCAAATAACTTATGCATTGGCAAATACTGTCAAGAGCAGACATGGCATGTTTCAGAAACTGATCGATATCATACAGGAAGGCTATGATAGCACTTATAGCGTAAACATATTTTCCTTTTCGCCAATTTGTGTCTCCCCCTCTTTCTATGAGTTTTGCTTTACAATACTCTTTTTTACGTTCCAGTTCTTTAACTGAATGGATTTTTTCAGAAATCTCCCTTAATGCCTTGTGTAAAATCTTACACAGATTTTGTTTTAATTCTGTTGTTAGTTGAATGGCTACAAGTTGATTGTCAAGCTGGTGCAGTTGGTCTATAAACATATTTATTTCACTGATACTATTATCAAGAAATTCCTTTCTTTCCTTCAATGTGACCCCATTTTCAAAACCTAACAAATCAACATCTCCAGAACTCTCTGTTAGTCCTTGCTTCAGCTTTTTTCCATCATACGTAAGGCATGACGATTGGTGCTCTGCATTACTGCTTAACGTGGACATAATATCTTGGAATATTCCTGGTTTTCGTTCTCCGCTCTCGCCGTACGGGCAGAAGGATCGCAAAACCTTTTGGTCTGGGATTGCAAAATTTATTGATGATTCTGCAGGGCAATATTTCCCCTTCTCTGTCAAACCCTGCATAACATCTGAATCATTTTTATAACCCCCAAGAAAATTAACAAATCGGCCTCCAAATAAGCGCCATCCTAACTTCCAGAATTTCTTTGTTTCTTCCGAGTATCTCATTTGTGTAGTATTCTTCAAATTAAACCAGCGTACAACATCAGTCCAAAGGAGAAACGAGATATTGTTTAATGGAAATTGTCCAGATACAACCTGTTTGAAGAATACGTACATAGCATCTTCGACCCCATCCACTTCTGCCAATTTTTTCATTACTTCCGGCAACAGACGTTGCATTTCTTCTATAATTTTATTTTTCATTTCATTGTCGCTATTTTCAGACGTCTTCAAGCATGCCTCGTCGGCTTCGGCTTTTTGCTTAACGGCTGGCATTTCTAACTGTCCACATCCATTTGTCTCTATATCCTGTTCAATTGAAATAAGGTCATCAAATTCATTTTCGTTTTCGTTTTCCTGATCAAATAAAGTACGAGACGATTTTACCTTTATTCTTTTTCGTATTGGAGAACTTATGAATGCGGAAGAGTGAAAGATTCTAATAGTCGGGGATTTGAATGGTGTTATTTTTCTTTTCTTTGGTTTGTACTTTGAAGGTGTTACTGTCGCTGGAGATGTACCTGAAGTTGGTGGCTGCAATAACTCTTCCGTTTGAAACCAATGTACTCGTTCTTGTATGCATCGTGCTGGGTTCTTGTTTCTTTTGGGGCGATGTAGCCATAGAGAACGCTTCCTTCTTGCCATTGGTTGTGTTAATTATCATATGGCCTGCATAAAAGAAAAAATCAAAATGTGTCTTGAGCAACTACAAACTCTTTATAGAAAATATCGCCTGACCTTGTATGAAATTTAATGATCTAATGTGGACGTACTAGGGCTTAAGAAAAATAATAGTGTATGTGTCTGTTATTTGCTGTGATCTTAATGCGTGGACGACATCATGCAAATTATAGACCGTGAGCGATATCATGTAAATATTATTGTGCGTGGGCGATACCTTATAAATTACTCCGCGTGGGCGATATCATATTTCCATTTGCTTTTTTTTCATCTCAAATTATCTGCTTTTGTTTAAAATCAATGTATAAATCTTTTAATATTGAATTACTATATCTAAATAAAAAGCTATAAACACAAGAAAACTTGGAACAATGGAAGACGGAGATACTTTGGCATTAGAGCGTGGTTGTTATCACTGAATTATTGCGTTGTTTTGAAAATGTTTTTGAGGTAATCTTCAAAACGGCATAAGTCTCGGTTATGAACTTTATAGTCGTGAATTCAGCATATTTTTCTGGGTTCCGTGCCGTTTTCCAAATCAAAATTAACGCACTATGGAATGAGTAATTAAGATTTTTCTTACCTGAAGCGAGGCCAAAACACCGTAAAAAAACCGTGGTACCTATCATAAAAAACCACGTGACTAGAGTCGATTCCCCGTAGTGGAAACAGAAGTAATCGTGTATCTAAAGAAACGAGATAATGTACAAATGACATAAAAACATATATAGAGGGATTATACATCACAAAAAGCAAGAGTTGACATACTACTGTGATACTTTAGATATCTCAGGGGATGATCCGGTTCGCGGTTACTCGCACCCGTGAAAATATCAATCAAAACAGATACCAGAAGTAAACTGAAAGAATATAAATGTAACATTGCCATTCGTTTTAATTATCACATTGATACTATTTTGTTAAATGATCCTAAAATTGAAATCAAATGACCGAGTAAACGTGACCCGTCGGGCGATTATGCAGCATCCGTATTTCTTCGTATAAAATGCAACGGTTCCGACTATATTTCAGTATTTATTTGTGTTTTCGTTTCGAGTTAATAGTGTCAATAGTCCATATATTTTTATAAACAGATTGCAGAATCAGTTGCTTCATATTATAAAACGTACATTTACATATGAAGCACGTTTATCTGAAACTTATCACTCAGAAGTGTCACACAGGTGTCAATATATAAAGCTATCGGTTCTTGTCTGTATTACTTGACTGTCTTTCTTAGATCGTATACAACAACAAAAATAATAAAGTCATGTCAAATGTACTGAACCGAGCAGCTAGCTCGCCACCAGACATTTTACGTACTTGCCATTTTATATATTTTCTCAAAAGTAGCAAAGCAGTTTAGACTATGTTAAAATACATTGTCTGTTAATGGCATATATAACTTTGAATAGCGCTTCTACATATTTTGACGAAGTTATTGGAAAACAAAAGTGAACAGTTAGCTGTTACGGTCAGTATATAAAGATTTGTTAAAAATGCAACCATATCGGACACTGGTATGATAAACTACGAGGCGATGTTACTGATTAGTACAATAATTGTCGTTCTCTGCTGTACTGTAAGTTTCATATTGATAAGATTATCATTCATGAAGTTGTTTTTTTTCTACTTCCAGGTTAAACACATCATACAAACAGACTGAAACAATATCTGCAAAAACAGTGTTTGACGAAATGGCGGGTTATGATGGTCAGTAAGAATCCCAATCATGAATCATTTAATGCTTTTTTATATCACTGTGTGAATATGCCCGTCCAATTTCTACTAGATGTTTTTTGAATAAATACTCACTTTGAGTTTGTTAAAATAAAGGGAACATGGTCCATTGGAGCCCATTGATTGGACTAGTATAGTACTGACAGTCTTTGTCGGTATGACGATGCATACCTAGATCCCGAATAGGGGTTTGGCATTTATGGAAGATATATATATAATTAGTTACATAATACCATTAACTGTATGATATAAGTTATTCTACATTATGGTCATGGCGACCATCTTGCTAAACTCACTATTTAATGCACATATCACTTCCCAAACACGTATGCACTGTTTGTATGTCTTTGTACATATTTGTCGTATTTTTTTATGGATAATTGCCATTTTGTTGTTTTCTATTCGTTTGCTAATAGATAGTCCGAGCTTTCTCTGAGCATTGATGAATACGTCTTAGAGATATTGTATAGGTATTTTGGTTCATTAACCTAGGTCACTGACCCTGGATAGGAAGCCACTATCAATATTTAAAAATACTTATTCCACTACAGAAAACCCGACCAAGCTACTAATGTGTAGGCAAGTAGTCGTGAAGTGTTCATATCCGATTGTGTCTCATTTGGTGAATCTTACACGTTCGTGTCACCATGTCATTGCAGTAGCATGTGTAAAACAAAGTATGCTTTTATGAAACACAATACAATCAGGAGAAAAATTGACAGAAACATTTCAAGAGCTATAACAAAACATATCTTAGCCCAGCTTTGATATCGCCTGGAGTTACTGGAATATATATCATATATATGGTTCTATAATTATGATACGTGAGCTCTAACTACTTGAGCTTTAATTATTTTGTAGAGCCAGTTTTTGGATTTATTTTCTCCAGTCGCAAATTAGTCTTAGCTGTAGTCTAACCTCTATCACATTACACATATAAATATATAATACATTTACAAACATAAATAGTGACAAAAAGAGATGCTTTTTACAGAGCTATGATGTATTGATTGCTATTTTTTCCATAATAATACAACTATAATCAATAACATTATATTCAAATCAAAACAAAATTTCAGCAGTCAATTAGACTAAACTGGATTATTCATCTAATTTCTATTTAAGATACATTTGAAAATATAAAAAAAAATGAATTTAAGTTCTGTCTTAAGATACTGAAATATAATTAAGATTTATCATTTGATGGGATTTATTGATATCCTTGCAAAGTAGCAGAATATAAAAAAGTAAGATCTCTATCTCGTATTGACAGATTAACATAATTATATTACAATTGTTACACTGTCGTTAAACTTTTAATATCAGTGTTTTCCTTACTTGTTTTATCAAATCATTGTTGGCTTATATCATCATATATTAGACAGGATAGTAATAAATGTTCTACATTTGCAAGAGTATTTACATTTTCTCTCTTAAGTGGGTAATCGTTCATAACGTCCAGTTTCTATACGAATTGGAGCTCCTCCGCATCGAAATTTTAATTTAGCTCTTCGAAGAGATCAAAACATTGCACATTTAACATAATCTTCAACTTTATATTCAGTTTAATATAGTAACCTTAGGTTCTACCTACCGTTGCCTTCACGTGCATTTTCCCTACTAATGCAATTAGTCATTTTTTAATTGTTCAGATTTAAAAAACTGATAACGTATTTCTAATCAGCTAGATGTCAACAGTATATTAAGTGATACTTAAACTTTACTTCCTCAAACACAAAAACATAGTTAGCAATAACGTTCAAATTTTTACCTTTTTCCCAGTATTTGAAGCTAATTATTGGTTGTTATTTTGTTTAAAGTTTTTGTTTACCCTTGCAACTTTGCTCTAGGAATTTAAAGCATCACTATATAATTAGTTATCCACCTGGCAGCATCGACAGAGTCGCTCTCCTGATGCTGCAACACTTGTTGGAATAAGTTTTTACGTAGATTCGTCGACAAGATTAATTCGTCGTATATTGTAGTTGTGGATTTGAAATAGTGTAGATTTCTTATTGTCGTTGATTATTAAATTCGCTTATTTTGAATTCGATGGTTATTCAAGTTATTCATTATTGTTATAGACATTGATTCTTGTAGTCGATGATTATTTAAGTCATTGATTCGTGTAGTCGATGATTATTTAAGTCGTCGATGTTGTAGTCGATGATTATTTAAGTCGTTGATTCGAGAAGTCGATGATTATTTAAGTAACTGATTCTTGTAGTCGATGATTATCTAAGTCGTCGATGTTGTAGTCGATGATTATTTAAATCGTCGCTGTTGAAGTCGATGACTATTTAAGTCATTTATTCGTGTAGTCGATGATTATTTAAGTCGTCGATGTTGTAGTCGATGATTATTTAAATCGTCGCTGTTGAAGTCAATGACTATCTAAGCCATTGATTCGTGTATTCGATGATTATTTAAGTCGTCGATGTTGTAGTCGATGTTTATTTAAGTCGTCGATGTTGAAGACGATGATTATTTAAGTTGTTGATGCGTGAAGTCGATGATTAATTAAGTCATTGATTTGTGTAGTCAATGATTATTTAAGTCGTCGATGTTGTAGTCGATGTTTATTAAAGTCGTCGATGTTGAAGACGATGGTTATTTAAGTCGTTGATGCGTGAAGTCGATGATTATTTAGGTCATTGATTTGTGTAGTCGATTATTATTAAAGTAACTGATTCGTGTAGTCGATGATTATTTAAGTCGCCGATGTTGTAATCGATGATTATTTAAGTCGTTGATTCGTGAAGTCGATGATTATTTAAGTCATTAATTTGTGTAGTCGATGATTATTTAAGTTGTCGATATTTGTAGTCGATGATTATTTAAATCGTCGATTTTTGTAGTCAATGAATATTTAAGTAACTGATTCGTGTAGTCGATGATTATTTAAGTCGTGAATAGTTGTAGTTGATGTTTATTTAAGTCGTCGATTTTTGTAGTCAATGATTATTTAAGTCGTTGATTCTTGAAGTCGATGATTATTTAATTGATTGATGAGTGCAGTCGATAATTATTTAAGTCGTCGAATTTTGTAGTCGATGGATATTTAAGTCGTTGATTCTTGTAGTCGATGATTATATGGTTATTTAAGTCGGCGATTTTTGTAGTCGATGATTATTTAAGTCGTTGGTTCTTAATGGCTGGTGATTAATGATATTTCCAATTCCCGCTGAACTCCGAAGGTGAGTATGGCCAAAATGCTGTATTGTTCACCGCTGGTTTTTGATACGTTGGTTGATATTAAAAAAATCCTGCCAAGGGCCACGTTATCAACTTATTTAGATTTAGAACGTCTCATCCAACATTGATAATCGTGGTAATCGACGTGTTGTAGAGGGCTATACCTATTTTATCGCTGTAACCACGTGTATCGGAGGCGACAGTGATTCACTTCTAAATACTGGAGGTGCACTTCGGCAGTCGTTTTTATTATTATATTACTATCCCGGGGTCATCACTAAGTTCCATCGATTTGATTGGTTGATACATCTCGCCGAAGATAGATAACAAATCTCCAAAAGTATCCCTTGTACGACAGTATATTCCTAACAGTTGTCCATACAAGTTGTACAATAAAGTGTTTAAAAAAATAAACATAAGAGTTCATTTACAATAACAACAACAACAACAACAATAATAACAATATGTTTATTCACACAGACCATAAAACATGACACAATGAGGAGATGCATCATTACAAATATGTTAAGGCTCATATATAATAAGGTGGTTAGTAGCTGTATTTTTTTGTTAAACGATGCATATTAATAATTGTTTATACTTTTCCAAAATTTAGTTGGAGAGTTCCATGTAATGTAAACATCTGAGGTATTATTATACTGTTCATATAAGTACACATATATGTACACATACAATACATACCCATATGCATGTACACACAGAAATATACATATTTTGAGAAAATAGTTATCACTGATTATCAGTTAGATAAACTCACATTTTGTTTTATACTGAACTTTATCTGATATGTTCATACGCTTTTAAATTTAAGCATATTTGGTCATACGTAGTACGTTTTTTTAAGAATGTTTTGCTCGCAAACAGAATACATTGTATGAAATTAATGGTACAATAACATATATTAAAGGGACACATTTATTTATAGTCTAAATAAGCTCAGATTAAATTATTAACTGTAAATGGCCGGCACTGTTGCTACGAACATGCAACATACTCGGATTAACATAAATTGTAAACTATAAACAAACATCGTTCACCGCCTTGCATTTATTCCCGGGGTTATACATGTTTATTCGTTTTCCGTTACAAACTGTTGGTACATGTATTATACGGTACTAATATGGATGTTTTGTAGATTGATTTTTTTTTGTGGACAAGATGTCTTCTATACAATAAAAAACTCAAATGCGAAGAAAGCAAAGAATTTATATGAACCGCTTTATAGTCTGTTCTTGGACAGAACCAGTACTGAGTGTTGCTTTAAGATGTATCAAATCAAGCTGGGAATCGAACCTGTAGCATACGGCATGAGTGGTCAACATTTTATATACTACACTATCTTCCCGACCATCCACTACAGTACAGCCCCGTTTGAAATCGTAGGATTTTCACATGTACAGATAGAGGTCTGAACTTCGATAAAAGTAGTTTTGATGGCAATTGCAATCTGTTCACTTATACATTTTAAAAAGGATTACTTTGATATATTTGTAAAATAAATACTTGTATACATATTAAATTAACATTTATTTTAAACATTACTACTACACCATATGTGATTTTAAATGTCTTAATTTCTTGAAATAAATTTGTTTTCCCTTGCAGTCTCGATGCATTAAGATGAATACAAATACACAAATTTTATCTAAAATTACATGTTCATGTGGTATATTGTTTCTTTATTTGTGTTGAAATAATGGCAGAATATATCGTTAATGTTTTTAAAATGATTATATGAAGAAAGTCAATCTGTTATTTCTAACAGTAGAACTAACACGTTAAGAATATGCAAATCATATTTGTGTTCGAATGACTATAAATATTTAATTGCAATTGTGAACGTTTCACCAGTATGGATTTTAAATTTGTTTCAGGTTCATCACAATATGACAACGAAAAGCGTAGTAAGTTCATGTTAATCAATATTTTTTGAGTGATGAAGTAAATGTATTAATAATTTGCATACCAGAATACATTAGTATGACCCTTATAATGGTATCCATGTTTGGTTTACTTGTAACGAAGTCGTCAAATCAATCCTTATAACTATTCTCAACAGTACTGTGTATTCTTCTGTGCTTGATAATTAAATCGCTGAGATGGTCAATGATAATAAACTGTGTGTACAATTGTTTTTCTCACTTCAACATGTTGACATGATTTGGCAAAGTCCAGTAGAATGACATCTACCTGTTTCCCTTTGGCTGTATTGGAGGCGATTTCTCGGATGGTGGTTAAGAGTTAAATATCGCTTCGGGATACCACGCTGGTTGTCGCTCAGGACGTCGTACCTGTCAAAGTGCTGCATTGCTATGCACTATGTGCTCCATTAGTTTGCATGTTATTGACGTCAAGGACACTGGTCTGTAGTTGGATGCTTGGTGTCGGTCTCCTTTCTTGAAAAAAAAAGATACTTCTCCTAGGTTAGTTGGAACAGGTTACCGTTGAGTGCTTCCCTCATGTGTTAGTAATGAATATTGAAATGTATAAACATCATATCATGACGCCCTAAAAATAAATGATATGCATTCAATTTTATATAGCAATTGATCAGGTAAATTTGAGGCTTTGGTGAGAAATTTCAGGATTTGATTTCCGGTGTCACGTTAGATTATCACGTTCTACGGAAAGGCTTTATGGGTGTACAATAATGCTTATTTATCTGATGTTTCTTTAAGTTATGTATTGGTATTCAAACGATTTGTTTCGTTATACCTTAACTTCGAATTGGTAATGGTAAGAAGAAATATTTCGTTCAATAAAATGTTAAAATTTGTATCAAAATCGATCAATATTGACAACATGTACGGTTTTATCCTCAATGTGTTCTTTTTTGAAACCTTAATTCTCAAAAGAGTCTCGAGAAAAAAAAAGAAAACCTGACAAAACTCATTTGACATAATACATTTTTAATCGTTCATATTGTCAAAGTTACCAATATAAGTCTTATTAGAAAAGAAATCAACCACAATTTACTCATTTATGAGCAATGTATATTTTTCTCATTGAGGATAAAACCGTACATTTTGTCAATATTGATCGATTTTGAATGCGAATTTAAACAATTGAATGGACGAAATATTTCTGTTGTATATAACATGAACTTTAATGTACTAAGAACGGTTATATATATTTTCCGCATGATTTCTAACGTCAATATTAATGAACCTGGACAAATATATATACAGTAAGGATCCCAATATTTATAGATTTTGCACAGTCCTTCTCACAAGCTCAGATATTTTTTTTTTAATTTTGAGTAACCATAATCATGGTTACCCGTTTATTTACATTTTCACATACAGCATATACATACATTTTGAACAATAAAATAATTTGTATATCAGAAGACATTAGTATGACCCTTATAATGGTATCCATGTTTGGTTTACTTGTAACCAAGTCGTCAAATCAATCCTTGTAATTATTCTCAACAGTACTGTGTATTCTTCTGTGCTTGATAATTAAATCACTAAGATGGTCAATGATAATAAACTGTGTGTACAATTGCTATATATGGTATACTTGTTTTTCTCACTTGAACATGTTGACATGTTCTTTATGTGACATTGAAGCTTGGGATTGCTTGTGAGCTCAATAACAATGACAATGTCACATTGCAGGACGATTTTGTCCTCTGGTACTCGCGTCGCCGTTTTGGAGGAACTTGTCTCCGTTGATGTCTACAAGAATGTTGCAGATCTTGTACATCATGGAGAGCCGACTGTGTTTTCGACGCTGATCAAGGGGCTCTTAGTTGAGTTATTTTAGCATATTGGATATACATCCTTGAGTCTTAGTAGAATAGTCGTTGAAAACAAAGCGGGCCGCTCGACGCTGAACCTGCTCAATAGCGTGACGTGGTTACGCTACTATGAGTCCTAGATGGTGGCCGTATTCTCGAGTTAGGGGCGGACCATGGCCTTATAGGAAGCTTGAGGTGGCGTGTATTCTCTCATGTTTCTGCGAATGAACAGCAGCGTCCGAATGACCTTGCTCGTGATGTTGTGTATGTGTTTCTTCCAGTCTTCCAGGTGATCGAGAACGATCATTACAGAAAGCTCCTCCAGGAAGACTTCACAGCACTAGAAAAGTAGGAAGTGACATAGCAGATGAGCTTCAATCCTACTAAGTGCACTGTCATTAGGAAAACTATTGACACCACATACAGTCTCCATCATTTTTGCATATTGTCCTCCATGCAGTAAAAATATTTTGGAGAAAAGCGTTTTTTGGAAATAAGTTATTTATATCAGTACAATTTATATCACATTCAAAAATTAGGCTACCGCCATAATGTTTTAATTGATTTAAGTATATTTCTTTCCCCACACCTGTGCTATTGTTCATTATTCACTTGATCTAAACTTGCTTTAAGAGAAAATATGATTTTTTCCAAGTCCCTTTTCCTCAAATTGTTTTATAAGAGTATATCATTTCTTACAAGCTCAGATTACGTACTGGTAACATTAAACGAAAACTACGGCTCTATTACTCTATTACAGATGTGTACAATACAGGAAAATGATTGTACTATATTTTTCCGTTTAATTTCATTCTTGCTCTCTGAATTTAAAGATTGACGATGGGGATGACAAACATACGAATATATTATCGACAATTCTTAAACCCCAAATTGGTGCTGAACCTGATCACAAAAACATTTTTTATAAAAATATTTATTTTTAATACAGCCAACAGTTACATTGTCATTGTTATTGAGCTCACAAGCAATCCAAAGGTTCAATTGCACACAAAAAAAACATGTCAACATTTTCAAGTGAGAAAAACAAGTATATCATATATAACAATGCACACACAGTTTGTTATCATTGTTTTCAGTTTGTATACCAAATATGAAACAATTTGGTCTATTCTTAAGATATTGAGAAGGACAGACGGTTCAAACGACGGTCACATGGCGATCACAAAAGTTTACTTGTGAGTTTTCGGCTCCGTTTAGATAACATACATTTACTTGATTTGTTCATGCGGTGTACTGATGAATACACATTGAGACGAATTCTTCATGTTGGGTGCCTTGTTTATATTTAATTCCACTTTAAATTGTCGAAATATTGAATTAATGTCTTCATGGTTACTTTGTATTAACACTTTATTACAGATACTTCAGTCCTCTCTGAACAAACATTGGATAGGGTCCCAAATGAAAAGGAATTAGCCACAATAGCGAAAAGGATTGGAAACAAATGGCTGCAGCTGACACTTGAGTTGGGGTTGTCTCAAGCGGATTTTGAACAAGCTCAGGAGGACCATCGTCACAGATTAGTGGATCTGGGCATCACTATTCTGATAAAGTGGCTGGAAAACAGTGAGACAACTGCGACATTTAGGGAACTGGAAAGAGCTTTGAGGCAGACGGATATAAGCACTCATAAAGTGTTTAAAGATATTAAGTGAGGATAAGGGTTGAACTTGATCACTTGATCATAAATAGTTGAGAAAAAACACCTGCGCATGAAAACTGGAAACTAATGTTCCTGGCACTGCGACTAAATTAATGTCGTCTACAGGGACATTCATCGGTATTAAGGGCTACAGCCGGTCATTGAAGTCATCTTGACAGTAAACAGGAACAGACAAAAAATATCTGTTGACAAAATAAATTAAATAAATATTCCGTCTGAAAGAGAACTTTTAATACTTTGTATTAAGATCATTAACAAAACGCAAACTAATGTGAAAATATGCTTGATATATTCAGGTTTGTTTTTGTATCATAAAATATAAAAAGAGGAACTGTTTTAATTAAACAATAAATAAACATAAGACACAGTTCTTCATGCATTTGATTCCGCAAGTGAAGTATAGTTGGGTTTCCAAATGTCTTATATCACTCATTACTTCTAGACAGTTTCATTATCATGATGCACGAATTGGTTTTAAACTGTTTATATGAGACATTGATATCCCAATGACCTTGACTTGATGACTGATCGGTAAATTTAGTAATCCACTTCTCTTGAATAGGATAACGATATTTGGACATATGGTCGAATATTTCGATCCTATTCAAGAGAAACGTCCTTATTTTCGATGTATTAAACCATCAGAACGACTAACGTATAGTTTTGCATAGTTGTTCCAACATTTTTTCCATAGTTTTGAAAATACTGCATGACATAAAAGTTGCGATGCTTGTGTTATAAAGAAAAACATCGATATTCATATAACATATGCGTTTTCTAAATGCACACGAGACCATTTCCCTGTTGTCCGTTGCTTCTATACTCAACAGATTAAAGAATTAGATTCCGTTTTTACTGTTTGAGAGACATTTTATTCTCTCAATTCATCTGACAATCCTTTGCCAGGGTTTTGCTGGTATAACATTGTAATCTCATGACGGAGAGTCTCAAGACATAGAATTGTTTTGTAACATTTTACCTAAAACATTGCAACACAACAACCGGCATTGTCACGCCAAACGATAATTATGTTGTCAATGTATAGTATAACTGTTTCTCAAGCGCAGGATTGCCCATTTGTTATTTTTCTTGATTTATTGAACTATTGCATGTAGTTGTACGTGTCGAAATATCTGTTATCAGTCTTTGTTTTGTTATCATACTATATATATATTTCCTATTGTACTTCTTACTTGTAACTATGTTTGGTCATCTGATGGTTGTTAACAAAAGGTCATATTCCTATGTATTTAAACAACGTTACCTAATCTAAGTGTATGTGTGTGTAAACGTAGCTGCTTGTTTTACTTTTATAAATATAACCATATTAAATATTAGCAATAAAGCTATATATGATAGAATTTGCAATTCAATAAACACATATACATGTAAATATTTAACTAATCTGTCTCTGTATTGCTCTCTCTCTCTCTCTCTATCTCTCTCTCTCTCTCTCTCTCTGTTATTTGCAACATATCAATTTATGTTGATGAAGTAACATGTTTCTGACAGCACAGATGAAACAATATGGTCCCATGGAAACGCAGTAAGTTGCGTTCAGTAAAGAAAATGGCAGAATTGAATTTATTATTTATAATATTTCCGAGGCTCATTGAATCACAAACAAAATCACAAAAACAAGTAAAAAAACAACACCTCAGATCAATAGACATCCATGTTAACTTACAATAGTCAAACACGATCAACCTCCTTATTTTATGTTTAAATATTAAGACACTTCACAAAAGCTAATTTCGAAGATATCAATTATTTTGTACCTGGTTTGAAAAAAAAGGTTAATTTAAAAAAAATTTGTGATGAAAAGATTGGATTGACAGGTGCAATGTGATGCAACTAAACACCGTCATATAATTTAAATTCAAAATAATTACAGTACGATATTAAGTCATTCATTCAAAATAATTCCTGTACGATATTAAGTCATCATTAAGTATCAGTTGTTGTATTTATTGTATTGGAAACCTTTTTCAGTTTTATTTGCAACAATTAATGGGTCGCACGCAACATACCTTACCATTGCATAACATGTAGGCTTCTATCAACTTCAAATATTTATTTAATAATTATGTAGAACCACAAAGCTCTTAAACGCGAGTGATCCAAATAAATATTTTACGAACAATATCCATGTCTATATATATGAGAGTAAAAAGTATCGATTTTGAAAAAAAAATGATTACATAACGATTCCTCTCCAAGGAGATATTATTCAATATTGAAATGAATACAGTCATAACGGTCCCCTTATTTTAACAAGAATCATTTTGTTTAACGATTCAAACTCGCATATCTACGTAAAATCTAGTTGTACACGTTTACATCCATCTGTTGTGAAGACTAAATCACATAGCACGGTCTTTAACTACAAACTCAATTTCATTTCAAACTTAGCGATGTCACAAACTGAAAGGCAACTCGGGATAATATCCGCTTACAATTTGATTTGCTGAGCTTCCATAGTTTTACCTGTCACGTCAACATTATAGGAATGTCGTCTGATGAATATTTTCAGACGGATTCCATAAAATACCTTTTACCGGAAAAAAGTACTCCATTTCTGTCCACAAGTGTTGTTTATAAAACGTTAAATGTTGTGTCCGTTTCGTTAAGATGTATTGATTTGACTGTAAACAAGTGTACGTGTCATTAGTGGGAAATGGAACTGGTCTTTCAGATACGACTCGGTATTTGTTAGGTTTAGTATCTACATTGGTGTGTATAATATAATTTACTGAAAAACGTTATAGTTCTTTGTGCATTTTCGATCTTATCTCGTAACCCCCGTACCCCAAACTACTAGCGCCACTGTACACAATACGTGAAAACACACGTGGCTAAACAATGTTTCTAAAATTCAAGGAAACTATATTTTGCTCACAAAATTCAATTGATCTAAACTGTTTGATGACTGTGTTATATACTGGTTCTGGTACATTACATTTGATATGTCAGCACTTAGCCACTTGGACATTATCAGAACTATATCACCAATCACAATAGCCATAGAAATTATCACCAATAATGACCAACTAAACTTGCTATCTTGTGCACTCTAACCCTCCTGTGCACTTTTAAACTATTTTTAATCTGATGTTTAATTTGACTTTCATGATTCTGTTTTCCGGAATACAGATAGTTCCATAAGCAGAGTTCAAGTCTGCGCCTAAATACTGTTTACTCTGCACTGGTAGCCAGCATGACGGCTCTACTTTGGGAACCAACCTGGAAGATAATAGATCCCCCTTTACATATCTAGCCGTAATCTCATAATACAATAGTCAAACACGATCAATCTCATAATCATAATAACTCTCTATCACAAGAAAACCCATCACCCAGAAACATGATGGATAATTTCCCTTCACTTCTCTATTTCTTGACCAAGGGCCTCGTGACCTTGACCCATATATATATGGAGCTGTGCTTATCCCGGAAGAACCAAAAACTGTATGACCGTGTTCATTAATCCACGAAAGTCCTAAGAAATATGTGTGAAGTTCAAAACTATTAATAAAGTGATATGCACTAGTGATGTCAAATTCAATCATGAAAAATCCATTTTTTTAAATACGATAAAGCTTTTCTCAAGTCATCACATTTGACCAACATTTTCCACAGATGTTTGTTTACTATTCTCAGATCAAGATTCAATCTCTTTTTACCACTATAAACTGAATCAGCTATTTGGAAACAACGTCATTATATTTTTAGATGGAACCTTCCGTATGAGGGGTGTTTGTAGTACGATAGCAGATTTATCTGTTACATAAACTATAAAATAAACTAGATATCAATATTAAGTGTGGTGTACTTCTGTCTGTTTCGATAGCGTAGTGCTGCTAATGGTTTGAACTGTTAACCTAATCACGAGTAAATCTTTACGAATCGATTACAAAACAACTATACTTATCTCTAAATTCAATGTCATGTCAATCATCAAGTTTGGTGTCGGCTTGCTGCCCGATCCTTAGTCGCTGGTTGAAGGGTGATCCACCAAAGCCACGATAATTGGAACTCCGCTGAATCGACGTTGGTTCGGAACGAACGCCGCACCCATCCCTGGTGTGAGCTGCTGGTACCTAGACTGAGTTCCACTGCCAGGAAGAAACGTAACAGAAACAGTGCTTTACTGTTTGGCGACTCGGTCCTTCCAACGTTTGATAGCCCTGTTTTCGGCCTTAAATATTTTACGTTTACATATAAATAGTACCACGCGCGTTCAACATACGTTTCTGGCCATACGTTTAATGTTTATTAAAAATATTTTTTACATTAGGTCAAAACTTACGTTATTCATAGGAATAGTACCACGCATGTTAAACATATGTTTAAGATATGTTACAATACGTATGCTATTCTTATAAATAGTACCACGCATGTCAACCATATGTTTCACATACGTTTAACATAATTATGTTCCAATACGTACGTTTTTCATGAAAATAGTACCATGCTCGTTTAACATACGTCTGAGTACATATGTTTTTCTTGTAAATAGTACCACGTTTTACATACGTCTAAATATGTATGTTTTTCATGAAAATATTACTATGTATGTTTAACATAGGTTCTAACGTATGCTTTAAAAATATGTTAATCGTATAAAAACTCATGTTTAACATAAGACCAATCGGTAACTTTAACAAACTTGAGAAGCTTGATGTAAGAATGCTTGAAGCGTTCATACTTATTTTGGTGAAAATCTCCCCAGCGGTATCAGAGATATCATGTTTATAGAAATTGTTTACAGACAGAGGGACAAAAAGTGATTAGAATTATAGCTCATTTAAAGCCTTTGGCAAGGTGCGCTTATAAGGCATAAAATGCCATACAAACAAATTATGAAAAAGGTATGACACTAACTTAATATTTCAAAAATATTACACATCTATACAATCTATTTGTACATCTATCAGATGTATTCATTTATTTTTTACTTCCCTCCATGAATCCTTTTAAAATTTGTTTAAAAGTTAAAAACTATCAAATAAATCTGTTAATCATTGCACTCAATGGGACAGACATCATAATTCATTATTTTGTAAACACTGTGTCTTTCATTGCATGCTCTAGACAAAAACTACCATAAATAGCAAAGGTGAAAGATTGAAAGACAAATAAAATAATATGACTGACACAAGCTGATCACATAATAACTCAAGAGCTTTTGGCTCATGAGAGCGAATAATAATGAACAATGAAATAAATCTAAGCACATTTATATCAATCATGATGAGAAAGCAGATTTCTTTCATTGATGGTTCATTTTTACATACTAGATTCTTAAATCAGTCACAGTAATTGTTGTCTTCCAACAGGAGCGTCACAATGTTGTTAGTCAGCATTTTCCTTTTTGTAAATACTTCCTTCTCATAACATATGTAGCAAATAATCTGTAAACTCCATTTAATTTTTTCCATTATCATAGCAATATCAGTCGGGACAACAGCACATTTTCCTAAAAAAAGTTCATGTGTATAACTGACATCTCATCAGCATGTAATTTTGAACTTCAGTGTATGATTTTGTCACTTGTTGTCTTCAGGTTTAAGGGATATAACTGTACCATCTATTTCCAGGTTTACTTTTCTTCCAAATAAGCTATATTATTCAATGTCTCACTTCTCAACAATGTTTCATACCAGTTTATCACTGGAAAATAAATAATCATGCATGTATACACATTACATATAATATATACAAGAAGCCCATGGGCTTTAATGGTCACCTGATTATCCAAAAAACATTCGCATAAGTGTATTCAGTCGTAAGAATTAACGTTTTTTGTCAATTTCTCATAAATAAAGATTTAGTAAAGTAGGCCCCGCAACCAGAGCCAAACCATGAGACCCAGGGGCATGAAATTCACACATTTTATAAAGGACTTAAAGTCGTCAATAATCATGCTCACAATTTGTTTTCGAGTGCTTCCTATAAAAGTAAGAAGGTTCTTAAATTCTACCTTGAATTTGACTGTTTTGGCCACGCCCCTAAGACTTCTTGGGGTTGGGGACCATGAAATACATATAGGTATTCACCGTCATGTCAGCAACAACAAATCACACCAAAATACATTCACATAAGTCTATTCAGTCATAAGAAATAAGGGTTTTTGTTATTTTTTCTTCTGTACCCATCATCATTGTCCATGAAAATATAACAAGAGGGCCAATATGGCCCTTTATCACTCACCTGACTAACCTTGAGTCACCCAACATAAGTAGATTATATAATACATATACACTCAAAATTCCAGAAAGATGAGATGGGCAAGTAGTTAGAATTTTGATTTGTTTTGAAGATGTAACAGATGCGTAAAAGAGTTAAAACTTGCTAGAGGTTCACCCATGGTAAATGTCAGTGAACTTACATCAAAAGCAGGTCAGTAGATTCTGACAAGAAGGCTTTTGAAGTTTTTACTATAGATGTTAAGTCTTCAAAGTAAGATAAAAATCCAGTTCCAGCACACAACTAATCTGTTATGTTTGGGAACGGTTTCAAACTAAAGCATTAGACTAAACTATTGTGCATGAAAAATCCGCAGTTCCAGCACAATAAATATTCCTATGAGTTTCAAACACAAGCCTTCCCAAAGTATATCACTTGAAAGAATCTTTGTCGCAGTGCACTCTCCCCCAAAAACAATTAAGCTCCTCCTACAAGATTTCAAGTACACTTTGACATTGAAATTCTAAAGCAGACTTCTTGCTGTTATGAAACTAGCTAGAAATATGGTAAACTTTTATATTAAGATTAACAACTATTATAAAAATGGTTCATGATATTTGAATAATATGAATAATATTTCAATAACTGATTATAATTGTATCATTTATCTTTTTATGATGAATTATCTTTTAAACTTTATATCTGGTATATTATTGTATAATAATAGCAAAAAAAAAAAGTTTATTTAAAAAGTTTATTACCTCTTCTTATAATAATTGCTATACAGACATTTATGCTATAAAACAGGGGGAGTAATTTGACATAAATTAACCCCATCCCCTGGCTGCCATGTTTTTTGACGAATCAAGATGGCTTGAACAAAAATGGTAGAGAGTCACCCAAGGAACTTTTCTGTGAAATTATTTTAAAATGAGCCAGTAGTTTCTGACAAGAAGAATTTTTAAGTTTTTACTATAGCTTATATAGTAAACTAACCCCACCCGCTGGCCACCATGTTTTTTGACGAATCAAGATGGCTTGAACAAACTTGCAGAGGGATATTTCTGTAAAATTATATCAAAATTGGCCCAGTGGTTTCAGAGGAGAAGTTGTTAAAAGCTAAAAGTTAACGACGGACGACAGACGACGGACGACGGACACCAGGGAGCACCAGGAATATTAATCAATACGGTAATTGTCCCTCCCTTTTTCAAAGACATTGTCACTGGTGAGGCATACAGATTTTGGACCATTACAGCTAGATTATATGGTCCATATAGAATTTGGGGGTCTTTTAAGATCTCTTCCTTTGTAAAACGCCTCCAGTTCTAGTGTAAGCTGTTATAGCTGAAACAACAGATAATTTGTATACTACATGTATTAACAAATTGTTCACTTTATATGACTGTTTACAGTTGATGATAACTTATTAAGCATTCAATCTAGAGAATAGTTTATAAACTTTGATACAAAATTTTAAGACAGTATGCCAGAAAAAATCACAAAAATTAAATTGAGGCTAAATGAATATAGTAAAGCAGTATTTTATCCAGCTCCAATTTGTGGGGGTCATTGATGACCCACTGACTAAAAATCTGGGGATCATTTTCAAAATCTGGAGGTTATCATTGACTAGTTTTTAACTTAATCAACTTGAATAAATAGAGGTGAAAATGACATATATTACTTCAACAGTTTTACTTCCTATTTCACACAAATTTTAAAATCAAAATTCCAACTGAAATTAACAACTTCAAAACACTTTAACTTCCAACCGAATGTTTCACTTCTGGCCCAACAAGTTACAACACCTGAAACTTGTTCTATTTTCCTTCCAAACGACAGTTTTTATGATCATGGCGACCGGGTCATCAGCTTTTCAAATGTTATGGCGTCAGCTCGATCACCATGGCCCTAACTATTTATAATGAAAAACACTAAAATCATTTCAACATCTTATATTTCAGCTGAGCTTCATGTTTACCATTGCTAAGCATTATACTCTTTGAAAAACAAAACTTTGTTGTTTTCTTTTTTCCAAAACCATTTCTCTTCTGGTTCATAGCTAGACTCATTTTAGAGTAACGTTACATTAATATTATAACATTTTAATGGTAACTTAACAAAAATAAGTTTTTCGAAATAAATATAATTGTCTTAAAGTTTATTTTCTTTTTTCCATAACCTTTTAAACGTCCGTTAAAGAAACATAAATGGCGTAAAAATATGGACTGGCCTATGTTTAAACTGGTATTAAAATGTTGCCCATGCGTGTCTCGATACCTTATAGAAAACAAAATAAAAAGGTTTTCAGATAGAGTAACGTCCGTACATCTCAAACAACTTTCTTGAAAAGTTTCACGATTTCCACATGTCATCTTTATAAACAAACAACCTTAAACTGGGTATATATCATTGCTATTGTTGCAGCATACGTTTGTTTTCACAGATGTTGTCTTCAAACTATAATATTGCTTCGCGGAAAATTGTATGTGATCATAATCGTCTATGCGATTGCATAAATATAGCGTTAATAACCAATTTGAGCGTTTACATAACTTAGAAGAACCACGTTACCAGGGTTTCCCTGAATCAGACCACGTGATCTGCCAAAACAGCTAGCATTGTAAAACTAACTCTTAAACCAGCTTGCCGAAACAAATATGCGTTATTTGAATTTCTGTATGTTTAAGGTTGCGTCATAGTGTACACACTGAACCAGTTTGATTGCGTCAAATGAGATTTAATTGCGTCAAAAACACAAGAAACACGCTCTGGAGAAAACACTGTATATTCTCTATATATTATGACAAAACACCATCTCTTATGGTTTAATATACTTGTATTATTATGAAATTATGTAAAATTGTACCGAAATGATAATATTTTCAAATTTTATTCCGCGAAAAAAAAACTCCCTCATTTCCATCCAATCCCCCTCATTTCAAAACCCAATCTCCCTCATTGCTTTCCAAAAAGGTTCACATCTATATATCAGGCTACCCTGAATCATACCATGTGATCTGTCGACACTGTTAGCAGTGTAAAAATAATAACTCTGAAACCCACTTGCCAAAACAAATCTGTGTAGTTTGAATTTCTATATTTTTAAGGTTGCGTCATAGTGGACACAATAAACAAACTTGATTGCGTCAAATGAGATTCAATTGCGTCACAAACTCAAGAAACGCGCTCTGGAGAAAACACTAATAAAGAATAAAAACCCTTTGACATTGCCTTTAAGTCTAGTGATCAAGGTAATATGCAGGACTGTGGTCTGCTGAGGTTTCGCAACAATCCGTTAAGTGGCTAACTATATTCCGGCTGTCTAAATTAACATTTGTTTATTCAATGTTTTCTAGATAGTGAGACACAATTTAATCCGAAATCTTTAATTTATTTACTTGCTAAATGTCCCATGGTTTCTCCCTTCACACCAGATATGTCTTTAAGAAGTGTCCTACCTTTCCATTATTTACTATATATTGTATAGCTATCCAAACGTTATATCAAGATAGGGCCTGTGTCACTGGCTGGAAGATTGCCTGTGCATGGTCCCAGTTCAATATATCAATTAGATGGCAAGAAATTCTTTATATTGTCTCGAGTTAAAGTATTTAAGAAATAGTGAGACGTCTCCATACAATTAACATAAAATTGCAAACTACAATTATAATTATTGAACTTACAAAGTAACAGTGGGTGGGCTAAGGTTGTTGGTTTAAAAAAAAAATATTTCCAGTTCCAAAAGTTGCATAGCGTACTGATGTATATCTATAACTACATTGATATACATAAACATAATACTAACCGCTAAATATCATTAAAAACGACGAGTGTTGTTAAATTTGCCAGATTATAAACTCATAAAATGTGTTCTCTGTGCGTTCGCAACAAGGGAAGTAACTCTAGCACACAAATCAATTTTCGTCTTTAAGATGTTCACCCACTTTTTTTAGAAAAAAAATAGTGTTGTAGTTAAAATAATAGAACATATATATGAAAACTTTACACATGATTTACATTTAATTTTAAAAATACCTATACATTCTTGTACTTACCTTGTTTTTCTTTAAAGGCGAATGACTTCATCATAAAAAAAGCCGCAAATGATCTTTGTTCAAATGTTCAAATTTTACAGTTCTACATATTTAGCTGCTTTACGGTTTATTTAGTCTGAGTAAGCCAGTGCCGACCTTTACCTTGAAAAATACCAGGAAACAGGAAACTTCGAGGTTGATTGACAATTTTTAATCTGTGGAGCCTTATAGGCCTATCTCTGACAAAAGTAATTAAAGGATTCAAATAAACATTTTATTGCATAGTGTGTGTTATTAAACCGATGTAAATACACGTTTGGTAGAGGTGAAAACGGGATAATGCAAAACCGAAAGTACAATCTTGTACAGAAGTCACAGGGCCATGATCATCAGGAAGATCTACTGTTTATTTTTTTAATTATTAATTATTTTTTTAATAAAGATATTTACAATTTTGGTTGATATTTTTTTTTATGTATTGATTTATATGCAAAAGTTTATAGAGGCCCTCTATTTTACAAAAGGAAATAAAAGATGCCATTATATTTGACAGCTTCACAATAAAACAGATCTAGTTATATATATAAAATTAAGAATATTTTATACTTTATTTCAGTTGTGAACAGTTACATTCGAGTATGCCAGCAATGTAAAATATGAAGAGGAGGACTTATTAAATATTGGACATGATACAACACTTCATTAATTTGAAACTACCTAGATGGTGTCTACTTTGATGATTATTATATTGCGGCTATACTACAGAAGAAAAACAATAAAATATTGGGAAAATATTGCCGGTTCCTTTTGTATCTTGTGTCAGCTGTGAAAATTTATCAATTATACATGTACATTAATTAAATCATTTGGATTAAACATATGTATGACACACATATGTTTACATATGGTTTTAATATGTAACAGGATTTTTTTTTAAATTAGCCTCTGCCTGTTCTAGTGTTATTCCTTAATATTTTATGTCCAAAGTGTTGTTGGAGATTTGAGCGCAATATATATATAGGATTTTTAACATATTTTAAACGTATGAATCGAAACGCATATGACAAATGTATGTTTCACATGAGTCTAACATATGTTGATGTAAACGTATGTTTTGCTATGTTTTTGATTGTCAGACATGTATTTATGATTCTCGTGCTAAAATTGGACCCTGCCTCTGGCTCTGCTTGTGATATTTCCAAAAATAGTGAGTGCCATGTGCTGTAGTGCATTTTAGCGCAATAATTATATATATATTTTAACGTATGTTAAACATATAAATTGAATCACGTATGACAAACGTACGTTTAACATGCGTTAAACATATGTTTCTGTAAACGTATGTTTAACGTGCATTTCTGATTATCATATGTTTCTTTACTTATGTTAAACGCATGTTTTGAAACGTATGTTAACCAAAACGCATGTTAAACATACGTTAAACGTATGTTTAACATATGTTGGACAAAACATATGTTAAACATACGTGGCATTTTTACCCGTGTAAAGTAAAGTGCTCCTGCCAAAAATCTTATTCTAAATGTTACAATATGCACAGTTTGTGAAACATTAAACTGTTCCAGGAAAATAAGTATAAAAATGTATGAAAATAAACCAACTCAACAAGAGATGTCATGCACAGTTGTTCTCGATTATTGCAGCAAATTGTACTAGACTATTAATTAAGATTTAGATATAAATGGTATGGGGACAAGTATGAGATAATGATACATGGGTTTGAGGTTCGGATAGAAAATTCAGTCCCGAGGGATAACTGTTTTGGGCGGGGTCTTTTAACTCAGACCTTAGACGAGATAGAAATATCTAACCACGGAAAAAATGCAGAAATCCTTATCCGGTTTGCAAGAATCTATTATCTGCGTCCGTTAAAGGCTTTATGATAAATACACTACCAACGGTTCCCCAGTGGTTCAGAATTAACACACAATCAAAGAAACGATGTATAAATGTCATTGCTGCCATCACTGTGCCGATGAGGCAAAACGTATCTATCGTTGCAAAATTGCAAAACTTCTGCAACAATTGCCGCAAAACTGTTTTTACCCATATGGTTGCGTACAATTGGTATAGATACAGCATTACTATATTGAAAAACTATTTTTTTTTATAATATTAGTATCAAAACATATTATCGTATTTCTGCATGTCAGTTTAGAGGGGTGCAACACAATGTCTGAACGGGCACACAAATTTTAGCAGAAATATAGTAGGAAAATGTGGGTGGTTTTGTTCTTGGTTTGCTTTGTTTGCTTTGTTAACTTTTTTGTTTGTTTGTTTTTGGTTGTTTTTTTTGTGTGTGTGTGTGTGGGGGGGGGGATTATTTTGTGTGTTGTTGTTGTTGTTTGTTTTTTTATTTTTGTTGTTGTTTTTTTTTGGGGGGGTGCGGGTGGGGGGTGGGGCGTCGGTTTTTAAAGAGCAGATCCGCCGATGCATATAGTTAAAATGACATAACGGGTATTTTATTTAAGAAACGAAATTGTCCTGACTGTCTTTGCATAAACGTTTACTTTGGTAAATACAAAACATGATTAATCGTAAATTCTATGTAACTTACAGTCATATTACTCCGCAGCGAAAAAATTGAATGCTTAAACTTTTGCGACTTTCATCAGTTAATATTACACATGTGAGTGCTGCCTATATGTATATTAGACAATCGAAATTCAATTTGAACCAAGACTAATAAATGTTTTATCAGTTTCAGTTTTAAACAATAAAACAATGATAACATTTTGTATCCATTTTTATTGAGTCTTATTAACGTTATTAAGGTAACCAATCACAAATTAACAGTGTAATAACAAGTTTTTTTCTGTAACCTACACCTTACACGAGGTATTTATTCTAGAGATAGTGTAAAATTTGGTAAATTTGTATTGATCTCGTATCGTATCTGAGTTTGTTAAAGGCATAACACGTTTACCTGGGTATATTTGAAACATTTAGCAGACATTGTGACCGTTTGGAACTTAACTAGTGCAAAATACTATTGTTTATCGTCAAAAACGTGCTTATTTGAATTATATCTGACCCGTTGAAGAACGTAAATAATTTAGCCTAATCTGATATTGGTTATATCCGTTGACGTCGGGAAATGTATTGGCGTCATCGATTAAAACTGTATAAGCAGTTCATTTGAATGTTGAATATATATCGACATTCTTGTTTTATTCCTACGTGGCTCCTCCTATCCAAGAATATGGGTACCAACAAAATTGAAAAGACACATGTGTCTATATATGTATGTATACCTTTATACACGGTAAGCGGCCGTTCTGAAGAATAGCGAATTTTATGATAATTTCCGTCAGCAAAGCAGTTAATTTGAAACTATGAGTTACTCATCAGTAAATATATACTTAAAACACGATTTATTCACGTCAGATTGGGTATAGGTTGTTATAAATACATTAAAGATTAAACAAGTTGGGTTATTCTTTATGAATTAAATATCTTCAGATACTGGTTACGTCGCTTTAAAACGAGAGTAGTTACTAGGTTTAATAAAATCGGTATATTTAAATAAAGGTGAGTGTTGAAAGAAAGATATGAAACCACACAATGACTTTCGACCACATCATGATTCTTTGTTAACTAATTAATAAAAATTACTGGTAAATTTAGTTGATTCGGTTAAATTAACTGTAATGGAAATTGTTTATGGAGATTGACAGATTGATGTGTCCATAATATGTGGATGTCAGCATTATAAAGGACATACAATCAAATATTTTATCAACATGAATATATTTCAATAATTCATTGAGAAATCAATTTTATGAAATAAATATTTACTCTTTAGTAACCTGATCGATTGCCAGATATTGCTCCAACCGTTCAGACATTTCACAGCGGATGTAAGACAATGCATACACATGCGTTCTTGTTATCTCTGACATGCACCGTGCCTTGTACGCCCTGATACAATCAGTTTTGATATGGCCACTTGGGCTAAAATTAATCCCTGTTAAACACAAGATAATTTTAGAAATGAAGTAAATAATCGTGACTTTCAATCATTTAACAAATGTTAAACTGTAAAGCCAATTAAATATAATTTAGTAAACGTGTTTGCAGTAATGAAATGCCCTTATTCCAGAGCTCAGCTCTAATTTAAAATATTTGTTCTGCCTCGCAATGGAGACTATAACAGTATTTTAAACAATCAATATAAGCACCAGACCCTGATCAACAGTTTCTGTTTAACACTCTTGGTAGTAACTACATTTAAATGAATGAATGAATTGGGTTTTACGGCGTACCAAAAAATTATAGGTTATTTGACGCCAACAGGAAGGAAGATTCAAGGTTCACTCTACATGTACAAACACAATAAATTAACATACGGATCTAAAAATAATACATCAATTAATGAATATGCAGAATGAACCTAGAACCTTGATACTTGCATAATTGCATGATCCACAGTGATCCTTTGTCTGTCATCACTCATATGACTCCCTGGAACCACACAGGGCTTGGTAATTTAACCACAATAGTGAACATGACAAAAAATGATAAAATGAACATGACACCCATTCGGAGGATTCCTAGTCCCCTGTAGAGATCGACAGTGGTTCTATTCTTAACCGGAACCACTCCGGCTGCCTACATTTTACACCCCAAAACACATAATAGTTTACCATGATTATTAACTGCCCATGTCGTTACAACATGTCCGGTTAATGTTATAATAGATGATAAGGATACATGGAGAAATTTAACGTTATAATCATACCGTTTCACTGCCTCTGCTTGTATAAGAAATAAATGTTCGTCCTTAATCATTTTCGCATTCATCAGAATCGTAAAGTTTGTTTGAAACCAAAAGAAAGCGCCTGCCTAAACGTTCGATTCATTTAGTATTTTTCAATGTCCAGACAGAGTAACTTGTTATACTCCCCCAAAGGGGGAAGCATATAGTCGCCGTTTCGACCGTGCGTTAGTGCGTGCGTCCGTCCGTGCGTCACCAAATCTTGTCCGGTCTATTTCTCTACAACCTCACGTTGGAAATTTATGAAACTTGCTAGGATGCATCATTACCAAGTGCAGATGCGCATATTATCTTTGTGTTCCGATTCGATGATTTTTCATGGAGTTATGACCCTTTGATTCTGTTTGTGACCAAATTCTTGTCCGAGCTATTTCTCTACAACCTAACGTTGGAATTTTGTGAAACTTGCTAGAATGCATCATTACCAAGTGCAAATGCGCATATTGCCTTTGTGTTCCGGTTTGATGATTTTTCACGGAGTTATAGCCCTTTGATTATGTCTTTGACCAAATTATTGTCTGCGCTATTTCTCTACAACCCCATGTTGGAATTTTATGAAACTTGCTTGGATGCATCATTACCAAGTGCAGATGCGCATACTGTCGATGTTTCGGTTCGATGATTTTTCATGGAGTTATTGCTCTTTCATTATATGTGACCAAATTATTGTCCGCGCTTTTTTTCTACAACCTAAGGTTGGAATTTATAAAACTTGCTATGTTTGTGTTTCGGTTCGATGATATGTCACGGGGTTATGGCCCTTTGATTCAGTCTGTGACCAAATTCTTTTCCGCTCTATTTCTCTACAACCTCACGTTGGAATTTTATGAAACTTGCTAGGATGCATCATTACCAAGTGGAGATGTGCATATTGTCGTTATGACGCAATTGCCTTACAACCTCTGGTTTTAATTCTGTAAACCTAGCTAGGATCTGAGCATATTGTCATTTTGTTCCGGTTCAATGATTTGCGAATTAGTTCTGTGAAGTGCAGAGCCGCATATTGTTCCTGCTATACAGTTGGGTATTCTTCAACCAAGTAGCCTCTAGGTATGCAAAACACTCACTTGGGGAGCATCCATCGGTTCCACCAATATTTTCTTGTTATTATATAAAATACTGGATTTTAACTGAGTTTTATATTATTCCATACGCAGGAAAAAATTGTAATTTCACGACTGTACATCTATCTATACGTTAAAATAGTTTGTCACCAAAGTATCACAAGATAAGTACGTTTCAAAATATCTGATAAACATGTAGAATATATTGGAAACACAAAGCGCAAACTGAGATAATAAAATAACAAACTTCGTTTTATTGAGTCTGTTCAGAGATCGGATGGGGGTACAGGGATTGTTCTTACGAGCCTAGCATTGACTTAACCGTTATTCTATTCTAAAGCAACATATAATGAGCTGCGTTTATTCCAAGGAAAAACAAAATATAAACGACACTAAGAATGGGCGATTTTTTACGGTTTTACGGTCGCCACACAGACTTGTATTGTGGTAGTCATTAAAATCGGATAGAGGATCACTCGGTTCTATTGAGTTCATGTAATGAACCATGAACCACGTAACACCAGTCATGCCTTCTAGCAGCGGCTAAGGCGCCGTTGTATCTAGAAATGCTGAAATGCCTCCATGATTATCAAAAATAAGAACGACTGGGTAATTAAGTTTCAACTGTTACAAATACAATACGGTATTAGTTTTCAAGAAATCAGTACATTTAAAATGTTGTTATAACAACAGATCAATTAACTTGAATAACTGCAGTGATTTTTAATATGTTTTGAGGTTTGAGAGTTACAGTCATCAGAAACCGGAAATTTAGAATGTAGGCATTTTACAACATGCTTTTTTATTGTTTGGATCACTTTTTGCATATAAACTTGTTATAACGCAAAGATCAATAAATCAAATAATTTGAATTGCTTACAATGAAAATCGAACGGGGTCAAGTTTCCAAGCCAATACTGTTATCAAAACATATAAAACGTGACTGTACCAATATCAATGCAGGAGATTGACAAATTGTATTTTGGAATGAGTATTTGGTTTCAATATTACGGACCTTATAAAGAAAATATGGTTATTTAAAATGATAAACAGTCATTCAGATTTACTTCAATACAACGTCGGCTAAACTGTGCTAAGGGGTATAAGAATATATGTTATATAAGTAACTAACATCAACAGCTTCTTTACTGGTTGTAACGGCCGTTAAATAATAAATAACTTACATCAACAGCTTCATTACTGGTTGTAACAGCCGTAAAATAAATAACTTACATCAACAGCTTCATTACTGGTTGTAACGGCTGTAAAATAAATAATTTACATCAACAGCTTCTTTACTGGTTGTAACGGCCGTAAAATAAATAACTTACATCAACAGCTTCATTACTGGTTGTAACGGCCGTAAAATAAAGAATTTACATCAACAGCTTCTTTACTGGTTGTAACGGCCGTAAAATAAATAATTTACATCAACAGCTTCTTTACTGGTTGTTACGGCCATAAAATAAATAACTTACATCAACAGCTTCATTACTGGTTGTAACGGCCGTAAAATAAATAATTTACATCAACAGCTTCATTATTGGTTGTAACAGCCGTAAAATAAATAATTTACATCAACAGCTTCATTACTGGTTGTAACAGCCGTAAAATAAATAATTTACATCAATAGCTTCTTTACTAGTTGTTACGGCCGTAAAATAAATAACTTACATCAACAGCTTCATTTACTGGTTGTAACGGCCGTAAAATGTCATTTTATATTTGACTCAGTTCTATTATCAGTTCAATCGAACCACTAAGCGTATTAGTGTTGATTTGAAAATTAATATAAAAAAGAATAAATCGGAGTAATGGTGTTAGATATATAATCAATGACTCCTTATAAACAGAGTCCAGACAAAGCTATTTTACCACTCTTTTCTGCGATCGCGTTATGTGCTTTCAGTTGTTCCTTTTTATATATCAAAACAACATTACGTGTTATTTGATGCCGTAATTGTAATTCAGTTTTGTTACTAGTACATGTAGTTACTGTCTCCAGAATCATAGGACATAAACAGTGTTATTCGACTTAAGCCGATGGTTGGCAGGGAGAGAAATATTACATTTACCTTTAACCCTCATTATCATAATAGGTTTTGCATCTTTATTATCTATATTCATTAATTTGGATGCGTTCTGCGCTTCCCTTATCCGATGCTTTTGTGTTATTTATATAAAAGAAGACTAATAACACCTAAACAAAACATGAAACACATGCGTTAAGATCGATTTTTATCATGAATCACACTCTGTGTAAATTATTTTAATACAGTAACATGTAATACATGAGTGTGTTATACTATTTCCGCCGACCTTTAATAGTACAAGCTACGTATAAGCTCTGATTGGGGACATCAGCCAAACTCTGATTTGTCTGTTATACAAAAGAGATATTGTATGCACTTAAAAACAACATACGGGACAGTCATGCAGCTTTTGGAAGATATGTTTCTGTGTTATGTTATCAAATAGTAAATTCTGTCCGTGGTTATCAGATCAAACGAAACGAATACTTGTTGTTTGAGACTGACAAATATAAGTATATCAGCAGCATAATGCATATACTGTTGACTCCTTTAAAAAAGGAAATGAATTTTGCCCAACAATAGTTTAGCGCCCAGCATCGCATGGCGGCTTTTTTAACCGAAATTATTCACAATTTAGAATAATTATGTTGAAAAGTGTCACTACATGTATGTTTTAGGACATTAAACGTTCTAATAATATAATTCCGTAGGGTGTTATCACATTGTAAATAACAGCTCGGTCGCATGACTATTCGCAATTGTAATAATTGCAAATTGTTATTATTTCATTTGCTGGTGTCTTTACGTTGAATTTATTTCTTTGTCGTTGTCCAGACAGACTTAATTGTTACATTAGAAACAGGATAGGGTACTTTAACTTAGTTTGCTCACATTCAAATCGACAAAAAGGAAATTATATATTGCTAACGTCTGTTCACATACAACTATTGATACGTTCCTAGATTGTGTTACCAACATTTCTACAATTAAATGCTTTTGGAAACTGCATTGACTTTATAATAAGTGTTTCGACACACATAATGACCTAATGCTCTAATTTCGTGGAGCGATTGGTTCAGTGGTAAAGCATCGAACCCTTGATCAGAGGGTAGTGGGTTCGATCGTCTGCCTAGGTTATGTGTAGTGTCCATAACACATTTCCGCATATACTTAGTACTGGTTCTCGAGCGAGATTTGTTTATGGTTTTATAGCTTAATAGATTTAAACTAATTTTGTTCAGATTATAACAAGATAAACGATATAAGGTTGTCACCATAAGTGTGTCTGCTCACTTGAAAGATCCGTCGTATAATTAAATGACAATATCGTGATTGACTATTGCGTTGTTGTGTCTACTTCTCTCAACATATCTTATTTCAAGAATACTACAAAATATAAAAGCGAATTGTGTCAAACATCTTTCATTGAAGGCGTAGTAGTTAACGCAAGGAATTATATAGAGATAACGTCGTTGAGTTAACGTTTACAGCAACAAGCACAGAATATTAAATCCAATAGAATACAAATATAATTTCAAGATAAATACAATTCGTGCGTGCATGCGTGCGTACAATACTTTGTGCTACATATATTTCTAAATACAGTTTACAAATCTATAGGGGGATTTTAAATTACATGCGTTTAAAAAACACCATTCAGATATATTGTAAATAAATACAAGCCAGAGTCCATCTTCACCTTCATAGTTTAATATACATAAAAAAATAATGAACACTGACCTTGATCTAACATTGTATTTCGTTGGCTCAATCATTCATACAATTAAATATTTGAGTATTGGATATGTTTTCATTATTTTTAAAATATACATCTATAGTTAAATCAGCAATTCAAATTAACTATATTCTATTTCTTTATGAACTACAATGTTTTCAAGTCATTCCGTGTGTTGATAAACAGTTTGCACTGCAGCTACACGAGATATTAGTATAATCCTGCTAAATCCGATTCAGGTATATTCCCGTAAGTCAAAGCTATTGGACGCTATTTGAATTGTAACGTCATTCAAACTTATTTCCTGAAACAACTGACCAATCAACATGCTAAAACTCATTGCAAATTTACGGACGCAATCGAAAGAGCTGGTCCGTTCTACAGATGAAATGGATAGTGATGGGTCACTCACTAATGGGGAGGGGGGCGATTACATTCCCATTCCGAGGTTAATAATCACCATAGCTCTTTTAAACTACATATGCAATCAATTTGAGGTTAAATCAGGATTAGTTCTACATAATATTATTAATAAGCAAAGAAAGAAAAAATATAATAATAAGAAATGATTGGTAAATACAAAACAAACACACATTGAGAGCTGCAGAAGACGCCAACTTGAAATTTAACAACCTACATTATGATTTTTTCACAGAATAACGTTTACGAGTGTGCATCTAACAAATGTAACTGAATAATGTTACTCTGGTAACAACATAATAATCACTAATTCTTTGAATACAAGTTGTAATTTCAATATATTTTACTCTCGTTCGTATTATGTGAAAAAGTAATATGTCATGTCATAAAGTGCAATACAGAACGTTAACTTATCATAAATAGTAGAGTATATTCAGTGGATATACTAATTGTATTTCTCTTCAGTATCGTATTATAATAGTGTGCAGTAAATTGATACATTTTCACCAATAATCATATGATTTTGTAATTTTTTCTGTAAAGGCTATTTGTTTTGTTTCTGTTTTCTTCGTTTAAGTATTTGTCCTTCCTATTTAAAGTTTTGGCTGAATATTCTACTATTGCTTCATAACGGTAACATTAACCAAAACTAAAATAAATGTAGCTCTCTTGTTCATCATTTATGGGATAAATCGAAACTGTGATAGACTGGTATATTAGTTTTTTTTAAAAAATATAACTAGTTGTCGGTATTATATCATCCGTTCCTGTCACAACTCTCATCTTGCGAATCGAGTATTTATTTCGAAAGATGCGAAAATCATGATAGATGATTAAAAGTGGCGTGAGTACAATCGTTCCAATCATAATTTTCCACATTTCGGACTTGTTTCCAGGTACTTTTTAACGAAAATCTACTATTTAGGTATTAAGTAGACATCAATGACATAAATCAAAATTTCTAGACACATTAATTAACTATCCTGTGAAGGGGGTTATCACGGAAACTAAATTAACAATACTATAAGTTACTACTCAAAGTTGTAACTTTGATAAAGCATATACTTTAGATTGATTCAATATTAAGACTTCAAACAGTTTGATGATATATTTTCAAAAGAAATCGTGGCATATTTTATGATTTCGTAACATTTATTAACAGACACTAATTACCAAATTAAATAAAACCATGTCAAGTTATTTTAATGGACAGTGGAACCATTAACATCAATATTTTTCCCCAGATGAGTTGTTACAAGAGCCATTCGCATGCCATTAAATAAAACTCGTTTCTGTTGAAACCAGTGCTGTCACGTCGTTGAATACTGTAGCCCCTAACAAACCCAAATGCCATGTCGTCACTTGAAAGGAGCACATCTCTGTAGTGAGAGGTATACCTTACGCAGGTCGTCTTAATAAATAGTTGGATTTTGTTCTTTGCTCTATCTAAAGTATAGTATAGAATGTCCAAGGTAAAGAAAAGTTCAATTAGAAAAGTGTTTAAATTATTTTTCCATAGCAGGAATTTATGTTTCGTAATGCACACTAACTGTTGATCAACTGGTATTTTATAGACAGTTTAATGACATCCTTAAGTTATTCATGAAAATATTTCATCACATGTCCTAAATGCACACATATGTTAAAATTCAACAAACGTCACACTCTGTCTAACACCGGTGATGTTTTATTGCAGTATTACGTATACCTACTTTTGCTCTACTCAATATTGAAATCACAGTCCTTATTTTTATAAAACATTTTGACCATAAGCGAACCAAAGCACAAAGGATTCTATTTAGCACAAGAAGTATGCTATCGTTTAAAAGGAGAGCGCATGTAGTGAGACGTGCTAGTCTATTATGCTTAATACCATTTGGGGGATCTGTTTACAAGTAGGTAAACATGCTAAGTTACATCTAAGTAATAGACATAAAGTAGAATTATAAAAGTTGTAACAGCTTAAGAACGAGAGAACACCAATTGCTGTTGTTATAACAAGGGGAACTAACACGGTTTAAACTATAAAATGAATATTGACATAGTAACAGTAAAAGCAAAATAGCTCATATGATATAACTACAAGGGGAAACCGATAAATTCTACCATTTCTGCTCATAGAAGTTTTTTTCACGTTTTTTTTTCTATGGAGGAAAATTCTATCTTCATGTCAAGTGATAGTTTTCTCACAAGGCCTGACGAAATGCTGGGGAACCGTTAAAAAGGGATAGACGTTACGTCAGAATAATGACGTCAACGTATATATTTATGACGTCTTGCTAACCTACAAGAAAAATGTCAAAGTAAAAAAAAATTGAAGTGAATTATTTAAACAAACAATGTGCGGAGAGGTTAACAGTTGTAATTTCTGGTACATACTTTTTGTACTTTAGAACGTACATTTCTTCATATATATATGTGAAATTATTGGCGCTAAACATGCTTTTAAAAGTAGAATATTTTTGTGAGGCCATTATCGAAGATCTATCATTTGACTGAGATGAATGGGAGAAATAAAGTCCATCATAAGTCCATTCATGCGGGTAGACAAATCTCACCCTTTGGGTCAAAATTACATGCAGGGAACTCAGCAGTGCCTCGGTCCTGCATGTAATTTCGAGCCATCGGGTGAGATATATCTATCTCACACTGATACTCATGGTGGATTCTTATATTCTCTCCCTATATAAGCTGCATGATGAAAATGAAATATTACAATACGCCATGTAGGTATACACACTCTTAATTGCGTGTCATATAATGTTTAAGTTCCTTTTGTCTGTAGCAAACACTATTAATATACACACATAATATAAAATAATAGTATACAACATACATTTGTATTAATATTTTCTATCAGTATTAAAGTGCAAATGGCAAAAAGACATATCATATATTGAAATCGAACGTGACACCATCACAATTTTTTGTAAATAGTTAAAATTACAGTTTAAAATGATGCCTCAGACAGTAATATCTAGAAACGAATATTTTTAAATGATATTCATTGATGTAAGGACTGAATCAATGTAAGAACATCAAGAAAATTCAATCTCGCCGTATATCTCTTTTATAAGCGTAAATTCAAAATATTTTTCACATGAAATATAGATGATGTCATTTACAAAATATTTGGTAATAAAGTGTTTTCCCATATATACATGTATATATCAGTTGTGTTACAGTATACTTCTAGTTGAGTTGTTCATCCATCTCAAGAGTTAACATTCTGGCGAAGAGAATTATTAGGAAGTCACAGTTTGTTTTTCTACAGTGTTTGAAGGACAATTATATTATGACTGCAACATGATAGTTAACTTTGAATGTTTGTGTGTTATCATAAGTACATACTATAGATTATTATGTATACACATTGTTACCGAAACGGGAAAATATGAACTATTCCCTATCTATTAGCGACGAATGTAATAATGCATTGTTATAATAATCATAGTGATCGAATAAGTATGCGCCTTCATAATCATCTTTTTTTCTGTTCCTTTTAAGTAAGAACTTATTGTAATAGGTTTAAATATAGCGTAACTAAAGACCGCTAATTACATATTACAAGAAGAGGCTAGGTGCGTGAACAAGATTAAGTAAATAGATGATTATGATAATTACTACCATTGTTGTGCTATTTAAAATATATACGCTATGTAACTACGAGTGGGAGAATTCAAACAATAATGGCAATTAAAACAGATACGTTCATATTACTTCCATCATTCAGATAACAGTGTGATTAAATAATATTTATATACATTTCTTTGTTTCATATATTCTCCAAAATCACAAAACTATCATTTTGTCCATGCAAGCATATCACTAATTTATCCAATAAAGTAATTAAATCATAACTACCATGACAGTATACCAACAAGTACTAGTTCCTATAATATAAATAAAGGCGCAACGGAACGCTATTATTTGTAAGTATCCGCATTTCGACCCGAATAATATATGGTTAAGTCGTAAAATAAACGTGTCCGGTATTGATCGTCAGCGACGCATTTCTTATCTTTCCTGTCATAAATATTTGAATTTATCTCATCATGTACAGTGTATTCAACCAAAGGAGTAGTACGTGAATTAATACAGTGAGTGGCATTTTTAAAGTGTAAGTACTTAAATAATTAACTGTTCATTAAAAAGATGGAAACCTGTATTTTAGCATTTACAGTACATACATAACATTGACACGTACTCAGTTCCAGTTTGTGTTATTGTGTACATACGATTTTCGAGTTTAATAAACATCAACTGTTTTTAATATAATGTGTAAACTGGTTTTTATTTTCTATCAGATCTTTAAACATATGTTTATAGTGGTTTAATTTCCACAGGTCAAAATGTCGTTAGTTTCGTTTTCCATTTATTAAGTATTACTTTATGAGGGACATATGCATGATACCATCATGATTTTTAATCCTCTAACTCGGTTTCGTTTTCATGTTCCTGGGCTCGAATTCTTCATTGGTCCAAGATCGTAAATTATTAACTATAAGTTACAGAAAAAAAGCACACCCTGTCCCATTTTTTAAATTGTATGGCTCTGTGACAGTAAACTCCTACACTGCCACAATTCCTCCGAGGAAATGGTGATATAAGGAGTCGTACATAAAACTTGAGTATCCTCATAACGAGCTCGCCAGTATAATTCGGTACCTGTGACTCGTTGCTTTGCGTTTTGAGTCGTATCTAAGTAAAACATACTATTTATTTGGTTTTAAATATTGACAATCAGTGAACCGGCCGGCTAACGTTTCAGGCATGTTGAGAGCAGTAACAGTGGCAGTTTAAAAACAATTTCGCAGGAGATCTAGACATATGGTTGGTCTTGACTATGCGTGGATACGCATGAGCTCACACTACCTGATCTATCCGTGGTTGTACAAGTATCACATGTACATAGTCTTCCCCAGTGTCGAATTATTATGGAATGTTTGGTATTCGGCTATTCCTCGAATCAGAAACGTTCCAGGTTCATTTTGGCGTAGCCTTTGTATTGTTTTTTTTTTTCTTCAAATGTCAATATATTCAAAGTATATGTATGGTGATAGATAGGTAATGTTTGAACATGTGAACATTTGTGTAAATTGCCAGTCGAAAACTGTGCCAGAGGAAGTACTGTTTTCGTGCTTTGCATGGTATTGTTTTAATACCGCTGGCCCACCGTTTCTACTCTGCTTTATCTATTAGAAAAAGGGACTTCCGATTTATATTTAGCTCATGACTATGTAACCTATTTTGACACGAATGTATTTATTAAAAATAGAAAAAAAATTAGTCAATCTATTTGAATATAAAACGTGTCAATACGAGATAAACACGGCATTCGTCCAGGATTTATCAGTTCATTATAGAGTGCCCGAGCTTAACACATAGGGGAAAAATAACACAGTAGTAGTCTCATCCGGAGAGATACGCAATACTTTTTGTCATGTTAGGAATGCGACGGATTAGGTGTTCTAGTAAATAATGCTTGCCCTATCGAGCGGCGATAAGGTGGCAACCTGTGTAGTTAATATACAATTGTATTTTCGTATCACACATGATGTATGATGTGGGTGATTGTGTTTACATTAATTATTACTATCATTTATGCTGAGTATCTAAGACTTGTCATATTCACGATAGGTATATAAACCCAAATACGCTATTTTGAAACTATTTAGATGGAACCTTCCATAGTAGAGTTGTTTTGTACACGTAGTATAATCATATATATATCTGTTATATATATGACATTAATATTAAGTGTGGTATACTATTGTCCGTTAAAATAAATACACAATTAATGAAATACAATTATTTTTCTGTTAAAAACAACGTTTGGGGAAGAAATGTATTTATAGTGTTGTATTTATATGATGACATGAATACTAAAATCGGAGATGTATGTTATTATATTACAGCACTAATGTTAGACAATGAAAGCACGATATACTTGTGTTAGTCTTGCACTTACTACTTATAAAATAACTAGAATCTACATACACTCCACATTTTGTAACACCCCTAATACGGAAGGTTCCATCTAAAATTGAATGACGTAGTTTCAAAATAGAATAGTGGGTTTATTTTTTTATACCAAAATAGGTTATCACGTGGTGATTAAGAAATTTAAATTACATTATTGAGAGTTAATGTTCGTTGCAGTTTATTTGTGTAAACATTGCGTGTAACAAAATGTATAAATCTGAAGGACTGTCTAAAGGTTGAGAAATCCTACTGTTGCGATAGTATATAACTGTCAAACATAGTATTAGTGTAAAACAGATTTTAAGATAAAACATTTAAAAATCAAAACGCTGAAAAAAAAGACAATCAACAAGCTATTTATGATTGTGTACGTGTATGTAGTTTTTGTCAAATCCTTAAAATGGCATCTTTATGGATCTCAAAATGATTGTTTATTATTTGTTATTACTTGTTTTATCTCATATTTTCAAACAAGTAGATACATTGTACATATGATACTACAAACTTACATTCGATAGTAATTATCTTTGAGGTGTTAGTATTTTTATATAATATATAGTTAAACTAAATAATACTTATCAACGTTATGTGTCATTGTAGCTTTCCAAACGTTCACATTTTTAGATACGTTTATATACAAATTAGAATTACAAATATTTCATTTACTGGTGTTTCTGAGCATGAGCATGTAAAATGAAGGCCATGTCATTTGATCATTTTGTCATCGTCATTATAATGGTTAAATTATCAACCAGGTTGCTAAATAAGTAATGAATAAAGTAAGACAACTAAAGGTCATGCATGTCGTTTTAAAAGGTCATATGCTGACTATTGAATAGTATACATTTTGCAGAAACTTTACCCCAGGTATCAAAGTGTTAGGGTCATTCAGCAATACAGTTATAAATGGATGTTTTATATTTCAATATGTTTGTTTTTGTGAACGTTGACATAGAAAGTAATAATGCAGTCAAGTTTAATTTTCAATTTTACATGTTGATATCATTTAAACCATTTTAGTGAGAATAGCCCTTATGATCATTATGACATTAACATGGGTTAAGCGAATCTGTAAGACATTGCCTTGTGAATGAAGAAACGTAATCCCATCTATCCCCACCCACCAACGTGACAAAAATATGTGTATGTGGCAGGCGAGAAAAAGGTCAATATATACGTGGAAAATCCATTATCTATCGTCTCTATTTTTTATTGTTGTACATTTATAAATAACAAAATTGAATCAAAATCGATGTCGAATGACGTGTTACTGACAAAACAGGTCATATATGGTTTCCGGCTGTATAAGTGGATGAATACATCATATACATACACAATGTAATCTTGTCCACCTGAAATTAACTGGCACTCCTTCTCATATAAATAGAATGCATATCTAGACTCATACTCGCCACCTCAGGGCGAGAGATGAGTCACATTAAAACATTTTACCATGGGTCTATTAATACTTACATAAAACAGAAGCTTTTAATGTATAATGTAAGATACTTGAAAAACTGTTTTTCTTAGATTGTTATATTTACAGGAAATTAAAGATATTATCTTTAAAAATGATTTTGTAAATATTTCGATTATATCATTGAAAACAATCTGTAAGGTTTACGTCCTGTTCAAATATAACGTATCTAAATAAATAAACATTGTACATTAGATTGGCTGTATCTAATCTCAACTGGATAAACATTACACTCTTATCTATGCAACGTCGGTGTAAAATAAAGGTGGTATACGTGTTTCACAATCATTTATGGGGTTCAATTCAGTGTTTTAAGTTAAGATAAAATCGATACATTTTGCAGCTAAAGTTTACTTAATGATTCTACAAGGGTCCTCTGTGGCAGAGTGGTCAAAGGCGCCGACTCAATATCATTAACCTCTCATCGCTAAGGTCGTAGGTTCGAGTCCTGCTCGCTCAGAAACAAAAGGTTTTTAGTTACTAGCGGAAGGACGGTGGTTCTACGCTGTCTGACTCAGTCTGAGGTCTTTCTCTACAAGTAAAACTGGATATGCCATATATAACCTGAAATTTGTTGAAAATGGCGTTAAACCCCATTGAAAATGATTATACTGATATCCTTTAACAAAACTAGGAAGGTAATAATAATTTAATTGACCTTTTATTATTCACTTCGAGTTCTGATCATATTATGAGACTACAATTAATAATAATACAGTCAAACAATTAATTTTAATAAAGGGTGATTGCTTAAAAATACGAAAATAACTTTTGAAATTCATGTATTTGATGTTTATCACATTTTTTATAGAAATAGTGTTGGCTCATTAAACATATAATAAATGATATCAATATTGATATATTTCTTTTATCACAGCTATATAGTATTTTAATTTAACAATTTTAACATATATCTAATCAAATATTTTGGAATAATGTTAACATCAAATTCTTAAACATAATTAGGTTTGTTGTTGTTCCAAACAACACCATATTCATTCAGAGTGCTTCAGTGGTTTATATCTCAGGTAAAGTTGAGATATGCTGAGTATTTATATCGTACTTTAACGTTCAATACGAAATGATTATCGTTTTTTCGGACGGTCGAACCATCCAATTCGAAAAACTAGCCGGAATTTCGGGACAGCTCCGGTTTGAAGCGTGTAATACCAATTTCCTAATTACAGTCACGTGATATAAATGTTCGATGCTCATAAGAATAGCTATTTTAGGTGAATTATAATATACAGTTCGCTGTATAATAACCGTACGATATATGATAATATATTATATCTAATTGACCTGGGGCGGGCTGTCAATCAAACGCCTCGTTAATCCAATCAGCGATCGATATTGGTAACAGCACCGCCAGTTTCCTTAGAATAACTGACGATATCTAAGGACTTGGACAAAGAACGTCATGTGACCAGTGGTAGGGGTGATAGTCGTTCTCGCATCAAGGCATTGCAACTATATTAAACTGTGTGTAAACATGTACTCAGCCCTTCACTCATCAACATCATCATAATACAGTACATCTGATCCTGGGTTCGGTGCTTTAACACTGGACCACGCGCTCCACTATTGTCCTGATGAACATTATTAGTACCATTTTCTAGATGATTATTCTCAATACCGCTATTTTGATGATCACTCTCAGTATCGTTGTATTGATGAACATTCTCAGTATCAATACCGCTCTCTTGATGATCATTTTCAATACCGCTGTCTCAATGATTATTCTAAGTAAGATTGTCTTTATGAGCATTCTCAATACCGCTGTCTTGATGATCATTTTCAATACCGCTGTATTGATGATCATTGTCAATACCGCTCTCTTGATGGTCATATTCAGTATCATTGTCTAGATGATTATTCTCAGTACCGCTGTTTATGATCAATCTCAGTATCATTTTCTTGATGACCATACTCAATATCACCGTCTTGATGATCATTCTCAGTACCGCTATATTGATAATAAGTTCAGTACCACTGTCTTGATGATCATTCTCAGTACCATTTATTTGATAATCATTCTCAATACCGCTGTCTTGATGATCCATTTCAATACCACTGACTTGATGATAATTCTCAGTATCATTTTCTTGATGATCATTCTCAGTATCATTCTCTTGATGATCATTTTCAATACTGCTGCCTTGATGATCAATTTCAATACCACTGTCATGATGATCATTTTAGTACAGCTGTCTTGACGATCATTCTCAGTATCATTTTCATGATGATCAGTTTCAATACCGCTGTCTTGACGATCATTCTCAATACCGCTGTATTGATGATCATTCTCAGTATCATTTTCTTGATGATCATTCTCAGTATCATTCTCTTGATGATCATTTTCAATACTGCTGCCTTGATGATCAATTTCAATACCACTGTCATGATGATCATTTTAGTACAGCTGTCTTGACGATCATTCTCAGTATCATTTTCATGATGATCAGTTTCAATACCGCTGTCTTGACGATCATTCTCAATACCGCTGTATTGATGATCATTTTCAATATCATTTTCTTGATGAGCATTTTCAATACCGCTGTCTTGATGATCATTTTCAATACCTCTGTCTAAAGGTGTCATCCCACCATTGATTTTTGTTCTTTATTCTATAGTCAATAATAAAAGTTTGAAGGCTTGTCATTCATAGAGAGACCCAAATGAAAGAAGTGAAACCTACATTTTACTGTTTGTCAACCTCTGCATTATCAAAATATGATGAGAAAAGTAGGGGTCATGTGCCATATAAGAGATTTTTTTTCTGCTCAGTGTGTACACTGGTGACAAAGTGAAAGTAGACTTCCGAAATCATGTATTCATACCCCAATTTCCAAGCATCAATTTTTTTTTCTAAATTCACAATTCAAACATGACAATGCTGTCAAAGTGTTCAAAATACAATGTACATCAATAATGCCATTCAAATAAAAAAATGAGCATTAAAATAATGAAAATGCATTTTTAAAGAAGAAGAAATGAGGATTATTTAAAACCGCCATTATGCGACTACCCCACGGAAGCACTTCTTTTTTGCAATGGTGGTACTATGCCTTAATGATAATTCTCAATACCTCTGTCTTGATGACCATTCTGAATACCGCTTTCTTGATGATCTCTGTCAATACTGCTCTCTTGATGATCATTCTCAGTATCATTGTCTTGATGATCATTTTCAATACCGCTCTTTTGATGATCATTTTCAATACCGCTGTCTTGATAATCATTCTCAGTATTATTGTCTTGATGGACATTCTCAATATCGCTGTCTTGATGATCATTCTCAATACCGCAGTATTGATGATCATTGTCAATACCGCTCTCTTGATGATCATTCTCAGTATTATTGTCTTGTTGAACATTCTCAATATCAAGGTCTTGATGATCATTCTCAATACCGCTTTCTTGATGAGCATTTTCAATACCGCTGTCTTGATGATCACTCTAGGTTACATTGTCTTGATGATCATTCTCAATACCGTTGTCTTGATGATCATTCTCAATACCGCTTTCTTGATGATCATTTTCAATACCGCTGTCTTGATGATCACTCTAGGTTACATTGTCTTGATGATCATTCTCAATACCGCTCTCTTGATGATCATTCTCAATACCGCTCTCTTGATGATCATTCTCAATACCGCTCTCTTGATAATCATTCTCAATACCGCTGTATTGATGATCATTGTCAATACTGCTCTCTTGATGATCATTCTCAATACCGCTGTCATGATGATCATTCTCAATACCGCTGTATTGATGATCATTGTCGATACTGCTCTCTTGATGATCATTCTCAATATCATTGTCTTGATGATCATTCTCAGTACCAATATTTTGATGATAATTCTCAGTACCGCTATATTGATGATCATTGTCAATACTGCTCTCTTGATGATCATTCTCAGTATCATTTTCTTGCTGATCATTCTCAATACCGCTGTCTTTATGATCCATTTCATTACCACTGTCTTGATGATCATTCTCAGTATCACTGTCTTGATGATAATTCCTCAGCATCGTTTTTCTTGATGATCATTTTCAATACCGCTATTTTGATGATCATTGTCAATACCGCTGTCTTGATGGTCATATTCAATATCATTGTCTAGATGATTATTCTCAATACTGCTGTCTTGATGAACAATTTCAATACCACTGACTTGATGATAATTCTCAGTATCATTTTCTTGATGATCATTCTCAGTATCATTCTCTTGATGATCTTTTTTTAATACTGCTGCCTTGATGATCAATTTCAATACCACTGACTTGATGATAATTTTCAGTATCATTTTCTTGATGATCATTCTCAGTATCATTCTCTTGATGATCTTTTTTTAATACTGCTGCCTTGATGATCAATTTCAATACAACTGACTTGATGATAATTCTCTGTATCATTTTCTTGATGATCATTCTCAGTATCATTCTCTTGATGATCTTTTTTTAATACTGCTGCCTTGATGAATAATTTCAATACCACTGACTTGATGATAATTCTCAGTATCATTTTCTTGATGATCATTCTCAGTATCATTCTCTTGATGATCTTTTTTTAATACTGCTGCCTTGATGATCAATTTCAATACCACTGTCTTGATGATCATTTTAGTACCGCTGTCTTGACGATCATTCTCAGTATCATTTTCTTGATGATCAGTTTCAATACCGCTGTCATGACGATCATTCTCAATACCGCTGTCTTGATGATCATTTAAAAATACCGATATATTGATGATCATTTTCAATACCGCTGTCTTGATGGTCATTCTAAATACCGCTTTCTTGATGATCACTATCAATACCGCTGTCTTGGTGATCATTCTCAGTATCATTGTCTTGATGATCATTGTCAATACCGCTCTTTTGATGATCATTTTTAATACCGCTCTCTTGATGATCATTCTAAGTTACATTGTCTTGATGATCATTCTCAATACCGCTGTCTTTATGATCATTATCAATACCGCAGTATTGATGATCATTCTCAATACCGCTCTCTTGATGATCATTCTCAATACAGATGTATTGATGATCATTGTCAATACTGCTCTCTTGATGATCATTCTCAGTAATCATTGTCTTGATGATCATTCTCAGAACCGATGTCTCGATGATTATTCTCAGTACCGCTATATTGATGATCATTTTCAGTACCACTGCCTTGATGATTATTCTTAGTATCATTTTCTTGCTGATCATTCTCAATACCGCTGTTTTATGATCCATTTCAATACCACTGTCTTGATGATCATTCTCTGTATCACTGTCTTGATGATCATTCTCAGCATCTTTTTTCTTGATAATCATTTTCAATACCGCTATCTTGATGATCATTCTCAAAACTGCTGTTGATGATCATTCTCAGTACCGCTGCATTGATGATCATTTTCAGAACCGATGTCTTGATGATCCTTCTCAGCACCACTGCCAAAATGGTCATGTTCATTACCACTGTCTTGATGATCATTCTCAGTATCATTCTCAATACCGCTGTATTAATGATAATTCTCAATACAGCTGTATTGATGATCAATTACAATACCGCTGCCCTGTTGACCATTTTCAGTAACACCGTCTTGATGATCATTTTCAGAACCGCTGCCTTGGTGATCATTTTCAGTACCACTGTCATGATGATCATTCTCAGTACCGCTGCCTTGATGGTTATTTTCAGTACCACTGTCTTGATGCTCTTTCTCAATACCGCTGTCTTGATGATAATTTTAAGAACCGCTGTCTTGATATTATTTCTCAATATCATTTTCTTGATGATCATTCTCAATAACACTGTATTGATGATCATCTTCAATACCGCTGTCTTGATGATAATTTTAAGTAATATTGTCTTGATGATCATTCTCATTACCGCTGTTGATGATCATTCTCAGTACCGCTGCCTTGATGATCATTTTCAGTACCACTAGCTTGATGATCATTCTCAGTATCATTTATTGATGATCATTCTCAATACCTCTGCTTGATAATCCATTTTATTACCAATGTCTTGATGATCATTCTCAGTATCATTTTCTTGATGATCATTTTCAATACTGCTGTCTTGATGACCATTTCAGTATCATTGTCTTGATGATCCTTCTCAATACCGCTGTCTTGATGTTCAATTTCAAAACGGATGTCTTGATGATCATTCTTAATACCGCTGTTGATGATCAGTCTCAGTATTGCTGCATTGATGATCATTTTCAGGACTGTTGTCTTGATGATCATTTTCAGTACCACTGTCTTGATGATCATTTTCAGAACCGCTGCCTTGATGATCATTTTTAGTACAACTGTCTTGATGATATGACTTATTATCATTTTCTTGATGATAATTCCGAATACCGCTGTATTGGTAATAATTCTCAATAACGCTGTATTGATTATCAATTTCAATACCACTGTCTTGATGATCAATTTCAGTACCATTGTCTTGACAATCATTCTCATTATCATTTTCTTGATGATCAATTTCAATACCGCTGTCTTGATGATCATTCTCAATACCGCTGTTTAGATGATCATTTTAAATACCACTGTTTTGATGATCATTTTCAGTTACTTTATCATTGTCTTGATGATCATTCTCAATACCGCTGTTTAGATGATCATTTTAAATACCACTGTTTTGATGATCATTTTCAGTTACTTTATCATTGTCTTGATGATCATTCTCAATACATATGTCTTGATGATCAATCTCAATATCGCTGTCTTGATGATCATTCTCAAAACCGCTGTTTTGATGATCATTCTCATTACCGCTGTCTTGATGATCATTATCAGTATCATATTTTTGATGACCTTTCTAAATACCGCCGGCTTGATGATCATTCTCCGTACTACTTTCTTCATGATCATTCTCAGTATCATATTTTTGATGACCATTCCCAATACCGCTGGCTTGATGATCATTCTCAGTATGACTGTCTTGATGACCATTCTCAGTACCGCTGTCTTGCTGATCATTTTCAGTATCATTGTCTTGATGATCATTTTCAGTGTCATTTATTTGATTATCATTCTCAATACCGCTGTCTTGATGATCCATTTCAATACCACTGACTTGATGATAATTCTCAGTATCATTTTCTTGATGATCATTCTCAGTATCATTCTCTTGATGATCAGTTTTAATACTGCTACCTTGATGATCAATTCAATACCACTGTCTTGATGATCATTTTAATACCGCTGTCTTGACGATCATTCTCAGTATCATTTTCTTGATGATCAGTTTCAATACCGCTGTCATGACGATCTTTCTCAATACCGCTGTCTTGATGATCATTTAAAAATACCGATATATTGATGATCATTTTCAATACCGCTGTCTTGATGACCATTTTCAGTACCATTGTCTTGATAATCTTTCTTAATACCGCTGTCTTAATGATCATTTAAAAATACCGATGTCTTAGTGATCATTCTCAATACCGCAGGCTTGATGATCATTTTCAATTCTGCTTTCTTGATGATCATTCTCAGTACCGCTGCCTTTATGATCATTTTTAAAACCACTGAATTGATTATCATTCTTATAATCATTTTTTTGATAATCATTTTCAATACCGCTTTCTTGATGATCATTCTCAGTATCATTTTCCTGATGATCAATTTCAATATTGCTGTCTTGATGATCATTTTCAGTAATATGTCTTGATTATCATCGTCATTGTCATGATGGTTATTCTCAGAACCATTTTATTGATGTTCACTCTCAGTACCATTGTCTTAATGATTACTCTCAGTATCATTGTTTTGATTATCACTGTCAGTAGTACCATTATCTTGATGACCACTCTCAGTGCCATTGTCTTGAAGCTCACCCTCAGTACCATTGTCTTGATGATCACTTTCAATATCGCTGTTTTGATGATCATTCTCAATACCACTGTCTTTATGATCATTCGCAGTTTTATTTTCATGATGGTCATTTTCAATACCACTTTCTTGGTGATAATTTTTAATACCGCTTCTTAAATATTATTTTGTTTTGATGATCATTCTCAATATCGCTCTCTTGATGATCATTTGCAGTTTTATTTTTTTGAAGATCATTCTTAATACCACTGTCTTGGTGATCATTTTCAATACCGCTGTCTTGAAGATTATTCTCAGTACCGCTGTTTTGATGATCATTCGGAGAACCGCTGCCTTGATGATCATTTCCAGTACCACTGTATTGATGATCATTCTTAGTATCATTTTCTTGGTGATCATTCACAATACCGCTCTCTTGATGATCATGTTCAATATCTCAGTCTCGTTGATCATTCTCAGTATCATTTTCTTGATAATCTTTTTCAATACTGCTGGCTTGATGATCATTTTCAATACCGCTGTCATGATGATCATTTTCAATACCGCTGTCTTGATGATCATTTTCAGTCACGCTGCCTTGATGATCATTTTAGAACCACTGACTTGATGATCATTCTCATAGTCATTTTTTGATGATCATTCTCGATACTGCTGGTTTGATGATCATTACTAAGTAGTGCCATTGTCTTTATGATCACTCTCATTACCATTGTCTTGATGATCACTCTTAGTATCATTGTCTTGATTATCACTCTCAGTATCATTGTCTTGATGATCACTCTTAGTATCATTGTCTTGATGATCACTCTTAGTACCATTGTCTTGATGATCACTCTCAGTATCATTGTCTTGATGATCACTCTCGGTATCATTGTCTTGATGATCACTCTCAGTATCATTGTCTTGATGATCACTCTTATCACCATTGTCTTGATCACACTCAGAAGTACCATTGTCTTGATGATCACTCTTAGTATCATTGTCTTGATGATCATTCTTAGTATCATTGTCTTGATGATCACTCTTAGTATCATTGTCTTGATGATCACTCTCAGTATCATTGTTTTGATGACCATTCTTAGTATCATTGTCTTGATGATCACTCTCAGTATCATTGTCTTGATGATCATTCTCAGTATCATTGTCTTGATGATCACTCTCAGTATCGTTGTCTTGATGATCACTCTCATCACCATTGTCTTGATGATCACTCTCAGTATCATTGTCTTGATGATCACTATCAGTATCATTGTCTTGATGATCACTCTTATCACCATTGTCTTGATCATACTCAGAAGTACCATTGTCTTGATGATCACTCTTAGTATCATTGTCGTGATGATCACTCTCAGTATCATTGTCTTGATGATCATTCTCAGTATCATTGTCTTGATGATCACTCTCAGTATCGTTGTCTTGATGATCACTCTCATCACCATTGTCTTGATGATCACTCTCAGTATCATTGTCTTGATGATCACTATCAGTATCATTGTCATGATGATCACTCTTATCACCATTGTCTTGATCATACTCAGAAGTACCATTGTCTTGATGATCACTCTTAGTATCATTGTCGTGATGATCACTCTCAGTATCATTGTCTTGATGATCATTCTCAGTATCATTGTCTTGATGATCACTCTCAGTATCGTTGTCTTGATGATCACTCTCATCACCATTGTCTTGATGATCACTATCAGTATCATTGTCTTGATGATCACTCTCATCACCATTGTCTTGATGATCACTCTCAGTATCATTGTCTTGATGATCACTCTCAGTATCGTTGTCTTGATGATCACTCTCATCACCATTGTCTTGATGATCACTCTCAGTATCATTGTCTTGATGATCACTATCAGTATCATTGTCTTGATGATCACTCTTATCACCATTGTCTTGATCATACTCAGAAGTACCATTGTCTTGATGATCACTCTTAGTATCATTGTCTTGATGATCACTCTTAGTATCATTGTCTTGATGATCATTCTCAGTATCATTGTCTTGATGATCACTCTCAGTATCGTTGTCTTGATGATCACTCTCAGTATCGTTGTCTTGATGATCACTCTCAGTCCAATTGTCTTGATGATCGATCTCAGCACTATTTGTTAGATGATTATTTCAGTAGTATCATTATCTTGATAATCATTCTCAGTACCATTGACATGATGATCACTATCAGTTATATTGTCTTGATGATCATATCTGTTTTACTATATGCCGATGATATCCCGTTCCTAGCTGATTCAGAATGAATTTCATTGTGTATATGGTATGCATTATATAACTGATGCGGAACATGAAGAGTATTTATAAACATCTATATGTGGTCACTTCAGCAAATGTTCGCAATAACCGAAATAATCGTGCATCTATGGAAACGAGTTAATGTTCAAAAGACTGTTAAACAAATACAGGGAATATACATCACGAAAAGCAAGAGTTGACATACCAATGTGATACTTTGGCTATCAGAGGGAATTATCAGGTTCGCGCTTATTCGCACCCGTGGATAAAATCAATTAAAAAACGATACCAGAAGTGAACTGAAGTAATAAAGATATTGCACTGTCATTCTTTTATCTATTTTTTACCATTTTATTGGAGGAACCTAATTTAAGTTGAAGTCAAATAACCGAGTAAATGCAGCACTCGTATTTCTTTGTATAAAATAGTACGGTTCCGTCTATGTATCAGTGTTTATTTGTGTTTTATTTTCGAGGTTCCAATATTTCATTTAATTGGTGAACAGATTACAGTATCATTTTCTTCAGATAGTAAAACGCACCTTTACATAAAGAGTACGTTTATCTAAAGCTTAACACTCAGAAGAGTCATACAGGTATCAGTATATAAAGCTATCAGTTCTTGTCTGTGTTGCTTGGCTGTCTTTCTCAGATCGTATACAACAACAAGAATAATAAAATCATGACACATGTACTACACCGAACAGCTAACTCGCCACCTGACATTTTACGTACTTGCCATTTTATATATTTTCTCAAAAGTAGCAAAGCAATTTCTTTGAAATTTAGATTAATAGTATGTAACAATACATTTTCTGTTAATGGCAAATACAATTTTTAATAAGTTATTGGAAAACAAAAGTGGCGGGTAAGCTGTTCCGTTCAGTATATAAAGACTTGTTAAAAAAGCAACCACAGCGAACATTGGTACATGTATGTTAAACTTCAAGGCGATGTTACTGATTAGTACAATTATAGTTGTCGCTCTCTGCTATACTTTAAGTTTCATACGGATAAGATTATCATTCATCAAGTTATTTTTTCTTCTTCCAGGTTAAACACTCTAATATCATGAATATTACGAAAAAGAAGAAGCATACAAACCGATTCAGACAATATCATTAAAAACAGTTTTTGACGAAATGGCGGAATCTGATGGTCAGTAAGAATCCTAATCATGAATTATTAATGATTTTTTTTATCACTGTGTGAATATGTCCGTCCAACGTCTACTTGCCCAAGATGTTTTTGGAATAAATACTCACTTTGAGTTTGTTTAAATAAAGGGAACATGCTCCATTGGAGCCCATTAATTGGACTAGTACAGCACTGACTGTCTTTGTCGGTATGACGACGCATGCCTAGATCCCCAATAGGAGATTGGCATAAATGGAAGATAGATATATAATTAGTTTCATAATACCATAAATTGTATGATATAAGTTATTCTACATTATGGTCATTACGACTATCTTGCTAAACTCACTATGTAATGTACATATCACTTCCCAAACACGTATGCACTGCTTCTATGTCTTTATACATGTTTGTCGTATTTTATGGATAATTGACATTGTGTCGTTGTCTATTCGTTTGCTAAGAGATAGTTAGAGCTTTCTCTGAACATTTATACTTACTTCTTAGAGATACTGTATAGGCCTTTTTGGTTTATAAACCTAGGTAATTGACCCTGGATAGGAAGCCACTATCAATATTAAAAAATGTTTATTCCACTACAGAAAACCCGACCAAGCTAATAATATGTAGGCAAGTAATCATGTAGTGATCATATCCGCTTGTGTCTCATAAGGTGAATCCCACACGTTCGTGTCACCATGTCATTACAGTTATATGTGTAAAAAATATATGATTTTCTTAAAAAACGTCACGCACAATAATCAGGAGAAAAATTGACAGAAACATTTCAAGAACAATAACAAAACATATCTTTGATATCTCACAAAGTATTCCTAATTTTGTATTCCATATCGTGGTCATTTGTTAATTCTTTAGAACGAAAAATAACACATTAAATATTTTGTAGAGCCAGTTTTTGGATTTATTTTCTCTAGTCGCAAATTAGTCTGAGCTAGATTGAGGCATTCAAACATAACTGTGAAATTTTAACACATTTTATTCCATACCATTGTCATCATCGTACACTCTTATTGACATATATCAGCTATAATTACATTTTGTGACACTGGCACTGACTGTCGCGTACAGAGGTCAATAGTTGCATAATATAGCATACTATAACACATATAATTATGTAATCTTACTTCAATCACATTACACATATAAATATATAATACAATTAATAACATAAATAGTGAATAAAAAAGAGATGCCCTTTACAGAGCTATGACATACTGATTGCTATTTTCCATAATAATACAATTGGAATCAGCAACATTATATTCAAATCGAAACATAATTCCAGCTGTCAATTAGACTAAACTGGATTATTTGTCTTATTTCTATTTAAGATACATTTGCAAAGTACTAGAATATAAAAAAGTAAGATACAGTTCTGAATATATAAAAAGTTTAAGTTTTTATCATACATTTAAATCAATTATACAGTGCAAGGCAAATTTTTGCAAATAGTTTGATCTTTATCTCATATTGACAGAATAACATAATCATATTACAACTGTTACACTGTCGTTAAACTTTAAATATCAGTGTTTTCCTTACTTGTTTTATCAAATCATTGTTGGCTTATATCATCATATATTAAACAGGATAGCAATAAATGTTCTACATTTGCAATAGTAATTACATTTTCTCTCTTCAGTGGGTAATCGTTCATAACGTCCATTTTCTATACGAATTGGAGCTACTCCGCATCGAAAATTAAAATAGGCTCTACGAAGAGATCAAAGCATTACACATTTAACAATAATCTTCAACTTTATATTCAGTTTGATATAGTAACCTTAGTTTCTACCTACCGTTGCCTTCACGTGCATTTTTTCTCTTTAAATGTCATTAGTCATTTTTTGACTGTTCAGATTTAAAAATACTGATTAAGTCTGTCTAATAAGTCCACAGTATAGTAAGTGATAATTAAAATTTGCTTCCTCAAACACATAGTTAGCAATAACTTTTACATTTTCCCAGTACTTGAAACTGTTTATTGGTTGTTATGTTGTTTAGAATTTGTGTTCACCGTTCAACTTCGCACTAGGCATTTAAAGCAACACAATATAATTAGTTATCCACCAGGCAGCATCGGCAGTGTCGCTCTCCTGATGCTGCACCAATGGTTGGAATAGGGTCTTACGTAGATTCGTCGACTAGATTAATTCGTCGTATATGGTAGTTGTGGATTTAAAATAGTGTAGATTTTTGATAGTCGCTAACTATTGAATTCGCTTATTCTTGAAATCGATGGTTATTCAAGTTATTCATTATTGTTATAGTATTTGATTGTTGTAGTCGATGATTATTTAAGTCATTGATTCGTGTAGTCGATGATTATTTAAGTCGTCGATGTTGTAGTTGATGGATATTTAAGTCGTTGATTCGTGAAGTCGATGATTATTTAAGTAACTGATTCCTGAAGTCGATGATTATTTAAGTCGTCGATGTTGAAGTCGGTGATTATTTAAGTCGTTGATTCTTGTAGTCGATGATTATTTAAGTCGTCGATTTGTGCAGTCGATGAATAGTTGAGTCGTCGATGTTGTAGTCGATGATTAGTTAAGTCGTTGATTCTTGTAGTCGACGATTATTGAAGTAACTGATTTGTGCAGTCGATGATTATTTAAGTCGTCGATTGTTGTAGTCAAAGATTATTTAAGTCGTTGATTCTTGTAGTCGATGATTATTTAAGTACCTGATTCGTGCAGTTGATGATTATTTAAGTCGTCGATTTGTGTAGTCAATGATTATTTAAGTCGTTGATTCTTGTAGTCAATGATTATTTAAGTCATTGATGCGTGCAGTCGATGATTATTTAAGTCGTTGATTCTTGTAGTCGATGATTATATAATTATTTAAGTCGGCGATTTTTGTAGTCGATGATTATTTAAGTCGTTGATTCTTGTAGTCGATGATTATATGATAACATGTATCTAAGTCTTCGATTTTTGTAGTCGATGATTATTTAAGTCGTTGATGTATGGTGATAAATGAAGTTTCCAATCCCCGCTGAACTCCGAAGGTGAGTATGGCCAAAATGCCGTATTGGTAACCGCTGGTTTGTGATACGTTGGTTGACATTAAAAAATCCTGCCTAGGGCCACATTATGAACTTATTTAGATTTAGAACGTCTCATCCAACATTGATAATGGTGGTAATCGACGTGTTGTAGAGGGCTATACCTATTTTATCGCCGTAACCATGTGTACCGGAGGCGACGCTGATTCACTTCTAAAGACGGGAGTGGAGGTGCACTTTGGCAGTCGCTTGAAAAATGACCGATTGTGTCAAACCACTTAAATATTACTATCCTGGGGACATCACTAAGTTCCTTCGATTTAATTGGTTGATACATCTCGCCGAAGGTAGATAACAAATCTCCAAAAGTTGTACGACAGTCTATTCCTAACAGTTGTCTATACAAGTTGTACAATAAAGTGTATAAAAACAATAAACAAAAGAGTTCATTAACAATAACAACAACAACAACAACAATAACAACAACAACAACAATAACAATAAGTTTATTCACACAGACCATAAATCATGACACCATGAGGTGATGCATCATTACAAATAAGTTAAAGCTCATATATAATAAAGTGGTTAGTAGCTGTAATTTTTTGTTAAGCTATGAATATTAATATTTGTTTATACTTTTCTAAAATTTAGTTAGAAAGTTCCATTAAATGTAAACATCCGAGATACTATTATCCTGTTCATATACGTACAAATATATGTACACATACTAGACATATGCATATGCATGTACACACAGAAATATACATATTTTGAGAAAATATTTCTGTTCCTACGAACATGCAACATACTCGGATTAACATAAATTGTTGCATGGTAGTAATTTACATTGTTTAGATTAGTTTATATCCGGCTTTTTGTGTTTTAAAATTTAAAATTGCCGATCAACCGGTTATCGGTAGACTGCCACTAGCAGTATAAATGTACTGTTAATAAAAAATGGCTGTGGTAATACATACTCTTTGGCTCTTAAAATTATTTTATTGTGAATTGGTTTAGAAAAAAGTAAAATTCATTTTCAGCATTATGTATTTCTTTGTATGAGTTTGTTTTAATATATGTCCGTACACGTTATAATTCAAAGTGTGGAAAGAAATTAAAATAGGTGTTCATTATATGTCGTGTCTATCCGCAGGTACACCGTTACAAGATGGAAACCGAGAGACCAATCCAAAAAGAAAACTTGGTAACTACCAACTATCAATATTTGGACATATTTATATGCAAAACCGTTACGATTAGTCAATATCTTGATATATTACGATAAAATTGTACGCACCTCATGTTACAGTAGGTATTGTAATATATATATAAATACATCAATTATAGTTCATATTACCTCAAATAAACAAACATCGTTCACCGCCTTGCATATATTCCCGGGGTTATACATGTTTATTCGTTTTCCGTTTCCAACAGTTGGTATTATACTCTACCAATATGGATGTTTTGTAAATGGATTTTTTTTTGTGGAATAAATGTCTGCTATACAATAAAAAACTCAAATGTGAAGAAAGGTAAGAATTTATATGAACCGCATTATGGTCTGTTCTTGGATAGAACCAGTACTGAGTGTTGCTTTAAGATGCATCGGATCAAGCTGGGAACCGAACCCGCAGCATACGGCATGAGTGGTCAACACTATATATACTACACTATCTTCCCGACCATCCGCTACAGTACAGCCCCGTTGAAAATCTAAGGATTTCACATGTACAGAGAGAGGTCTGAACTTCGATAAAAGTAGTTTCGATGACAATTGCAATCTGTTCACTTATACATTTTAAAAATAATTACTTTGATATATTTGTAAAATTAACACTTGTATACATATTAAAGTAACATTTATTTAAAACATTACTACAGACCCTAAACCGCTCAAGTACCCCAATTGCACGCAAACGGAGTGCACTCAGAGCGTAAGCGGAGCGCGAGCGTAGCGCAGACGGAGCGCGAACGGAGCGCAGATTGAGCGCTGACGGAGCGGACCTGGACCGTAAGCAAACGCTGGATTTTGAATAATAAACGCACTCCTGAACGCATGAAATAGATCGAGTGCACTCAGACACGCTGAATGCACTCAGATACGCTGAGTGCACTCAGATGCGCAGTATATGCAGTATACGCTAGACACTGTAAGATAACTGATAACAGAACTATTCGTGCGCTACTGAGTGCACTCGTTCATTCGGATACACTCTTTTTTATTATTTGATCGTGAAGTCGATAATTAAAATCGAGATAACAAAGACATTTTTTTTACATAAATATAAACCATGCAGTTTATATAAATGTTTTATTGTAAAACGCATGATAAAACTTATTTTGGTCAACACTTTATCAATTATAACATAAATATCAATATTTAGCTGATCAAACAAAACATAGATATGCGGAAAATTATATGATTATGATTCTGTTTGTTTGGGTATTTCGGCAAAATAAAAATTACCAATTTTCAATTTAATTTGAACTTTAGTTTTATATTTTCCCCAAACATAGTTACACTGAACAAATCTACGTAAAACTGTTATATTGCAATTAAAGTGGAAACATTTTACTCGTGTACATCTCATTAAAATAATAGTAATAAATAAATTGTATTCTAAAATATAAAGTGGGTCAGTAGTATAGCGGATAGGGTGCTGGCTTCAGACGGCAGAGGTCGCGAGTTTGACCCAGGCTCTACCCGACCTCTCGAAACACAATTCAGTACCAGACCTAATAAGGGAATGCACTGGAGAATGCATAAGGTCCGAGCTTACTTCACAATCAAGCTAAATTAAATTAATGTAAAATAAATGTTTGTATGCCAAATTAACACGACAGACCGAAATAACACATTAGACACAGGAAATAAAAACTAGTAAACGTAAATTTCTAGGTGACCTTTTTGAGGTTGTGATTTTATATTGACTAAAGAACAGCTTTTGATCATGGGGAAGGTTTAAATAAACAAAAAAGAACATGTATTCACTGCCTATAAAATAGTAAATATATTATTTTCCCGCTTTCCTACAAAATCGATACGCCTGATCACGTGCACGTAAGTACGTAACAATTAAGCCATCTCAAAAGCTGTGAAAGGCGCAACAAGTAAGAAATGACAACAATAATAATAAAGAAGAAAAAATACTGAGATAATAATAATATAATAATATAATAATATAATAATATAATAATAAAGTAATATAGCAATTATAACAATAATATTAATAATAATAGTTATCAATAATAATAAAATATATAATAGTTATTAATAATAATCAGGATAATAATAATATTATAAAAAATCTGCATATTTAAGTATTGATTGTGACTATATATTTCTAATCCAATCACATGCCGCGGGTTAAATAAAGATTTATTCATCGGGCACAAATTATAATCAAAATGAAAATTACACACCGGCAGGGTTCTTCGTGATCAATGGACCGATAAATCACCAATTAACTATTTATTGACACACATGTGGTTCTCACCATGGGTATCTGTTTTGATGATTGCAATGCAACTCTGCCTTCATAATAGTAATTAAATTGTTATATTAATTGTGAACGACTGACCAGATGCACGTATCCAATATAAAAGCTGTGACAAATCAATAAGTCAATATGTATATTATAATAATAGCTCCAATGATAATAATATTTAAAAAAATAAAACAAATAATGAAAGTAAAAAATAATACAAATAAAATACTACATTTTTACAAGGAATTATTTAGAGACATGTCTTTAATTTTTATTAGTTTTAAAATTGTAGGATTGTTTTATTTTGTAAATTAACAATTCTGATCTGTTTTTTACAAGAAATCGCTATGGCAGCTGTGGTAAAATGACAGCCCTGAATATACATCCCTTAATACGTGTATGTCACACTTTCTACCAGTCATTCAGAACTGGCGTGGGGTTTTCGGTTCGTTAATTTAATGATATTAACATCATGATATTTACATACTTAAGCGTTCTGAAACTTCGAATAACCAATATCTTAAATGATTTTTTTATTTGTTGTTAATTGGCTAGCAGTTTTTCTTCTTTATCATTTCTTTTCAATCACATAATGTTGGCTCAATTAAGATTCATCCATCTGGCACGAATTACAATCAAAATGAAATCATACATATCTTCCGTGGTCAATAGACCGATAAGTCACCGCTTTAGCATATAACTTAATTGACACGGCTCTCACTGGCATGTGACATAACGTAATTAACACCACGGGTGTGTTGCTGCGTGTCATATAATTAGCGGTATAGCACAGTGGGTTTAGTTTCAAACAAGTTTATTATAGTTTGTCATTTTAAATAATGTATTAACATAAAGCATACTATCAGTAAAAGAATAATTTGAGAAACCCACTGAAAAAAAGTTCATTGCAAGTATATTTATATACATAATGATAACGAAAATAATTATAAAACTTAAAATATCAGAATATCTTTTCTAAGTTTAGTGAAGCTACATTTGGACCCAAATCGAGAAAAACACTACAAGATTATTATTTTTCAAAAATCATTTATTATAATGTCGAATTGCATCGCACGGATTATAATAAATTTTCTATCACCCATGCAGTGCATATTATTGATTATAAAGCTTATTTTAGTTTGAACATTAACAAAACCAGTGATATATCCACATGTTGTTAAGTCACTGCTTACACTGAGCAGATTTATGGATTATTATAAGGCCAACGAGGTATCAACAGTATGGTATTATTAATTAAATTTAATTATTAATAACAATATATTTAGTTTATGTTGATGATGTTTATGTAAATTTTGTGGACAAACTTAATTGATTTCCTGTAACAAACGGCTAACGGTATATCAAAGAAGATACTGGCGCAAACACATGTCGGTCTGGATAACAGAAGCCGGTATAACGTGCGATATTCTTTGATCACCCAGACCACTGATCACATATCAAAACATTGACACTTCCGTTAAACATGCCTACTATCGATACTAGTTCAACCTTTCGCACAGCGGGTGACATAATATGTAGACAAACAATCGGATTATGAATTAATTTACCTTGACTAAATCCCATGGATACATTTTATTGCTCCATTGGAACAGATTAAATTAAAAAGTCAATATAGAATCATTTTAAAGAGTTGAGATGTTGCGATTGGTTATGGGCCGGAAACCGAGCTGAGCGAACTGAACGTTGAGTGAACGCTGAACGAAGCGAACGCTAAGAGGAGTATTAAATAGAGCACTCAGCTATACAGCGCTCGTGAGCGAATACTTGCGTTTGTGAGTGCATTAAATTAACCGCGTTTAATCGAGTGCACGCAAACGGAGCGCGAACGGAGCGCGAACTAAGCGCGAACGGAGCGCGAACGGAGTGCAAACTGAGCGCAAACGGAGTGCAATTATGGGGTACTTGAGTGGTTTAGGGTCTGTACTACACCATCTGTGATTTGAAATGTCTTAATTTCTTAAAATAAATTTGTTTTCTCTTACAGTCTCGATGCATTAAGATGAATACAAATTCACATATTTTATCTAAAATTATATGTTCATGTGGTATATTGTTTCTTTATTTTATGTTGAAATAATGACAGAATATATCTTTACTGCTTTTAATATGATTATATGAAGAAAGTCAAGCTTTTATTTCTAACAGTAGAACTAACACGTTAAGAATATGCAAATCATACCTGTGTTCAAATGACTATAAATATTTAATTGCAATTGTGAACGTTTCACCAGTATGGATTTTAAATTTGTTTCAGGTTCATCAAAATATGGCAACGAAAAGCGTAGTAAGTTCATGTTAATCAATATTATTGAGTGATGAAGTAAATGTATTAATAATTTGTATACCAGAAGACATTAGTATGACCCTTATAATGGTATCCATGTTTGGTGTTGTAACGAAATCGTCAGATCAATCCTTATAATTATTCACAACAGTACTGTGTATTCTTCTGTGCTTGATAATTAAATCACTGAGATGGTCAATGATAATGCGATTTGTTTCGTTATACCTTAACTTCAAATTAGTACTGGTTAGAAGAAATATTTCGTTCAATAAAATGTTTAAATTTGCATTCAAAATCGATCAATATTGACAAAATGTGCGGTTTATTCTCAATGTGTTCCTTTTTGAAACCTTAATTCTCAAAAGAGACTTGACAAAACTCATTTGATATAATACATTTTCAAACGGTCATATTGTCAAAGTTACCAATATAAGTTTTATTAGAAAAGAAATCATACACAATTTACTCATTTATGAGCAATGGATATTTTTCACATTGAGGATAAAACCGTACATTTTGTCAATATTGATCGATTTTGAATGCGAATTTAAACATTTTATTGGACAAAATATTTCCGTTGTATATAACATGAATTTCAATGCACTAAGAACGTTCAGATATATTTTCCGCATGATTTCTAACGACAATATTAATAAACCTGGACATATATCTATACAGTTAGGATCCCAATATTTATAGATTTTGCAGTCCTTCTTACAAGCTCAGATATTATTTTTTTAATTTTGAGTAACCATAATCATGGTTACCCGTTTATTTACATTTTCACATACAGCATATACATACTATTTTGAATATTAAAATAATTTGTATATCAGAAGACATTAGTATTACCCTTATAGTGGTATCCATGTTTAGTTTACTTGTAACGAAGTCGTCAAATCAATCCTTATTTTGTTTTTCAACAGTACTGTGTATTCTTCTGTGCTTGGTAATTAAATCACTGAGATGGTCAATGATAATTATAAATATGGTATACTTGTTTTTCTCACTTTTACCCGTTTATTTACATTTTCACATACAGCATATACATACATTTTGAATACTAAAATAATTTGTATATCAGAAGACATTAGCTTCCTTGAGGTGGCAAGTATTCTCTCAGGTTTCTGCGAATGGATAGCAGAGTCCGAATGACCTTGCTCGTGATGTTGTCTATGTGTTTCTCCCAGTCTTCCAGGTGATCGAGAACGATCATGAATGACAGCTCCTCCAAGAGGACTTCACGGCACTAGAGAAGTAGGAAGTGACATAGCAGATGAGTTTCAACCCTATTAAGTGCACTGTTATCAGGATCGCCCCTCGATGTTGGAAAACCATTGACACCACATACAGTCTCCATCATCTTTGCATATTGTCCTCCATGCAGTAATAATATTTTGGAGAAAAGCGTTTTATGGAAATAAGTTATTTATATCAGTACAATTTATATCACATTCAAAAATTAGGTTACCGCCATATTGTTTTAATTGATTTAGGTATATTTCTTTCCACACACCTGTGCTATTGTTCATTATTCACTTGATCTAACTTGCTTGAAGAGAAAATATGATTTTTTCCAAGTCAAGCATTTTAAGTCCCCCTTCATCGTATTGTTATATAAGAGAAGGTCGTTTCTTACAAACTCAGATACGTACTGGTAACATTAAACGAAAACCACGACCATATTACTCTATTACAGATGTTTACAATACAGGAAGATGATTGTGCTATTTTTTCCCGTTTGATTTCATTCTTGCTCTCTGAATTTAAAGATTGACGATGGGGATGACAAACATACGAATATATTATCGATGATTCTTCAATCCCAAATTGGTGCTAAATCTAATCACAAAAAGCTGTTTCATAAAAATATTTATTTTTAATACAGCCAACAGTTACATTATTATTGTTATTGAGCTCACAAGCAATCCAATGCTTCAATATAACACAGAGAACATGTAAACATTTTCAAGTGAGAAAAACAAGCATACAATATATAACAATGTACATACAGTTTGTTATCTTTGAACATCTCAGTGATTTAATGATTAAGCACAAAAAAGAAACAATGTACCACATGAACATGTACTTTTATACAAAATATGATAATATGTATACATCTGTATACATCAAAACTGCAAGAGAAAGCAATTTTATCTTTCGTACTTTAATTACATAAGACAAGCTCTACATGCATTATAAACAAGTGTGTTGTACCAACCTTACACAAGACAAGAACTACCTACATGAGAACCACACATTTGGTATTCAATTACACAATAAAAGCACCAACGGAATTAGAAACAAACGTTTGGTACCTACATTACATAATACAAGCATAAACTGCATACTAAGTACACATTTGGTACCTAAATAACACAATCAAAGCATAAACGACATGAGGACAACACGTTAAGTATGTGAATTACAATGGGCAAGTACTAACTAGACACCCACCAACTGCATGAATAGCACACATTTGGTACCAAAAGTACACAAGACAGGCACTAACGACATGAAAATCACACGTTTCGTGCATTTATTACATAAGACAAGCACACGTTTGGTTTCTAAATTACACGAGACAATCACCAACTGCATGATATGGACACGCATCAATGTCACGAGAATCACACGCTTGGTACCTTTGTGACATAAGACGCACTATCTATATGATAAGCACCTGTTTGGTGCTTAAATAACACAAGACAAGAACCAACTACTTGATAACCACACATTTAGTAAATACATTTCAATAAAAGTACCAAACGGAATGCGAACCACACGTTTGGTACCTACATTACATAAGACAAGCACAAACTGCATGCTAAGCACACGTTTGGTACGTAAAATACACAAGACAGGCATTAACGACGTGAGATCCACACAATTCATACCTATACTTCTTGAGACAATCACCAACTGCGTGATATGCACACGCATCAATGACATGAAAATCAAACGTTTGGTACTTTTATTACATAAGACAAGCGCAATCTGCATGATAAGCACGTGTTTTGTACTTAAATTACACAAGAGAAGAACCAACTATTTGAGAACTACACATTGGGTACCTAAACTACACAATAAAAGCGCCAACTGAATGAGACCGACACGTTTGGTATCTACATTAATAAGACAAGCACAACTTGCATGATAAGCACACGTTTGGTACCTAAAATACACAACGACACGAGAATCACACGTTTAGTACGTAAATTACACACGACAAGCACCAACGGCATGAGAACATCGCGTTTGGTACCTAAATTACACAGGACAAGCATTAACTGCTCGATATGCACACGCATCTACGACATGGTATGATAAGTACACGGTTGGTACCTTAAATACACAAAACAAACACTAACGGCATGAGATCTACACTTTCGGTACCTAAATTACTGATGGCGATCACAAACTGCATGATATGCACGCGTTTGAAACATAAATTACACAATTAAAGCATCAACACAATGAGAATCTCACGTTTTGTACCTTAGTTACTTAAGACAAGCGCTACTTGCATAATAAGCACGTGTTTTGTATTTAAATTACACAAGACAAGAACCAACTGCTTGAAAGATACACATTTGGTACCTAAGTTACAAAATAAAAGCACCAACGGCGTGAAATTCATACGTTTGGTATCTTAATTACACAAGACAATCACCAACTGCTTGAGAACTAAACATTTGGTACCTAAATTACACAACGACATGAGAATCACAGGTTTAGTACGTAAATTACACACAACAATCACCATTGAGAAACACGCTTTTGTACCTCAATTACACTAGACAAGCACCACCTGCATGATAATCACACGTTTGGTACCTAAAATACACAATTAAAGCACCAACAACACGAGAACCGCGAGTTTGGTAACTAAATTACACATGACAAGTGCTACCTGCATGATAAGCACGTGTTTGGTATTTGAATTATACAAGACTAACACTAACTGCAGGAGAAGCATACGTTTGATGCCTAATATACACAAGACAGGCACTAACGGCATAAAAAATACATGTTTGGTACATTAATTACACAGAACAAACACCAACGGCATGGAGATCAAGATATTGGTACCAAAATTACACAAGACATGCACCAATTGCATGATAGTCACACGATTGGTGCCTGAATTATAGAAGCCTTCAGTTATTTACATGATTAGCACGTGACACGTGTATGTACTTAAATTACATAAGACAGGCACCAACAGCAAGATATGTACTGTTTGGTCCCTAAATTAGACGATTAACGCACCAACAGCATGAGAACTACATGCTTTGTATCTAGCGTACACATGAAAGGAGCTACATTCGCGACAAGTGCTACCTGCATGATAAGCACATTTTTGGTACTTAAAGTATACAAGAAAAACACCAGATGCATGATAAACACACAATTGGTACATAAATTAAACAATTAAAACACAAACGCTATGAGAACCACACGTTCGATAGCTAAATTGAACAAGACAATCCTTAATTGGATGATAAGCACGTGTATGGTACTTAAATTACACAAGACGTGCAACAACCGTAAAAGAGAACCGCTAGTTTAATACCTTAAATACCCAAAGACAGGCACCAACAACATGACAACCACACGTTTGGTATCTAAATTACACAAGACAGGCACCACCATCATGCTATGCAGAGGATTGGTACCTAGATAACTCAATTTAAGCACCAACAACATGGAAACGCTAATGCATGATAAGCACGTGTTTGGTACTTAAATTACACAAGACAAGCACCAACTGTAAGAGAAACACACGTCTGATACCTAATGTACACAGGACAGGCTTTAACGCCATGAGAACCACACGTTTGGTACCTAAATTACACATTGACAAGCACAAATTTGATTAAAAGCACACGTTTGCACCTAAATTATACATGACAAGTGTTCAAAGGGTACCGCATGTCAGAATATAAATGGCTATTTATCGTTTAATAGACATGTAAATAACAAACAATTCAACAAATATTAATTGAAAGAAATTTATCAAATGAGAAAAACGATATTAAATATCATGTTTCCAAGCGTTTCCTAAATATTAGCGCTGCAATTTTATAGCTCTTCTATGTTGGAGGTTTTCGGTGACGTCATAGAAGCACTTCCGTTCTAGTTCTCGCGAAAAATTTATTGTGTCGTTAGGGACTGCTCTCTACTAAAACTCTTATGTATATACACTAATTAACGTTAACAGTTTATAGACATATATACAGTACATGAGTGAGCATCGAAGGAAGACAATTAAACGCAAAAACGATTCTGAATTGAAGGACTTAACCTATAAACATTGTTTTCCTTAGCGAAATAAGTGGCGTTACTCTTCCAAAATATTGCGAACTTAATATAGCAAACTTTCACAATGTTATAACTGCATGCTGATTAAACAGGTGCGATAATCCAATAAACAATAAAAAGAAGAGGTTAATGCCAAAACTTAGGTGTGAAAACGACATGGTATCTAATATTTATTATCAAAATACAAATAAAAGCCATTTTATTGTGACAAGCCGATTGGCTCAGTCAGTTACGTGTCGGACTATATTATCAAGGTGTCGCGAGTTCGAATCCCCACCCGGCAACAGTCTCTGTGATGATTGACATACAACACTGTGTCTCATTATCATTTGTATCTCACCACTGATCCAAGTGAGAAATTTATCAGTCACTTGCGGATTTGGGGTGTGATCGAGTAATGGTTAACTTTTCAGGATCCCAGAACTGAACATCTGTATTACAGTTAGCCATCGATGGCAAAATATGACGCTAAATATTCAGTCAACTATTAATTGTTCATAAACTCATTTCTATTAATTTAATAATCAATAGGCAATTTAGTTTATTGATATATGGCTTTTCACAGTCAGTCATTATTCTTAAAAAGACATTGGAACTACCTCTTCTTCGTAATGAAAAAAAGATAAATTAAAACCTTTGTTCCTTTATTTATTCATAAATATATGAAACTGTATGTTTTTTTCCTTCTTATGCTTTGTTATTGTATGTTATTCAACAGCAGCGTTTTGTTTTTACTGTTAAAATAGTGTACTGGTATACAATTTGTCATAAAAATACATAAAATCATATCACATCATTTTTTATTGTAAGTTTGCATTGATATTGAACCCGTAATTAACTGAAAATGTTTAAATTAGTAATAAGCTATAATTCTTCGTGATATTACATCCTGTCATCAACCCTTTGTTCATAAAACTAGGGTGATTTATGATAATTAAGGTTCAATATACATACTGTGGCAGGGCATTTCTCATAACCACATGGTGTGAATGTGGTGTTGGTAAATTATGAAAGCTCAGAAGGGTGCCAGTAGCTGGACAGTAACATACACTTTGTGCAATATGCTTGTAGACATTATATTCCATATGACACTACCTATAAATTATTAAGGAGAAATATTCATATATGTTCAGGGAACTGGTAGAAGAGATAATCATCATATATCAAATTGGATAGTAACACAATTTGAATAATCGAAAGACAGTGTCAGTTATGTACAACAACAAAACAAACTTATCCATGCTTCATCTAATTTTACTACAAAGGGTATGAAATCCAAATTTTATCAGTCATTTCTCAGTGTGCAACAATGGCTGCACAAGCTAAACACGATAAGAAAAGATATATAAAAATATATCTTATTCTGTCTTATACAAGTAAATATATGTAACAGACTATTTTCCCTTAAATTCAATTCCTGGTCTAAATATTGTTTTTTGATAATTTAATGACTGAGTAGCAAACAGTATATACCCTGATAGAACAGCATGAATGTGCAGGCTCGCCTGGATCTACATCAACATTGACCGCAAAAAACTTCTTTTGTTATCTTTATTAAGCTAAGGGTCATTTTACTATTGTAAAATTCAATCATCAACTATAGATTTTTCTTATTGGGCACTAGATTTTCTAATCTATATTTACTGAATATCATTACACGACGTTCACTTTCCTTATATGACACTATATTTTCATACGCAAAACTAGATTTTAGCACTCACCAAACAAATCCTAACTCGACTATAGTTTTTTCTTACTGGGTACTAGATTTTCTAATTTATGTATAATTAACTGCCTTACACAACAGTAAATCTCCTTATTTGGCACTATATTGTCATACGCGATACTAGATTTTCCCTCTCGATATACAACATCCTCACTCGATTATAGTTCTTTCTTACTGGGTACTAGATTTTCTAATCTATATATAATCAACTGCCTTACACAACATTCAATTTCCTTGTTTGACATTATATTTTCATATGCGACACTAGATTTTCTTACTCGATAAACAACATGTTACTGTCCAGCTACTGGCACCCTGCTGAGTTTTTATAATTCACCAACACCACATTCACACATGTGGTAATGAGAAATACCCTGCCACAATATGTATATTGCACCCTAATTAGCATCAATCTGTTTTCGTTACGAAGTAGAGGTAGTTCATTGTCTTTTCACGAATAATGACCTAGCTGACTGTGAAAAACCAAATATCAATTAACTAAATTGCCTATTGATTATAAAATTAATCAAAATGAGTTTATTAACAATTAATGGTTGACTGAATATTTAGCGACATTTTTTTACCATCGAGGGCTAACTGTAATACAGATGTTCAGTTAACTTAACCACTGTTTCCTGGGATCCTGAAAAGTTAACCAGTACTCGATCACACCCCATATTCGCAAGTGACTGATAACTTTCTCACTTACATCAGCGGTAAGAGACAAATGATAATGAAACACAGTGTTGTATGTCAATCATCACAGATACTGTAGCCGGGTGGGGATTCGAACTTGCGACACCTGGATTGATAGTCAGACACGCAACTGACTGAGCCAATCAGGCCTGTCACAATTAAATGGCTTTTATTTGTATTTTGATAATAAATATTAGATACCATGTCGTTTTCACACCTAAGTCTTTGCATTAACCTTTTCTTTTTATTGTTTATTGGATTATCGCACCTGTTTAATCAGCATGCAATTAATAAAACATTGTGAAAGTTTGCTTTATTAATTTCGCGATATTTTGGAAGAGTAACGCCAACGCATTGGTACGCTTCATTCTTCAATCTTAAGTTCTGCCCCCAAAGAATATAGACGTTTTGCGCGTGACGTCACCAGGAGCTTGATATGAGGCATTGTGAAATCACATATTAGGAAAACTAAACACAACGCTGCCCACAAAACATATCGCATTACTCCACCCACTTATTCCGCTGAAAAAAACAATGTTATGGGTTAAGTCCTTCAATTAAGAATCGAGTTTGCGTTTAATTGTCTTCCTTCGATGTTCACTTATGCACTGTATATCTATCTATAAACTCTTTACCTTAATTAGTGTATATACATAAGAGTTTCAGTAGAGAGCAGTCACTAATGACACAATAAAATTTCCACCAGAACTGGAACAGAAGTGTTTCTATGACATCACCGAAAACCTCGAACATAAAAAAATAGCTATAAAATTGCGGCGCCCATAATATTTAGGAGACGCTTGAAATCATGATATTTAATATCGTTTTTCTCATTTGATAAATTACGTGTCATCAACTGTGTCATCTAGGTACCAATCGAGTGCATAGAATGACGCTGGTGCTTGTCTTGTATAATTTAGATATCAAACGTGTGGTTCTCATGTTGTTGGTGCCTGTTTTGGGGTATTTAAGGTATTAAACATGCGGTTCTCTTTTGCGGTTGTTGCACGTCTTGTGTAATTTAAGTACCATACACGTGCTTATCATCCAGTTAAGGATTGTCTTGTTCAACTTAGCTATAGAACGTGTGGATCTGATAGCGTTGGTATTTTATAATTGTATACTTTAAGTTCCAAAAAATGCGCTTATCATGCAGGTAGCAATATCGTATTTTCTCATTTGATAAATTACGTGTCATCAATTGTGTCATCTAGGTACCAATCGTGTGCATAGAATGACGCTAGTGCTTGTCTTTTATAATTTAAATACCAAACGGGTGGTTTTAATGTTGTTGGTTCTTTAAGTGTGTAATTTAGCTACCAATCGTGTGCAAATCATACAGTTGGTACTTGTCTTGTGTAATTTAGATACATGTACCAAACTGTGGTTACCGAACATGTGGTTATCATGCTGTTGGTGCGTTAATCGTGTAATTTAGGCACCAAAAAGATGTGTATATTAGTCAGCAAACGTGTGCTTCTCCTGCAGTTGGTGCTAGTCTTGTGTAATTTATGTACCAAACACGTGCTTGTCATGCAGGTTGCACTTGTCATTTGTAATTTAAGTACTAAATTCGTGGTTCTCATGTTGTCGGTGCTTTTATTGTGTATTTTAGGTACCAAACGTGTGCTTATCATGCAGTTGGTGCTTGTTTAGTGCAAATGAGGTACTAACGCGTGTTTCTCATGCCAATGGTGCTTGTTGTGTGTATTTTACGTACTAAACCTGTGATTCTCATGTCTGTATGTAATTTAGGTACCAGATGTGTAGTTCTAAAGCAATTGGTGCTTTTATTTTGTAATTTATGTACCAAATATGTATCTCTCAAGCAGTTAGCCCTTTTTTGTGTAATTTAAATACAAAACACGTGCTTATCATGCAAGTAGCGCTTGTCTTAAGTAATTAAGATACCAAACGTGATATTTTCATGGTGTTGGTGCTTTAATTGCGTAATTTATGTTCCAAACGCGTGCATATAATGTAGTTGGTAATTGCCTACAGTAATTTAGGTACCAAAAGTGTGGATCTTACGCTGTTAGTGTCTGTTTTTTTTATCTTAAGTACCAACCATGTACTTATCATACCATGTCGTTGATGCGTGTGCATATCATGCAGTTGGTGATTGTCTCGTGTATTTTAGGTACCAAACGTGTGGATCTCATGTCGTTAGTGCTTGTCCTGTGTAATTTAGGTACCAAACGCGTTGTTCTCATGCCGTTGGTGCTTGTCGTGTGTAATTTACGTACTTAACGTGTGGTTCTCTTTCCGTTTGCAAATTATTTGTGTATTTTAGGTACCAAACGTGTGCTTATCATGCAAGTTGTGCTTGTCTTATTAATGTAGATACCAAACGTGTAGGTCTCATTCAGTTGGTGCTTTTATTGTGTAGTTTAGGTACCAATTGTGAAGTTATCAAATAGTAGGTTATTCTCTTGTGTAATTTAAGTACCAAACACGTGCTTATCATGCACATTGCGCTTGTCTTATGTAATATAAGTACCAAACGTTTGATTATCATGTCATTGATGCGTGTGCATATCATGCTGTTGGTGATTGTCTCATGTAGTATAGGTACCAAACGTGTGGATCTCATTCAGTTGGTGCTTTTTTGTGTAGTTTAGGTACCAAATGTGTAGTTATCAAATAGTTTGTTATTCCCCTGTGTAATTTAAGTACAAAACACGTGCCTATCATGCAGATTGCGCTTGTCTTATGTAATAAAAGTACAAAACGTTTGATTATCATGTCATTGATGCGTGTGCCTAACGTGCAGTTGGTGATTATCTCATGTAGTATAGGTACCAAACGTGTAGATCTCAACGCCGTTGATGCCTGTCTTGTTTATTTTATGTTCCAAACGTGTGCTAAGCATGCAGATTGTGCTTGTCTTATGTAATGTAGGTATCAAACGTGTGGTACTTTTGTTGAGCATTTTTTGTACCAAATGTGTGGTTTTCAAGTAGTTGGTTCTTGTCTTTTGTAATTTAAGAATCAAACACGTGCTTATCATGTAGATAGCGCATGTCTTATGTAATAAAGGTACCATGACATTGACATGACATTGATGAGTGTCCATAACTTGCAGTTGGTGATTGTCTCATGTAATTTAGAAACCAAACGTGTGCTTATCATGTACTTGGTGCTTGATTTATGTAATAAAAGCACGAATCGTGTGATTTTCATGTCGTTGGTGTCTGTCTTGTGTATTTTACGTACCAAATGTGTGCTAATCATGCAATTAGTGGGTGTCTACCGTAATTTAGGCCGTTAATACTTGCCCATTTAAATTTACGTACTTAACGTGTTGTCCTCATGTCGTTTATGCTGTGATTGTGTTACTTAGGTACCAAATGTGTTCTTAGTTTTCAGTTTGAGCTTGTGTTATGTAATGTAGGTACCAAACGTCTGTTTCTAATTCCGTTTGTGCTTTGATTATGTAATTGAGGAACCAAATGTGTGGTTCTCATGTAGTTGTTTCTTGTCTTGTGTAATTTAGGTACAAAACACGCTTTTATCTTGCATGTAGTGCTTGTCTACGACAGATAAATTTGCTTTCTCTTGCAGTTTCGATGTAAACAGATGTATACAAATTCTCATATTTTATATAAAAGTACATGTTTATGTGGAACATTGTTTCTCTTTTGTGCATAATTATTAAATCACTGAGATGGTCAATGATAACAAATTGTGTGTACATTGTTAAATATGGTAAACTTGATTTTCTCACTTGAATATGTTGACATGTTCTTTGTGTGAAATTGAAGCTTGGGATTGCTTGTGAGCTCAATAACAATGACATTGTTACTGTTGGCTGAATTGAAAATAAATGTTTTTATAAAAAGGCCTTTTGTGGTCAGATTCAGCAACAATTTGGGGTTCAAGAATTGTCGATAATATGTTCGTGTGTTTGTCAGCCCCATCTTCAATCTTCAATGAAGAGAGCAAGAATGAAATCAATCGGTAAATATAGCACAATCATCTTTCTGTATTGAACACATCTGTAATAGAGTAATAGAGTCGTGATTGTCGTTGAATGTTCCCAGGACGTACCTGAGCTTATAAGAAACTATCTACACTGATATAACAATTTGAGGAAAGGGGACTTAAAATGCTGGATATAGAAAAAATCATATTTTCTCTTAAAGCAAGTTAGATCAAGTGAATAATGAACAATAGCACAGGTGTGTGGAAAGAAATATATCTTAATGTGTTATTTGGAACAATAAAATAACAAAATAGGTTTTATAAAGGTAGGTTTTGACAAAGGGGTAAAATATTTTGAACATATATATGATTTTACATTGAAAACGTTTTACGCTTTTGACTACTTTTCATACTTATATGATATAAAAAGAACAGCTTTTCTCAAGTATTTATCACTTATATCGTGTATTGCCAAACACTTTAAATCTAAGTTATACAATTATCAACTTCATATTAAGAAACCTATCTACATAAAGACACAACAACACCAATTGGAAAAAAAACTTTCAAGATGCAATTATTGACTGGAAATATAGTTATATAGTATAGCATTAATATGTATAATTTTCACTAAACAATGCAATTTTCAATATAAATATATAGTGAGAATAGTTACAAGAAATCTGATTTATGTGTCATGGATACAGAAACCGTGAACCATTTATATTGGAAATGAGTTTATATACAAACATTCTGGTCAAGTTTACAAATACTTTTGCGTATTTTTGTCATTGAAATTTGTTAACATACATGTAATTTTAGGATACTCAGCTAATTATACCAAAACAGCTGTGATTATTTGTATAATGATATCAGCAAAATAGTATATTTACCTAAACAAATGTAGAAAAAAACATGCCTAATGTCATTGGATACAAGTTATACTGATCTAAATGTATTGAAATTAATAAAAAATGTATCTGTCATATTGCATTATATTATACTTCTTTACATGTATGGCTGGTGTATCTCTCTTGTCTGTAAATATTGGGATCCTTACTGTATAGATATATGTCCAGGTCCATTAATATTGTCGTTAAAAATCGTGCGGAAAATATATCTGAACGTTCTTAGTGTATTTAAATTCATGTTTTATATAACAGAAAAGTGTGCATTAAATTTGATTGTTCATACGGAAAGTATGCTTCCTGCATCAATATAGCATTTATCGGTTTGATAATTCTATATAACAAAAAATCAAGATATTGCAATTTTAATAATATCGTCCTGTATTGTGAATACATGTAGTTATGTCGAGCTTTTCGTTTAATGTTAGCAGTACGTATTTGGGCTAGTAAGAAACACAGTGAAAAATATATCAATATTGGAATATTAAGAACGATATTTCGAGGTCTGTAAATGTTGTAATTCAAACCATCAATAGAAATACAAATATGTTTATACTTAGTTCTAACTCCGGAAGAATACTTCGAACTGCTAAAAGCAGTAAACCAATGTGCTATGTTCATCACATTGATCTATTTTATGTTGGTTGGAAAATCGCATTGCCATTTGTAAGTTAGTCCGTACTTTCCTATGACTGTGTCCTGTCTTTAACAGCAGTTGCATATAGCAATTTCAATATAACGTTACAGTTTATTACAACAAAATATCAACATGGTATGCACAACACCATTATCCGTAGCTTAAAGTTCAATGTCACACAAACTTCAAAAAGAAATATATTGCAAATGCGTTTCGCCAAAGCAACATATATTAAGTATTGAAATTGCTATATATATATTTTTATATGACACGGCACTGTTTTACGATTGAATTGTATTTACTTTTCAGTTCGTGCGGTGGTAAAGTTTAATGGTAAGACTTGTTTTGTATTGACATAAACATCATATAATGAATTGAGCTCGAAATTGGAAAAGTAACGTTGAATTGAAATTGTATCATGAAAGATGGAGATTGGTGTACTAAACACATATTTTAGTGCATCAAGAATGTGTCAGTTATATATACAGTACGCTATTGTGGATCTGGAATAAACGACAATACATTGAATTTAATAACAACAACATATCAGGGGCCGGTTATTTAAAGAAGCGTTAACTTTAACGATATGTTAAGCTAACGCTAGGTCAAATTCCTTAACCTAGCGTAAGTTAACGCTTGCTTAAAAAAGTGTTGTTCAAAATAATTTAACGCTGTCGTTAAAATTTAATTCCAACGTTAAGTCTGACTTTCACAATTTAACGCTAGCGTTAAGTGTAAATGTCGTCGTTTAAATAAAAATCACAGTGTGTTGGACAAACGAATCAAAATGTATCAAAACGTATGAATAGTCACCGTTTTGATAAAAGAAGTTTCTCAGATCCAACGTTTTCATATAATGTCGCAACGCATTTTAACACCGATGCTTATTCAACAGAAGATTTTTCATTCATGCCATTCGACACTGTTAGTAATAACTTTGATCGTTTGTGTAAGGAAACTTATTGGATTCACAAATTACAAACATGGTATCCACTTGGACTAAATGCAAAACAGCTATATGATATGTACAGATGCTTTCATTGAACATTTATTTGTACTATCGTTTGTTCCTATTTCTCTTTTATACTACTATTTATAGGAATTTAAGTATCGTTTCGATCCGATATTTCATGTACTTGTGTTTGCGACAATATTCTATATGAGCCGCGTCTTGTTGCGTGTTTGGCTCCTGGATGAATAATTTTTTGAGTCAAATGCAGATATGCACAAATATTGGAATATTTAGAAAGATATTTCCAGGTTTATAAATGTTGTAATTCAAACCATCAATATAAATACAAATATGTTTATACTTAGTACTAACTCCGGAAGAATACTTCGCACTGCTATACTTTCCTATGATTGTGTCCTGTCTTTAACAGCAGTTGCATATTGGAATTTCAATATCGTTACAGTTTATAACAACAAAATATCAACATGTTATGCACAACACCATTATATGTAGCTTAAAGTTCAATGTCACACAACTCTAAAAAGAAATATATTGCAAATGCGTTTCGCCAAAGCAACATATATTTAGTATTGAAATTGTTTTGTATATATTTTTTTATGACACGGCACTGTTTTACGATTGAATTGTATTTACTTTTCAGATGAGTGGCGGAGAACGATTTCTGGTAAGACTTGTTTTGTATTTACATAAACATCACATAATGAATTGAGCTCGAAATTGGAGAACTTACGTTGAATTGAAATTGTATCATGAAAGGTGGAGATTGGTGTACTAAACACATATTTTAGTGTATCAAGCATGTGTCAGTTATATATACAGTACGCTATTGTGGATCTGGAATAAACGACAATACATTGAATTTAATAATAACAACATATCAGGGACCGGTTGTTCAAAGAAGCGTTAACTTTAACGCTAGGTCAAATTCCTTAACCTAGCGTAAGTTAACGCTTGCTTAAAAAGGTGTCGTTCAAAATAATTTAACGCTGTCGTTCAAATATAATTCCAACGTTCAGTCTTTCTGTCACAATTTAACGCTAGCGTTAAATGTAAATGTCATCGTTTAATTAAAAAGTACAGTGTGTTGGACAAACGAATCAAAATGTATCAAAACGTATGAATAGTCACCATTTTGATATAAGACGTTTCTCAGATCCAAAGTTTTTATTTAATGTCGCAACGCATTTTAACACCGATGCTCATTCAATAGAAGATTTTTCATTGATGCCATTCGACACTGTTAGTAATTACTTTGATCGTTTGTGTAAGGAAACTTATTGGATTCCCAAATTACAAACATTGTTTCCATTTGGACTAAATGCAAAACAGCTATATGATATGTACAGATGCTTTCATTGAACAGTTATATGTACTATCGTTTGTTCCTATTTCTCTTTTTTACTACTAATTATAGGAATTTAAGTATCGTTTCGATCCGATATTTCATGTACTTGTGTTTGCGACAATATTCTAAATGATGAATAATTCTTTGAGTCGAATTTCGAGCGGCGCGGTTCATTTATTTTTCCCGCTATTTTAACGTCACGTTATGTGACGTGACTTCCTGTGTTTATATATTTATTGTACTATGATTAAGGCGATATGCCGAAACGTCGGTATTAAATTTTAACTAACGGTTTTTACGTGTTGGTGTTTTTTTTGTTTTTTTTTATTTGTTGTTTTTTTTTAACTTTAGTATCGTTTAATTATGTAACTTTGCACATTCTAGAATATATTGCAATTATATCTCAATTCCTTCAACAACAATGGCCGAGTTATTATCTACTACATCTGCTGCATCATCTTCTCAAAGAAGAAAAAGATCTTCAAACTGGAACAGAGATGAAGTTCTTAGGTTAGAGGAAATAGTGACAATGAAATAAAACCTTGATCTGCTATCAACAAAATTCTCCTCTACTGTGACCAACAAGCACAAGAACGAACTCAAGGAAGCTATAGCTGTCGAGGTTTCTGCTGTTTGAGTTTTCCCCAGAACTTCTGCAGAATGTTCGAGCAAGTGGCAAAATTTGAAGAGGGAGGCAAAGGAAGCACATATAGAGGACACAATGAAGATGAGAAAGACTGGTGTGGTCCAAAGAAGAGTATTCTATCTGAACAACATGCCAGAATTATTGACGTCTTTGAAGAGACAGCCTCCTATTTTGGAATTACTGGTGGCACAGGCAGTGGTGAACTGGGTATGTGTTAAGCTAGAGATATAACAACTTAAACATGATATCTTCTGTTTAGTATATCTAAAGAGTCATTCATGGAACAGTGCTGCAATCCGACATTCAAACTCGAAGAAAAATAGGATGGGTTGGGTGGAGGGGATGGTATCGTATAGCTCTATTGTAATTAAAAAGATGTTTATCTGTCTAAAATCTTGTAGATAATTATATATTTTGAATATTTCAGCGTTTCATTAGTTTTTTATAAAAAAAAATATGTGTTTTACAAACGCTTTTAATGTTGTACATAAATGTCGCCTGTTGTTGAAATGAATTTTCCGAACAAATGGATTGTTGCTATAAATAGAAACAAGGAATTCCGTCTGAAAAACATTTGCGTCGGCAGTCCTGTCTTTATCTAGAACTTCGATTTTATACATTTAACAAGTGAAACTTACTTGGTAGAAAATTAACTGACGGTGAAGTTCTCTAATATCAGCAAAATGATAATTTGAAAATATTTGCTCCTTTACGCAGAGTAAACAAATCTTCAGTTTATGCCATGATGCTTATATCAATTAATTGTCTTTGGGTGTAGTCGATATTTTTACTGTTACTCGAGTATCAGTTTATTACTTTAGTCAATACTGGATTAAGTTAACCATAAATTATTCGCATCGTTTGTAAGAAATTCCCTTTTTTATATACAATTGTCTTTGTATAATTAATCGGTAAAAAGAAGATAGACGTTTTCTTTTAATTGAGTCCATTTTAAAGTTGAAATCTACTAACAAAAAGAAGTAAAAAATAGTTTCTTTCGATGAGTTGTTATTGAATTGAGTATATAGAGCATTATATTGTGGCAATGCAAATTATTTCTGTCTGTCATTTTAGGGAAGGGGGTCATTGTATCATTGAATTAAGATAATCTGTTGTTCTACCATTCATATAAGTATTTTTGTTTAAGATAGAAAAAGCTTCATCCCGAATTTGCCAACAGAGGAAGCAGAAGAAGGTGTCATGGCTAAACTAGATATAACAAAGCCTGGACCATATGCCAAAACTACTGCCTTCAAAATGAAGTTAAATGAGCACAAGTATATCACATTTCTTTTATTTTAACTACTGTGCTTGAAAATCAAACTTATTTGCATATGGAAGAACACCAATTGCGTATTAAGAGGGGTCAGCTAGGGTATCTCGACCCTGCCCCGGGATTTTATAGTCCTACCAAGGATAATATCAAAAGATTATGACGTCATGACGTATCTTATGGCCATTACATGGTCCTTGAAAATATAACTATTAAAATAGTATTATAAAAACATTGATATTACACTGAAAAAAAAAAATTTATTTGGTGGGCTCCGACCTAGGTAGGCAGCTATTTTTTGCTAAATTTTGCATCTATTATAGTCATTTTAATGAAAAAATATGAAATCATGAAAATATGCTTTGGGTTTTTAGTAAGTAGATTGGAGCACGGTAAACAATTGATTTTTCAGTACGGCCTTTATATACTGGGTGTCTTGAAGTATCATATTTTAGCACGGCTAGTTCATATTTCTAATTGATTGTATTCCGTATTCAGAAAAACAAAGGAAAGAAAAATATCTCAGGAAGATTTGGGGGCTGTTTAAATGAGATATTTTGAAGGCGAAATGGCAAACTAGGCACTCATAACCGAAAAACAAAAGCTACAGATAAAACTTTTGAGGCGTATCATCGGGATGTAAAAGACGAAACATTACCTGCGCAGGAGCTGTTTGCGTTATTGCCCTTTCTAACGCAGCAAACCGTTTTTTTTTTCCTCACTACATTTTTTGATAATAAAAATAACCTTTTTTAAAATTATACGTTTAATATATCGAATAAATGCACTGATATATTTAATCTTGTTTGCTTTTAAAAAATCAATAACAATTAAGAAAAATGCAAAAATACAAAGGTGAATATTCCATCGGATCCCACTTTTGTGTAATTACTTTATTTTTTATTTGTATCATTGTGGATTTTAAATGTATACTTGTAGAAAAAAATAACAATTAGTCTCTCATAGCTCTGTAAAGAGCTTCTCTTAACTTCACTATTTATATATGTCAATGTTTTATACCTTTATGATTGTAATGTGATAGAAGTGAGGCTATAATAAAATATATGTTATGTTATGTTTATGTTATGTTGTGTTAATATTATTTTATGCACCACCCCCCCCACCCCCCCCTCCACACACAATGTTTTGGGGGTGGCATATAGTTATCGCAGCGTCCGTCTATCCATCCGTCCGGTATTTCGTGTCCGGCCTGTAACTTTGTCATGCAAAAATTGATTTTATAAATACTTGCTTCAAATGATTAACTTTAATGTAAAAAAAAATGTGTGTCTAGTTTGAAGCATCAGACTTTGACTCTTGATATTCACGGATACATCGCTACCTATTATAAAATATATCATTTTTTTCACAGACCATTTGGGGTGCATGCGACATTTACTAGTGACTTTTTTTGTGATTTTTTTATGCCCCCCTCCCTCCAAAATATAGTGGCATATAGTAATCGCAGCGTCCGTCCGTCTATCCGTCCTTCCGTCCGGTATTTCGTGTCTGGCCTGTAACTTTGTCATGCATTGATTGATTTTGTTAATACTTGCTATACATGATCACCAAAACATGACGACGTGTTACGAATAAGACCCACACCCGTACCTCAAAGGTCAAGGTCACACTTTGAGTTTGTTTGACAAACTTGTCCTGTGTAATTTAGGTACCAAACGCGTTATTTTCATGCCGTTGATTATTGTCGTATGTAATTTACGTACTTAACGTGTGGTTCTCATTCCGTTTGTAAGTTAGTTGTGTACTTTAGGTACCAAACGTGTGCTTATCATGCTAGGTGTGCTTGTCTTATTAATGTAGATACCAAACGTGTGGGTCTGATTTAGTTGGCGCTTTTATTGTGTAATTTAGGTACCAAACATGTGCTTATCTTGCAGATTGCGCTTGACTGATGTACTACAGACCCTAAACCGCTCAAGTACCCCATAATTGCACTCCGTTTGCGCTCAGTTTGCACTCCGTTCGCGGTCCGTTCGCGCTTAGTTCGCACTCCGTTCGCGCTCCATTTGCGTGCACTCGATTAAACGCGGTTAATTTAATGCACTCACAAACGCAGGTATTCGCTCACGAGCGCTGTATATCTGAGCGCTCCGTTTAATACTCCTCTTATCGTTCGCTTCGTTCAGCGTTCACTCAACGTTCAGTTCGCTCAGTTCGGTTTCCGGCCAATAACCAATCGCAACATCTCAACTCTTAAAATGATTCTATATTGACTTTTTAATTTAATCTGTTCCAATGGAGCAATAAAATGTATCCATGGGATTTAGTCAAGGTTAATTAATTCATTATCCGATTGTTTGTCTACATATTATGTCACCCGCTGGGCGAAAGGTTGTAAATTTCCGATAAGCTAGTATCGATAGTAGGCATGTTTAACGGAAATGTCTATGTTTTGATAAGTGATCAGTGGTCTGGGTGATCAAAAATTATCGTAAGTTATACCGGCGTCTGTTATCCAGACCGACATGTGTTTGCGTCAGTATCTTCTTTGATATACCGTAAGCCGTTTGTAACAGGAAAGCAATAAAGTTTGTCCACAAAATTTACACATACATCATCAACATAAACTAAATATATTGTTATTAATAATTAAATTTAATTAATAATTCCATACTGTTGATACCTCGTTGGCCTTATAATAATCCATAAATCTGCTCAGTGTAAGCAGTGACTTAACAACATGTGGATATATCACTGGTTTTGTTAATGTTCAAACTAAAATAAGCTTTATAATCAATAATATGCACTGCAAGGGTAATGAAAAATTTATTATAACCCGTGCAATGCAATTAGACATTATAATAAATGATTTTTGAAAAATAATAATCTTGTAGTGTTTTTCTCGATTTGGGTCCAATTGTGGCTTCACTAGACTTAAAAAATATATTCTGATATTTTAAGTTTTTATAATAATTTTCGTTAGCATTATGTATATAAATATACTTGCAATGAACTTTTTTTCAGCGGGTTTCTCAAATTATTATTTTACTGATAGTATGCTTTATGTTAATATATTATTTAAAATGACAAACTATATTAAACTTGTTTGAAACTACACCCACTGTGCTATACCGCTAATTATATGACACGCAGCAACACACCCGTGGTGTTAATTACGTTATGTCGCATGCCAGTGAGAGCCGTGTCAATTAGGTTATATGCTAAAGCGGTGACTTATCGGTCTATTGACCACGGAAGATATGTATGATTTCATTTTGATTGTAATTCGTGCCAGATGGATGAATCTTAATTGAGCCAACATTATGTGATTGAAAAGAAAAGTTAAAAAAGGAAAACTGCCAGCCAATTAACAACAAATAAAAAAAATATTTAAGATATTTGTTATTCGAAGTTTCAGAACGCTTTATTATGTAAATATCATGATGTTAATATCATTAAATTAACGAACCGAAAACCCCACGCCAGTTCTGAATGAATGGTGGAAAGTGTGACATACACGTATTAAGGGATGTGTATTCAGGGCTGTCATTTTACCACAGCTGCCTTAGCGACCTCGTATAAAAAACAGATACAACTAAAATCAGAATTGTTAATTTACAAAATAAAACAATCCTACAATTTTAAAACTAATAAAAATTAAATGTCTCTAAATAATTCCTTGTAAAAATGTAGTATTTTATTTGTATTATTTTTTACTTTCATTATTTGTTTTATTTTTTTCTTTAATATTATTATCATTGGAGCTATTATTATAATATACATATTGACTTATTGATTTGTCACAGCTTTTATATTGGAGACGTGCATCTGGTCAGTCGTTCACAATTAATATAACAATTTAATTACTGTTATGAAGGCGGATTTGCATGGCAATCATCAAAACAGATACCCATGGTGAGAACCACATGTGTGTCAATAAAAAGTTAATTGGTGATTTATCGGTCCATTGATCACGAAGAACCCTGCCGGTGTGTAATTTTCATTTTGATTATATTTAATGCCAGATGAATGAATCTTAATTTAACCCGCGGCATGTGATTGGATAAGAAATATATAGTCAAAATCAATACTAAAATATGCAGATTTTTTTTATAATATTGTTATTATCATAATTATCATTAATATCTATTATATATTTTATCATTATTTATTACTATTATTACTAATATTATTTTCATTATTATTTATAGTATTGTTATTATTGCTATATTACTTTATTATTATATTATAATATTATTATTCTTCTTATTATTATTGTCATTTCTTACTTGTTGCCCCTTTCACAGCTTTTATGTAATGGCTTAATTGTTACGTGCTTACGTGCACGTGATCAGGCGTATCGATTTTGTAGGAAAGCGGGAAAACAATATATTTACTATTTTATAGGCAGTGAATACATGTTCTTTTTTGTTTATTTCAACCTTCCTGATGATCAAAAGCTGTTCTTTAGTCAATATAAAATCACAACCTCAGAAAGGTCACCTTGAAATTTACGTTTACTAGTTTTTATTTCCTGTGTCTAATGTGTTATTTCGGTCTGTCGTGTTAATTTGGCATACATACTTTTAGTTTACATTAATTTAATTAGCTTGATTGTGAAGTAAGCTCGGAGCTTATGCATATCGTTCTTCCCTTATTAGATCTGGTACTGAATTGTGTTTCGAGAGGTCGGGTAGAGCCTGGGTCAAACTCGCGACCTCTACCGCCTGAAGCCAGCACCCTATCCGCTGTACTACTGACCCACTTTATATTTTAGAATACAATAAATTATTACTATTATTTTAATGAGATGTGCACGAGTATAATGTTTCCACTTTAATTGCAATATAACAGTTTTACGTACATTTGTTCACAACTAAGCACAAACTCAGTGTAACTATGTTTGGGGAAAATATAAAACTAAAGTCCAAATTAAATTGAAAATTGGTAATTTTTATTTTGCCGAAATACCCAAACAAATAGAATCATAATCATATAATTTTCCGCATATCTATGTTTTGTTTGTTTCACGCATGCTTTGATATTTTTGTATTTGGAACAGTATACGCTTAAATCGAAATAAAGTAAATGTATTGTATGTTCTATAACTAATTTATATCGAAATAACACGGCAAATAGTGAATTCATATTACATCTTTTCGAATTGTTATTTACACAATATATATACATTTTATTACATTTTTAATTATTTATATTTTTGTTGCGCAAACCAAAACATGCTTAAACATGCAACTAAATTAACCGTAGATAACCGTTGATGTGTCGTCTATTGTATAATAGGTATTTTAAACATTATTGTATTGATCAGCTAAATATTGATATTTATGCTATAATTGATAAATTGTTGACAAAAATAAGTTTTATCATGCGTTTTACAATAAAACATTTATATAAAATACATGCTTTATATTTATGTGAAAGAAATTTTCTTTTTAATCTCGATTTTAAGTATCGATTTCACGATCAAATGATGAAAAAAGAGTGTATCCGAATGAACGAGTGCACTCAGTAGCGCACGAATAGTTCTGTTATCAGTTATCTTACTGTGTCTAGCGTATACTGCATATACTGCGCATCTGAGTGCACTCAGCGTATCTGAGTGCATTCAGCGTGTCTGAGTGCACTCGATCTATTTCATGCGTTCAGGAGTGCGTTTATTATTAAAAATTCAGCGTTTGTTTAGGGTCCAGGTCCGCTCCGTCAGCGTTCAATCTGCGCTCCGTTCGCGCTCCGTTCGCGCTCCGTCTGCGCTACGCTCGCGCTCCGCTTACGCTCTGAGTGCACTCCGTTTGCGTGCATTTGGGGTACTTGAGCGGTTTAGGGTCTGTAAACGTACAAGACGTTTAATTATTTTGTCATTGATGCGTGTGCATATCTGTCTTGTGTATTTTATGTACCAAACGTGTGCTTAGCATGCAGTTTGTGCTTGTCTAATGTAATGTAGGTTCATGTATCAAACGTGTGGTTCTCATTCCGTTGGTACTTTTATTGAACAATTTATGTACCAAATGTGTGGGTATCAAGTAGTTTGTTCATCTCTTTTATAATTTAGGTACAAACACGTGCTTATCATGTATATAGCGCTTTTCTTATGTAATAAAGGTACGAAACGTTTGATTTTCATGACATTGATGCGTGTCCATATACTTTGTGCTTGTCTTATGTAATAAAGGCACAAAACGTGTGATTTTCATGTCGTTGGTGCCTGTCTTGTGTATTTTAGGTACCAAATGTGTGCTAAACATGCAGTTGGTGGGTGTCTAGTGTAATTTAGGCCGTTAGTACTTGCCCATTGTAATTTACGTACTTAACGTGTTGTCCTCATGTCGTTTATGCTTTGATTATATTACTTTGGTACCAAATGTGTACTTAGTGTGCAGATTGAGCTTTTGTTATGTAATATAGGTACCAAACGTTTGTTTCTAATCCCGTTGGTGCTTTTATTGTGTAATTGAGTTGGTTCTTGTCTTGTGTAATTTAGGTATAAAACACGTGTTTATCATGCAGGTAGAGCTTGTCTTATGTAATTAAGGTACGAATGATAAATTTGCTTTCTCTTGCAGTTTCGATGTAAACAGATGTATACAAATTCTCATATTTTATATAAAAGTACATGTTCATGTGGAACATTGTTTCTTTTTTTATGTGCTTAATTATTAAATCACTGAGATGGTCAATGATAACAAACTGTGTGTACATTGTTATATACGGTAAACTTGATTTTCTCAATTGAATATGTTGACATGGTCTTTGTGTGAAATTGAAACTTGGGATTGCTCGTGAGCTCAATAACAATGACATTGTAATTGTTGGCTGTATTGAAAATAAATGTTTTTATATAAAAGCCTTTTGTGGTCAGATTAAGCAACAATTTGGGGTTGAAGAATTGTCGATAATATGTTCGTATGTTTGTCAGCCCCATCGTCAATCTTCAATGAAGAGAGCAAGAATGAAATCAAAAAAGAAAATATAGTACAATCATATTCCTGTATTGTACACATCTGTAATAGAGTAATAGAGTCGTAATGTTACCAGTACGTATCTGAGCTTGTAAAAACCATCTACACTGATATAGCAATTCAAGGAAGGGGGACTTAAAATGCTGGACTTAAAGCAAGTTAGATCAAGCAAATAACGAACAATAAAACATGTTTGTGGAATGAAATATATCTAAATGTGTTATTTGGAACAATTAGCAACAACATAGGTTTTATAAAGGATGGTTTTGACAAAGGGGTAAAATATTTTGAACATAAAGATGGTTATAGATTGAAAACATTTTACATTTTTGACTTCTTTTCATACTTATATGATATGAAAATAACAGATTATCTCAAGTATTTATCATTTATATCGTGTATTGCAAAACACTTTAAATCTAAATTATACAATTACCAACTTCATAAGTAACCTACCTACATAAACACACATTTACATAATTGAAAAATGAATGGAGATATCTTATCGATAATTTTTTTAATTAAAATCATTTTGATATATTTATGTTGTTTATGGGATAATGCAAAAAAAATCTATCATATTGCATTGCATTATACTTCTTTACATGCATGGCTGGTGTGTCTGTTTGCCTGTCTGTCTCTCTGTCTCTCTTTCTGTCTAGCTGTCTGTCTAGCTGTCTGTCTGCCTGCCTGCCTGCCTGCCTGCCTGCCTGCCTGCCTGCCTGCCTGCCTGCCTGCCTGCCTGTCTGTCTGTCTGTGTGTCTGTCTGTCTGTCTGTCTGTCTGTCTGTCTGTCTGTCTGTCTGTCTGTCTGTCTGTCTGTCTGTCTGTCTGTCTGTCTTTCACAATACAAATACATTTTATTATGTTTGATTAAAAATGTATGTATATGCTGTATGTGAAAATATAAATCAACGGGATACCAAAATTAAAAAAATCTAAGCTTGTGAGAAGGACGGCAAAATCTATCATTATTGGGATCCTTACTGTATAGATTTATGTCCATGTCCATTAATATTGTCGTTAAAAATCATGCGGAAAATGTATGTGAACGTTCTTAGTGTATTTAAATTCATGTTTTATATAACAGAAAATTGTGCATTTAATTTGATTGTTCATTCAGAAAGTATGCTCCCTGCATCAATATAGCATTTATCGGTTTGATAATTCTATATAACAAAAAATCATGACATTACAATTTTAATAATTACGTCTTGTATTGGGAATATATGTAGTGATGTTGAGCTTTTCGTTTAATGTTAGCAGTACGTATCTGGGCTAGTAAGAAACACAGTGAAAAATATATCAATATTGGAATATTTAGAAAGATATTTCGAGGTTTATAAATGTTGTAATTCAAACCATCAATAGAAATACAAATATATTTATACTTAGTTCTAACTCCGGAATGCAGTAAACCAATGTCTATGTTCATCACATTGGTCTATTTTATGTTGGTTGGAAAATCGCACTGCCATTTATAAGTTAATCCGTACTTTCCTATGACTGTGTCCTGTCTTTAACAGCAGTTGCATCTTGCAAGTTCAATATAACGTTACAGTTTATAACAATAAAATATCAACATGGTATGCACAACACCAGTATACGTAGCTTAAAGCTCAATGTCACACAACCCCAAAAAGAAATATATTGCAAATGCATTTCGCCAAAGCAACATATATTTAGTATTGAAATTGTTATATATATATTTTTTATATGACACGGCACTGTTTTACGATTGAATTGTATTTACATTTCAGGTGGGACACAATGGGAAACGCTTTCTGGTAAGACTTGTTTTGTATTTACATAAACATCATATAATGAATTGAGCTCGAAATTGGAGAAGTTACGTTGAATTGAAATTGTATCATGAAAGGTGGAGATTTGTGTTCTAAACACATATTTTAGTGCATCAAGCATGTGTCAGTTATATATATAGTACGCTATTGTGGATCTGGAATAAACGACAATACATTGAATTTAATAATAACAACATATCAGGGGCCGATTGTTCAAAGAAGCGTTAACTTTAACGCTATGTTAAACTAACGCTTGGTCAAATTCCTTAACCTAGCGTAAGTTAACGCTAGCTTAAAAGAGTGTTGTTCAAAATAATTTAACGCTGTCGTTAAAATTTAATTCCAACGTTAAATCTGACAGTCACAATTTAACGCTAGCGTTAAATGTAAATGTCATCGTTTAATTAAAAAGTACTGTGTATTGGATAAACGAATCAAAATGTATCAAATCGTATGAATAGTCACCATTATGATATAAGACGTTTCTCAGATCCAAAGTTTTTATTAAATGTCGCAACGCATTTTAACACTGATGCTCATTCAATAGAAGTTTTTTCATTCATGCCATTCGACACCGTTAGTAACAACTTTGATCGTTTGTGTAAGGAAACTTATTGGATTCACAAATTATAAACATTGTTTCCATTTGGACTAAATGCAAAACAGCTATATGATATGTACAGATGCTTTCATTGAACAGTGATATGTACTATCGTTTGTTCCTATTTCTCTTTTTTACTACTATTTACAGGAATTTAAGTATCGTTTCGATCCGATATTTCATGTACTTGTGTTTGCGACAATATTCTATATAAGCCGCGTCTTGTTGCGTGTTTGGCTCCTGGATGAATAATTCTTTCAGTCGAATTTCGCGCGACGGGGCTCATTTATTTTTCCCGCTATTTTAACGTCACGTTATGTGACGTGACTTCCTGTGTTTATATATTTATTATACCATGATTAAGGCGATATGCCGAAACGTCGATATAAAATTTTAACTAACGGTTTTTACGTGTTTGTGTTTTTTTTGTTTGTTTTGTTTTAACTTTATTATCGTTTAATTATGTAACTTTGCACTTTCCAAAATATATTGCAATGATATTTTAATTCCTTGAACAACAATGGCCGAGTTATTATCTACTACATCTGCTGCATCATCTTCTCAAAGAAGAAAAAGATCTTCAAACTGTAACAGAGATGAAGTTCTTAGGTTAGAGGAACTAGTGACAATGAAATAAAACCTTGATCTGCTATCAACAAAATTCTCATCTACTGTGACCAACAGGCACAAGAACGAACTTTAGCAAGCTATAGCTGTCGAGGTTTCTGCTGTTTGAGTTTTCCCCAGAACTTCTGCAGAATGTTCCAGCAAGTAGCAAAATTTGAAGAGGGAGTCAAAAGAAGCGCATATAGAGGACAAAATGGAGAGGAGAAAGACGTGTGTGGTCCAAAGAAGAGTATTCTATCTGAACAACATGCCAGAATTATTGACGTCTTTGAAGAGACAGCCTCCTTTTTTGGAATTACTGGTGGCACAGGCAGTGGTGAACTGGGTATTTGTTAAGCTAGAGATATAACAACTTAAACATGATATCTTCTGTTTAGTATATCTAAAGAGTCATTCATGGAACAGTGCTGCAATCCGACATTCAAACTCGAAGAAAAATAGGATGGATTGGGTAGAGGGGATGGTATCGTAAAGCTCTATTGTTATTAAAAAGATGTTTATCTTTCTAAAATCTTGTAGATAATTATATATTTTGAATATTTCAGCGTTTCATTAGTTTTTTATAAAAAAATATGTGTTTTACAAACGCTTTTAATGTTGTACATCAATGTCGCCTGTTGTCGAAATGAGTTTTCTGAACAAATGGATTGTTGCTATAAATAGAAACAAGGAATTCCGTCTGAAAAACATTTGCGTCGGTTGTCCTGTCTATATCTAGAACTTCGATTTTATACATTTAACAAGTGAAACTTACTTGGTAGAAAATTAACTGACTGTGAAATTCTCTAATATCAGCAAAATAATAATTTGAAAATATTTGCTCCTGTACGCAGAGTAAACAAATCTTCCGTTTATGCCATGTCGCTTATATCAATTAATTGTGTTTGGGTGTAATCGATTTTTTTACTGTTACTCGAGTATCAATTTATTACTTTAGTCAATACTGGAATAAGTTAACATTAAATTATTCGCATCGTTTGTAAGCACTCCCTTTTGTATATACAATTGTCTTTGCTTTGTGCAGAATGTATAATTAATCGGGCAAAAAGAAGATAGACGTTTATTTTTAATTGAGTCGATTTTAAAGTTGAAATCTACTAACAAAAATAATTAAAAAAAATGTTTCTTTCGATGAGCATTATATTGTGGCAATGCAAATTATTTCTGTCTGTCATTTTAGGGAAAGAGGTCATTGTATCATTGAATTAAGATAATCTGTTGTTCTACCGTTCATATAAGTTTATTTGTTTAAGATAGAAAAAGCTTCATCCCGAATTTGCCAACAGAGGAAGCAGAAGAAGGTGTCATGGCTACACTAGATATATCAAAGCCTGGACTATATGCCAAAACTACTGTCTTCAAAATGAAGTTAAATGAGCACAAGTATATCACATTTCTTTTATTTTAACTACTGTGCTATAAAATCAAACTTATTTGCATATGGAAGAACACCACTTGCGTATTAAGAGGGGTCAGCTAGGGTATCTCGACCCTGCCCCGGGATTTTAAAGTCCTACCAAGGATAACATCAAAAGATTATGACGTCATGACGTATCTTATTGCCATTATATGGTCCTTGAAAATATAACTATTAAAATAGTATTATGAAAACATTTATTTTACAGTGAAAAAAATATTTATTTGGTGGGCTCCGACCTAGATAAGCAGCTATTAATTGCCAAATTTTGCATCTATTATAGTCATTTTAAAGAAAAATCATGAAATCATTAAAAAATGCTTTGGGTTTTTAGTAAGTAGATAGGAGCACGGTAAACAATTTATTTTTCAGTATGGCCTTTATATACTGGGTGTCTTGAAGAATCATATTTTAGCACGGCTAGTTCATATTCCTAATTGACTGTATTCCGTATTCAGAAAAAACAAAGAACAGAAAAATATCTCAGGAAGATTTTGGGGCTGTTCAAATGATATATTTTGAAGGCGAAATGGCAAACCAGGCACTCATAACCGAAAAACACAAGCTACAGATAAAACTTTTGAGGCGTATCATCGGGATGTAAAAGACGAAACATTATCTCCGCAGGAGCTGTTTGTGTTATTGCCCTTTCTATCGCAGCAAACCGTTTTTTCTTTCCTCATATTTTTTGATAATAAAAAAAAACATTTTTAAAATTATACGTTTCATATATCGAATAAATGCACTGATATATTTAATCTTGTTTGTTTTTAAAAAAAAATCAATAACAATTAAGAAAAATGCAAAAATACAAAGGTGAATATTCCATCGGATCCCACTTTTGTGTAATTACTTTATTTTTTATTTGTATCATTGTGGATTTTAAATGTATACTTGTAGAAAAATAACAATTAGTCTCTCATAGCTCTGTAAAGTGCCTCTCTTAGCTTCACTATTTATATTTGTCAATTTTTTATACCTTTATGATTGTAATGTGATAGAGGTGAGACTATAATAAAATATATGTTATGTTATGTTTATGTTATGTTATGTTATCATTATTTTATGCACCCCCCCCCCCCACAATTTTTTGGGGATGGCATATAGTTATCGCAGCGTCCGTCTATCCATCCGTCCGGTATTTCGTGTCCGGCCTGTACCTTTGTCATGCAAAAATGAATTTTATAAATACTTGCATTAAATGATTAACTTTAATGTAAAAAAAAATTGTGTGTCTAGTTTGAAGCATCAGACTTTGACTCTTGATATTCACGGATACATCGCTACCTATTATAAAATATATCATTATTTTCACAGACCATTTGGGGGGCATGCGACACTTACTAGTGACATTTCTTTTTTTGTGATTTTTTTATGCCCCCCTCCCTCCAAAATATAGTGGCATATAGTAATCGCAGCGTCCGTCCGTCTATCCGTCCTTCCGTCCGGTATTTCGTGTCTGGCCTGTAACTTTGTCATGCAATGATGGATTGTGTTAATACTTGCTATAAATGATCACCAAAACATGACAACGTGTTACGAATAAGATCCACACCCGTACCTCAAAGGTCAAGGTCACACTTTGAGTTTGTTTGACAAACTTGTCCTGTGTAATTTAGGTACCAAACGCGTTTTTCTCATGCCGTTGGTTATTGTCGTATGTAATTTATGTACTTTACGTGTGGTTCTCATTCCGTTTGTAAGTTATATGTGTACTTTAGGTACCAAACATGTGCTAATCATGCTAGGTGTGCTTGTCTTATTAATGTAGATACCAAACGTGTGGGTCTCATTAAGTTGATACTTTTATTGTGTAATTTAGGTACCAAACACGTGCTTATCATGCAGATTGCGCTTGACTGATGTACTAAACGTACAAGACGTTTGATTATTATGTCATTGATGCGTGTGCATATCATGCAGTTGGTGATTGTCTCATGTAGTATAGGTACCAAACGTGTAGATCTCACGTCGTTGATGCCTGTCTTGTGTATTTTACGTACCAAACGTGTGCTTAGCATGCAGTTTGTGCTTGTCTAATGTAATGTAGGTATCAAATGTGTGGTTTTCATTCCGTTGGTACTTTTATTGAACAATTTATGTACCAAATGTGTGGGTCTCAAGTAGATGGTTCGTCTCTTTTGTAATTTACGTACAAAACACGTGCTTATCATGCAGATAGCGCTTTTCTTATGTAATAAAGATACGAAACGTTTGATTCGCATGACATTGATGCGTGTCCATATACTTTGTGCTTGTCTTATGTAATAAAGGCACAAAACGTGTGATTTTCATGTCGTTGGTGCCTGTCTTGTGTATTTTAGATACCAAATGTGTGATAACCATGCAGTTGGTGGGTGTCTAGTGTAATTTAGGCCGTTATTACTTTCCCATTGTTATTTACGTACTTAACGTGCTGTCCTCATGTCGTTTATGCTTTGATTATATTACTTTGGTACCAAATGTGTACTTAGTGTGCAGTTTGTGCTTTTGTTATGTAATATAGGTACCAAACGTTTGTTTCTAATCCCGTTGGTGCTTTTATTGTGTAATTGAGTTGGTTCTTGTCTTGTGTAAGTTAGGTACAAAACACGTGTTTATCATGCAGGTAGAGCTCGTCTAATGTTATTAAGGTACGAATGATAATTTTGCTTTCTCTTGCAGTTTCGATGTAAACAGATGTATACAAATTCTCATATTTTATATAAAAGTACATGTTCATGTGGAACATTGTTTCTTTTTTTATGTGCTTAATTATTAAATAACTGAGATGGTCAATGATAACAAACTGTGTGTACATTGTTATATATGGTAAACTTGATTTTCGCACTTGAATATGTTGACATGTTCTTTGTGTGAAATTGCAGCTTGGGATTGCTCGTGAGCTCAATAACAATGACATTGTAATTGTTGGATGTATTGAAAATAAATATTTTTATAAAAAAGCCTTTTGTGGTCAGATTAAGCAACAATTTGGGGTTGAAGAATTGTCAATAATATGTCCGTATGTTTGTCAGCCCCATCGTCAATCTTCAATGAAGAGAGCAAGAATGAAATCAAAAAAGAAAATATAGCACACTCTTATTCCTGTATTGAACACATCTGTAATAGAGTAATAGAGTCGTGATTGTCGTTTAATGTTACCAGTACGTATCTGAGCTTGTAAGAAACGATCTACACTGATATAGCAATTTGAGGAAGGGGGACTTAGAATGCTGGACTTAAAGAAAGTTGGATCAAGCGAATAACGAACAATAAAACATGTTTGTGGAAAGAAATATATTTAAATGTGTTATTTGGAACAATTAACAACAACATTGGTTTTATAAAGGATGGTTTTGACAAAGGGGTAAAATATTTTGAACATATAGATGGTTATAGATTGAAAACGTTTTACACTTTTGACTACTTTTTATACTTATATGATATGAAAATAACAGATTATCTCAAGTATTTATCACTTATATCGTGTATTGCAAAACACTTTCAATCTTAATTATACAATTACCAACTTCATAAGTAACCTACCTACATAAACACACAACAACACAAATAGAAAAAAGAATTTCAAGATGCAATTATTGGCTGGAAATATAGTTATATAGTATAGCATTAAAATGTATAATTTCCACTAAACAATGCAATTTTCAATATAAATATATAGTGAGAATAGTTACTAGAAATGTGATTGATGTGTTATGGATACAGAAACCGGGAACCATTTATTTTGGAAATGTGTTCATATACAAACATTCTGGTCAAGTTTACAAATACTTTTGCGTATATTCGTCATTGAATGTAGTTAACATACATGTAACTTTAGGATACTCAGCTAATTATACAAATACAGCTGTGATTATTTGTATAATGATATCAGCAAAATATTATATTTACCTCAACAAATGTAGAAAAAAATATTCCTAATGCCATTGAATACAAGATTTACTTATTTAAATGTATTGAAATTAATATGTATGGCTGGTGAGTCTGTCCGTCTGTCTGTCTGTCTGTCTGTCTGTCTGTCTGTCTGTCTGTCTGTCTGTCTGTCTGTCTGTCTGTCTGTCTGTCTGTCTGTCTTTCACAATACAAATACATTTTATTATGTTTGATTAAAAATGTGTGTATATGCTGTATGTGAAAATGTAAATAAACGAGATACCAAAATTAAAAAAAAATCCAAGCTTGTAAGAAGGACTGCATAATCTATAAATATTGGGATCCTTACTGTATAGATATATGTCCATGTTCATTAATATTGTCGTAAAAAATCATGCGGGAAATATATCTGAACGTTCTTAGTGTATTTAAATTCATGTTTTATATAACAGAAACTTGTGCATTTAATTTGATTGTTCATACGGAAAGTATGCTCCCTGCATCAATATAGCATTCATCGGTTTGATAATTCTATATAACAAAAAATCATGATATTACAATTTTAATAATAACGTCCTGTATTGGGAATATATGTAGTAATGTTGAGCTTTTCGTTTAATGTTAGCAGTATGTATCTGGGCTAGTAAGATACACAGTGAAAATATATCAATATTGGAATATTAAGAAAGATATTTCCAGGTTTATAAATGTTATAATTCAAACCATCAATAGAAATACAAATATGTTTATACTTAGTTCTAACTCCGGAAGAATATTTCGCACTGCTAAAAGCAGTGAACCAATGTGCTATGTTCATCACATTGGTCTATTTTATGGTGGTTGGAAAATCGTATTGCCATTTGTAAGTTAATCCGTACTTTCCTATGACTGTGTCCTGTCTTTAACAGCAGTTACATATTGCAATGTCAATAATGTCAATATAACGTTACAGTTTATAACAATAAAATATCAACATGGTATGCACAACACCATTATCCGTAGCTTAAAGTTCAATGTCACACAATTCCAAAAAGAAATATATTGCAAATGCATTTCGCCAAAGCAACATCTATTTAGTATTGAAATTGTTTTATATATATTTTTATATGACACGGCACTGTTTTACGATTGAATTGTATTTACTTTTCAGATGGGAGGGTGACAAAGCTTTCTGGTAAGACTTGTTTTGTATTTAAATAAACATCATATAATGAATTGAGCTCGAAATCAAGCATGTGTCAGTTATATATACAGTACGCTATTGTGGATCTGGAATAAACGACAATACATTGAATTTAATTATAACAACATATCAGGGGCCGGTTATTCAAAGAAGCGTTAACTTTAACGATATGTTAAGCTAACGCTTGGTCAAATTCCTTAACCTAGCGTAAGTTAACGCTAGCTTAAAAGAGTGTTGTTCAAAATAATTTAACGGTGTTGTTAAAATTAAATTCCAACGTTTAGTCTGACTGTCACAATTTATCGCTAGTGCTAAATGTAAATGTCATCGTTAATTAAAAAGTACAGTTTGTTGGACAAACGAATCAAAATGTATCAAAACGTATGAATAGTCACCGTTTTGATATCAGAAGTTTCTAAGATCCAACGTTTTTATCTAATGTCGCATTCATTTTAAAAACATCGATGCTCATTCAATAGAAGATTTTTCATTGATGCCATTCGACACTGTTAGTAATAACTTTGATCGTTTGTGCAAGGAAACTTATTGGATTCACAAATTACAAACATTGTATCCATTTGGACTAACTGCAAAACTGCTATATGATATGTACAGATGCTTTCATTGAACAGTTATATGTACATGTACTATCGTTTGTTCCTATTTCTTTTCTTTACTGCTATTCATAGGAATTTAAGTATCGTTTCGATCCGATATTTCATGTACTTGTGTTTGCGACAATATTTTATATGAGCCGCGTCTTGTTGCGTGTTTGGCTCCTGGATGAATAATTCTTTGAGTCGAATTTCGAGCGGAGCGGTTCATTTGTTTGTCCCGCTGTTTTAACGTCACGTTATGTGACGTGACTTCCTGTGTTTATATATTTATTATACCATGATTAAGCCGATATGCCGAAACATCGATATTAAATTTTAACTAACGGTTTTTACGTGTTGGTGTTTGTTTTTTTGTTTTTTTGTTTTTTTAACTGTATTATCGTTTAATTATGTAACTTTGCACTTACCAAAATATATTGCAATTATATCTCAATTCCTTCAACAACAATGGCCGAGTTATTATCTGTTACATCTGCTGCATCATCTTCTCAAAGAAGAAAAAGATCTTCAAACTGAAACAGAGGTTAGAGGAACTAGTGACAATGAAATAAAACCTTGATCTGCTATCAACAAAATTCTCATCTACTGTGACCAACAGGCACAAGAAGAAACTTTAGGAAGCTATAGCTGTCGAGGTTTCTGCTGTTTGAGTTTTCCCCAGAACTTCTGCAGAATGTTTCAGCAAGTGGCAAAATTTGAAGAGGGAGACAAAGGAAACACATATAGAGGACAAAATGGAGATGAGAAAGACGTGTGTGGTCCAAAGAAGAGTATTCTATCTGAACAACATGCCAGAATCATTGACGTCTTTGGAGATTTTGGAATTACTGGTGGCACAGGCAGTGGTGAACTGGGTATGTGTTAAACAAGAGATAAAACAACTTAAACATGATATCTTCTGTTTAGTATATTTAAAGAGTCATTCATGGAACAGTGCTGCAATCCGACATTCAAACTGAAAGAAAAATAGGATGGGTTGGGTGGAGGGGATGGTATCGTATAGCTCTATTGTTATTAAAAAGATGTTATTCTGTCTAAAATCTTGTAGATAATTATATATTTGAATATTTCAGCGTTTCGTTATTTTTTTATAAAAAAAAATATGTGTTTTACTAACGTTTTTAATGTTGAACATGAATGTCGCCTGTTGTTGAAATGAATTTTCCGAACAAATGGATAATTGCTTTAAATAGAAACAAGGAATTCCGTCTGAAAAAAACATTTGCGTCGGTAGTCCTGTCTTTATCTAGAACTTCGATTGTATATATTTAACAAGTGAAACTTACTTGGTACAAAATTAACTGACTGTCAAGTTCTCTAATATCAGCAAAATAATAACTTGAAAATATTTGCTCCTGTGCGCAGAGTAAACAAATCTTCAGTTTATGCCATGTCGCTTATATCAATTAATTATCTTTGGGTGAAGTCGATTTTTTTTACTGTTACTCGAGTATCAATTTATTACTTTAGTCAATACTTGATTAAGTTAACAATAAATTATTTGCATCGTGTGTAAGCACTCCCTGTTTTATATACAATTGTCTTTGCTTTGTGCAGAATGTATAATTAATCGGGGAAAAAGAAGATAGACGTTATCTTTTAATTGAGTCGATTTTAAAGTTGAAATCTACTAACAAAAAATGTTTCTTTCGATGAGTTGTTATTGAATTGAGAATATAGAGCATTATATTGTGGCAACGCAAATTATTTCTGTCTGTCATTTTAGGGAAGGGGGTCATTGTATCATTGAATTAAGATAATCTGTTGTTCTACCATTCATATAAGTGTTTTTGTTTAAGATAGAAAAAGCTTCATCCCGAATTTGCCAACAGAGGAAGCAGAAGAAGGTGTCATGGCTAAACTAGATATAACAAAGCCTGGACTATATGCCAAAACTACTGCCTTCAAAATGAAGTTAAATGAGCACAGTCAAGTATATCACATTTCTTTTATTCTAACTACTGTGCTTGAAAATCAAACTTATTTGCATAAGGAAGAACACTACTTGCGTATTAAGAGGGGTCAGCTAGGGTATCTCGACCCTGCCCCGGGATTTTAAAGTCCTACCAAAGATAACATCAAAAGATTATGACGTCATGACGTATCTTATTGCCATTACATGGTCCTTGAAAATATAACTATTAAAATAGTATTATAAAAACATTTATATTACACTGAAAAAAAATATTTATTTGGTGGGCTCCGACCTAGGTAGGCAGCTATGTTTTGCCAAATTTTGCATCTATTATAGTCATTTTAAAGAAAAATCATGAAATGATAAAAAAATGCTTTGGGTTTTTAGTAAGTAGATAGGAGCACGGCAAACAATTTATTTTTCAGTACGGTCTTTATATACTGGGTGTCTTGAAGAATCATATTTTAGCACGGCTAGTTCATATTCCTAATTGACTGTATTCCGTATTCAGAAAAAAAAAAAGGAAAGAAAAATATCTCACGAAGATTTGGGGGCTGTTCAAATGAGATATTTTGAAGGCGAGATGGCAAACCAGGCACTCATAACCGAAAAACACAAGCTACAGATAAAACTTTTGAGGCGTATAATCGGGATGTAAAAGACGAAACATTATCTACGCAGGAGCTGTTTGCGTTATTGCCCTTTCTATCGCAGCAATCCGTTTTAACATTCCTCACTACATTTTTTGATAAAAAAAAAAAAACATTTTTAAAATTATACATTTCATATATCGAATAAATGCACTGATATATTTAATCTTGTTTGTGTTTAATAAAATCAATAACAATTAAGAAAAATGCAAAATTACAAAGGTGAATATGCCATCGGATCCCATTTTTGTGTAATTACTTTATTTTTTATTTGTATTATTGTGGATTTTAAACGTATACTTGTAGAAACATAACAATTAGTCTCTCATAGCTCTGTAAAGAGCCTCTCTTAACTTCACTGTTTATATTTGTCAATGTTTAATACATTTATGATTGTAATGTGATAGAGGTGAGACTATAATAAAATATATGTTATGTTATGTTTATGTTATGTTATCATTATTTTATGCACCCCTCCCCCCCTCCCCCCCCACCCACACACTCACAATATTTTGGGGTTGACATATATTTATCGCAGCGTCCGTCTATCCATCCGTCCGGTATTTCGTGTCCGGCCTGTAACTTTGTCATGCAAAAATGGATTTTATAAATACTTGCTTCAAATGATTAACTGTAATGTAAAAAAAAAGTGTGTGTCTAGTTTGAATTAAAAATAAACCTATGTTTAAACTTAGTTCTAACTTCGAACGAGTATTCCGCACAGATAAAGGTGTCAATGTGCTATGTTCATCACATTGGTCTATTTAATGGTGGTTGTAAAATCGCATTGCCATTTTTATGTTAGTCCGTACTTTCCTATGACTGTGTCCTGTCTTTAAAATCAATTTGCAAATTGCCATTTCAATATAAACATGCAGTTTATTACCACAAAAATACAACATTCTAATAGTATGCACTACACCATTGTCTGTAACTTAAAGTTCAAGCTCACACAACTCCCAAAAGAAATATATTGCTGATGTATTTCGCCAAAAATAATATGTATTTAAAATTGAAATTGTTTTATAAAATTATTTTATTTGACTCGGTACTGTTTTACGATTGGATTTATTTATTTTGCAGAAGAATTAATGGAACATATGAGGGGTAAGACTTCTTTTGTATTTAAATGAACATCACGTAATGAATTGAGTTCGAAATTGGGGAAGTTTTGTTGAATTAAAATTGTATCATGAAATATTGAGATTGGTATAGTAAACATGCTTCTCATCTTGCTTCCAACATACGTTAGTTATGAATATTGAAATATATAGACACCATGTCATGGCAGTTCAGGAAAAAAACGACAATACATGAAATTTGATAATAGCACCTTTTCCGGTGTTAGACATTTTGCTGCGTGAATATAACTGTTAGACACTGGTTTATTTTTCAACGTGCTTTAACATGAATTCAAGTTGATATACGTTTATATTGGATTAAAGAAATATACAGATTTACACATTTATATTATAATAGCAAGTTTGATTAAGTAAACCGCTGGCGAAATAGTTCCTGCTTTTATCGTCAAACTATTTAGGTTGCAACGAAATACACGAAATTATTTGAAAAACATTACTTTTCAAATCAATTTAAAGGCTTAATTGCGTTTGTTTTAGTGCTTAAATGCAGCCCCACTCTAAATCGTATGCTTTACGTTTATACTAATTTATTTTAATTTGAATGCTTAGAACGTATAGGAACTGATCTATATTCTGCTTCCTAGATAAATCTGAGTTCTTAGTGTTATTTTAGTAACATCGAGATAAGCTGGTAATACAACCCGAATGTCGTTGTATATCTATTCTTAAGAACTAAAATGTAGTACTGTTCTGCATTCACATTTAAGTTGTACACGGCAGCGAGGCATGAAACGTAATTAACAACGGAAGGTGTATATTCTATCACGCATTCAGACTATTAATACAACTCATTTCTCATGGCATATATACGGTAATATCCTTTTTTGATGAAATAGAACAGACGGAAACAATTTAAAGTGGTGCATTAAAATGTTATTGAAATGAGCATACAGATCTCGCATGCGAGTCTCCATGCAAGTTCTAGCTCGCGCAATCAAAATCATTTTAATCAACATTTAAGTTTCCTCTCTTCTTCTTGGAGACTTTGGAAAACGTAATGGACATATTTTCTACTGTGATACATGTGTAGATATTTAGGGCAAATGTTTTAAACTTTCCATCCGACGTAGAAAATGGTATCTTAAATTCAATTCTCCTTTGGGAACGTTATTATTATTGATGCAGCTACGTCGTTTTGTAATGAACACGAAACGATTCAAATAGAAATATCCGATCATTTTGATAATATAGCACATTTGGTACATGACCTCCACCCATGTGTCAACCATGTAGTAATTTCTATTTATATATCCGTAAATTCACGATTAACTTATATAAATTGCCAATATCTCATATACATAAAACAACTATAACCACTACGGTAATCATATTATTCTTTATTCTATATTATTAATTCATTTTCATATACGTACTGATCAATAAGTTTACTAATTACCATAAAAGTGTAATTCATAAAACGATAAAGAGAATGATTTCATAAGCATTATGTTTCCGTTTTAATCCTTATTCTATGATTGTATATACCTGCTACCATAAAGTATATATAAATAAAAATAAAACTATGTTTAAACTTAGTTCTAACTTCGAACGAGTGCTCCGCACAGATAAAGGTGTCAATGTGCTTTGTTCATCACATTGGTCTATTTAATGGTGGTTGTAAAATCGCATTGCCATTTTTATGTTAATCCGTACATTCCTATGACTATGTCCTGTCTTTAACATTAATTTGCAAATTGCAATTTCAATATAACCTTTCAGTTTATTTCCACAAAATAACAACATTCCATGCACAATACCATTGTTTGTAGCTTAAAGTTTATTCTCTATTATTAATTTATTTTCATATACGTATTGATAAATAAGTTTACTATTTACCATAACATGGTTCTTTTTAAAACGATAATGAAATTGATGTCAGAGACTGAGTTACGTATGTGTAAGTAGCTGTGTTTTTATTCCTAAATGCAGAACTAGTCTGAAATCGCATTTTACTGTAAGCTGTAATTTCTGAAGGTGATTGCTATTTGTTTATTTATTTTTTTCATGTTTTTATATGTTATTATCTTCATTAAGTAATATATATATATATATATACTTGGTGAGTATGAAAAAACAAACTTTTATTATACAACGTAGTACTTTATATAAACTTTATACACTTTTTTAAAACAAACTGCATTTTAGCAGTTTGGGTATAGCCAGCAATATATAAAATCCACAGAATATCCCATAAACAGACTTTGTGGAAATTGTTTTATTAGTATATTATTATTATATATGTGTAAAACGATATACTTATACTTTGTATTACGATTATATTACATTCAAACTTCATTTTTCAATTAATACGTACAATGAAAGAAAATATTAAATTCACCATAACTTTAATACATTGATTATGATAGTTTTTTTTGTGGTGCAAATATATTACTACAATTAACTTTAACTTTTTACGATGTATGTGCAACATTTTATGCACATCACAATTGTCCATAGCTTAAAGTTCCGAGTCACACAACTACCAATAGAAATATATTGCATATGCAATTCGTCAAAATCAACATGTAATCAATCTTTGGAATTGTTTAATAACTGTGTTTCATTGGACACGATACCGTTTTACGAATGAATTGTATTTACTTTGCAAAATGTGGAAAGTTCGGAAAGGTAAGATTTGTTTTGTATTAACATGGGTATGACATGTAATTAATTGTGTAGTAAACATGCCGTACATCTTTGAGTGTTTCCACCATGTGGCAATATGAGCATTAAAATGTATATACACCATGTCTTTTGGGTCAAGAATAATCGAAAATACATCTAATTTAATAATAGCAACTGATCAGGTAATTTTTTTTTTTAATAATGGAGCTAATTTCAGGATCAGTTTTTTCCCAGTGTTAGAATTTGCGTTGCTTGAATATATGTGAACTTTAAGACACTGCCTTAAAATGTTTTTGATGTGGAGAAGTAGGTATCTATCAATATTGAGATCATCGTAATACTTAACTTATGCAGTTAAAATGCGATAATCTGAGTGAATTATGATAGCGATGTTGTTTATTTAGTTTTATTTTCTAACGTCCTTAAACATTTATTCAAGTTGATATACGTTTATCTTGGATTAAAGAAATGTACAGATTTACACTTTTATAATGCAGTAGCAATTGTGATTAAGTAACCCGTAGGCGAAAATATTTCGCTGGTTTCTAATCTACAAAATAAATTAGTTGTAATAATAATTCATGATATATTTTTTTTCATTTGCCAAGAAATCAAACAGTCGAAAACCATTAAAGGTGCGGTATTGATTATTTTATTGAAATCTGTATACAGATCTCGCATACGAGTCACCGTGTCAACTGTATTTCGTTCAGTCAGAAGCATTTTAATATATATATTAATATGAGTTTCTCCTCTTTACCTGTTGGACTTCAACTGAAGGGATTTTTTTAACTGTAACACTTATGTAGACGCAAGGCATGTTTTTTTACTCCCAGTCTTACTAAAAAAACAGAATCTTAAATGCCATTACTTTTTGAGAACATGATTTTGACGTTGCCTCGAGTAATCGAATTTCCGATGTATCAACATACATGTAGTTTTATAAAAGAACAGGAAACACTTCAAATAGATATATCACATATTTTTGATAGTATAGCACAATCGGTACATGACCTTCCCCACCTTTGTCTCAGCCATGCATTTATTTCCATTGTTCCATCTGCAAATTCACGGTTGATTTAAAAAAAAATGTCAATAAAATATAAAATTATGCATCAAACAATTATAACGACTACGGTAATTATATTATTTTTAATTCTTTATTATTAATGTATTTGATATACATATTGATCAATTAGTAAACTATTTACTATTTACCATAAAAGTGTTTTATAAAAAACGATAAAGTCTTAGAGATAAGCATTATTGTCTTTTCTTTTATTCTTTTTCTATAATTTTATATACCTGTTACCATATAGTATATATAAAGAGAAATAAAACTATGTTTAAACTTAGTTCTAACTTCGGTAGAATATTTCACATCACATTGGTCTATCGAATTGTAGTTGAAAAATCGCATCGCCATTTGTATGTTAATCTGCGCTTTCATATGACCTTGTCCAGTCTTTAACAGCAATTTGCATATTGCAATTTTGATATAACCTTGCAGTTTATTACCACAAAATAACAACATTTTATGCACATCACCAATGTCCGTAGCTTAATGTTCAAAGTCACACTACTACAAAAAGACATATATTGCATATGTAATTCGTCAAAATCAACATGTAATCAATCTTTGAAATTGTTTAATAACTGTGTTTTATTGGACACGATACCTTTTTATGATTGAATTGTTTTTACATTGCAGAAATGGAAAAAGCTCAGGAAGGTAAGACTTGTTTTGTATTAACATGGGTATTGCATATACCAAAGGGTATAGTAAACATGCCGTACATCATTGTGTGCTTCCACCATGTGCTATTATGAGCATTAAAATGTATAGGCACCATGGCATGGCAGGTCAGGAATAATAGACAATACATTTATGTTAAAACATGTAATAGAAACTGATCAGGTTAGTTTTGGGTTTTTAATGATGGAGCAAAGTTCAGTATCAGTTTTTTTCTGGTGTTAGAATTTGCGTTGCTTGAATATTTGTGAATTTTTAGACACCGCCTAAAATATTTTCGATGTTGAAAAAGTAGGGATTTATTGATATTGAGATCATCGTAACAAGATTTAGAACAATATTGCATAACCATATTGATTGAACAAATAACAAGGTGGAGTGTTGCAGTTATAGCCACTTGATCAAGGGGGGATACCAATATTGCAATTATTGTTATTGCTAATATGTACACCATTATTGGGCGTTCAAAAACTGAGTTTTGTCAATAAAATGTAAGTTGTAAACATTTAGAAAAGTAAATGTTTTAATCATTAATGCATTTCGCATAAACACTTTTGAATAACGATGCAATAATTTCAAAATATTCGTTAATATAGTTTTAATGAGACTGTATTCGGAGCAAAGTCACGGCATCAAAATGTACATACACAAATGCAATACTTAATTGGAAGACTATTTCACATCACATTGGTCTATCAAATTGGAGTTGGGAAATCGAATCGCCATTTGTATGTTAATCTGCGCTTTCATATGACCTTGTCCTGTCTTTAACAGCTATTTGCATTTTACAATTTCAATATAACCCTGCAGTTTATTACCATAAAATAACAACATTTTATGCACATCACCATTGTCCGTGGCTTAAAAATCAAAGTCACACAACTCCCAAAAGAAATATGTTGCATATTGAATTGGTCTAAATCAACATGTAATCAGTCTTTGAAATTATTAAACTGTGTTTTATTGGATACGATACCGTTTAACGAATGAATTGTGTTTACTTTGCAGATAAAAGGAAAGCTGCAGCAGGTAAGACTTGTTTTGTATAAACATTGGTTTCCCATATAATAAATGGTGTAGTAAACATGCCGTACGTCTTTGAGTGCTTCCACCATGTGCTATTATGAGCATTGCAATGTATATCCACCATGTCATGGCGGTTAAAGAATAATCGACATTACATTTAATTTAATGATAGCAATTGATCATGTATTTTTTTTTTTTTTTCAATCAAGATCAGTTTTTTTTTTCCGGTGTTAGAATTTGTGTTGTTTGAATATATGTGATCTTTTACACACCGCCGTAAATGTTTTTGATGTTGAGAAGTAGGAATCTATCGATATTGAGATCATCGTAATACTTAACTTATGCAGTTAAAATGCGATAATCTGAGTGAATATGATAGCGATGTTGTTTATTTAGTTTTATTTTCGAACTTCCTTTAACATTTATTCAAGTTGATATACGTTTATCTTGGATTAAAGAAATGTACAGATTTACACTTTTATAAGGCAATAGCAATTTTGATAAGTAAACCGTAGTCGAAAATATTTCTCTGGTTTCTGGTTTCTACAATTTACTTAGTTTTAATACTAATTCATGATATTGTTTTTTTTTTCATTAGCCTAGAAATAAAAAAACATTTAAAGTGCTGTAATGGTTTATTTTATTGAAATCAGTATACAAATCTCGCTTACGAGTCACCGTGCCAACTGTATTTCGTTTAATAAAAATCATTTTAATGTATATGTTGTTATGAGTTTCTCCTCTTTACCTGTTGGACTTCAACTTAATGGATATATTTTCTACTGTAAAGCATATGTAGATGTCACCGCTTTTAGACACCGCTTATTTAAACTCGAATGAGAAGAAAGCCAAGAAGCAGGAAATCGAATCCGCAACATGTCGTTGTGTATTTATTCCTAAGAACTAGAATGTAGCACAGGTTGAAATCACCCTTTACATGTACATGGTAGCGAGGCATGGAACGGAATTAACAACAGAATGTGTATATTTGAACACGCATTCAGACTATTAATATTAATTTCTCTTGTCATTTACAAAGAATCTATTGGCACTATATATCAATATATTGCATTGTTTATTATTTAATATTATATAATATATACAATAAAATATTATTAAATTACTTTCATTGATACTGGCATGTGGTATCTTTTTGGTGAAATAAAACAGACGGAAACCATTTTAAGGGCGGTATTGAAATTCTGTTGAACTGACCATCCATATCCTTCATACGAGGCTCCGTCCCAGTTGTGGTGTGCTCAATAGAATCATCTTTTGACAAATATTCGAGTTTACTCTCGGCTGCTGTTGGTGTTTTGAAATGTAACGATCACATTTACCACTGTAACAAATATAGAGACGCAAGGGAAATGTTTTCAACTTTACATTTGACTAAAAAAACAGTATCTTATAATACAATCGCTATATGTTTTCCTTTAAAATTATCTCAACCATGCAATTATTTCTAATGTTCCATTCGCAAATTCAAGGTTAATTTAAAGAATTTGTCAATATCACATATCCATATAACAACTACAAACATGTCATACATCTTTGTGTGCATCCAGTATGGGTTACCAATTTAGTTCCACCGAAAGGCACGTTTCATTTCGAAAACATTATTTCCATCCGTTTAATTCGGTGCTTTACGTTTATACTAATTGGTTTTCACTTGAATGCAAAGATATCTCAGAACATATATGAACCGCTCTATTTCCTTTAAATCACTGAGAACTTCGTGTGCTATTTTTGTGGCATCGGGTCAAGCTGGAATTCGAACCTGCAACATGTGGCATGAGCGGTCATCACTGTCAAAGCTACACTATCTACCCGGCCAACACTGTATCCGGTAAAGTACCAACCCGCTTAACATCGCAGGATTTCAACTTGTACACGGCAGAGAGGTCTGAACATCGATAACGGTAGTTTTTGATGGCCCTTGCAATCTGTTTATTAACAGGATTTCAAAAGGATGATTATCGTTGATATTTATGTAACATGTTTATGCATCTCTACATTCTTGCATGTATTTCAGAATCAAATAATGACACAAGCATAACCTGGA
>CM055899.1:56888528-57169348 GCA_029582155.1 Panopea generosa | reverse complement strand
AAATGTAAAGCACTGAATTAAACAAAATTGAGTATGCGAAAAGAATGGAAAGAATGTTTTCGAAATAAAACGTACCTTTCGTTTTAACTGAATAGGTAACACATGCTGGAAGCACAAATATATATTGCATGTTTGTTGTTGTTATATGGATATGTGATATTGACAATTTTTTTTAAATTAACCTTGAATTTGCGGATGGAATATTAGAAATAATTGCATGGTTGAGATAATTTTAGAGGAAAACATATAGCGATTGTGTTATAAGAGACTGTATTTTTAGTCAAATGGAAAGTTGAAAACATTTACCTTGCGTCTCTTTATTTGTTACAGTGGTAAATGTGATCGTTACATTTCCAAATGCCCGATAGCAGCCGAGAGAGATTCGAACATTTATCAGAAGATGAGTTTTATTGAGCGAACTGCAACTGCGACGGAGTCTCGTATGAAGGCCATGCATGGTCAGTTCATTGAATTTAAATGCCGCCCTTCAAATGGTTTCCGTCTGTTTTATTTCACATGCCCGTATCAATGAAACTAATTTAATAATATTTTATTGTATATATTATATACTATTAAATGAATAATAACAGTTCAATTATATTGATATATAGTGCCAATAGGTGCTTAGTAAGTAACAAGAGAAATTAGTATTAATAGTCTGAATGCGTGTTTGAATATACACCTTCCAATGATAATTCCGTTTCATGTCTCGCTACCATATACAAGTAAAAAATGATTTCAACCTGTACTACATTCTAGATCTTAGGAATAAAAACACGACGACATGTTGCGGATTCGATTTCCCAATTCTGGGCTTTCTTCGCAGTCGAGTTTAAATAAGCGGTGTCTAACAGTTCACAAGTATTCAAGCAACGCAAATTCTAATACCGGAAAAAAACTGATACTGAACTTTGCTCCATCATTAAAAACCCAAAACTAACCTGATCAGTTGCTATTATATGTATTAAATTAAATGTATTGTCGATTATTCCTAACCCGCCATGCCATGGTGCCTATACATTTCAATGCTCATAATAACACATGGTGGAAGCACACAATGATGTACGGCATGTTTACTACACCCTTTAGTATATGTGATACCCATGTTAATACAAAACAAGTCTTACCTTTCCGAGCTTTGTCCAGTTCTGAAAAGTAAATACAATTCAATCATAAAAAGGTATCGTGTCCAATAAAACACATTTATTAAACAATTTCAAAGATTGATTGCTTGTTGATTTTGACGAATTACATATGCAATATATTTCTATTGGGGTTGTGTGACTTTGAACATAAAGCTACTGACAACGGTGATGTGCATTAAATGTTGTTAATTTGTGGTAATAAACTGCAAGGTTACATTAAAATTGCAACATGCAAATTGCTGTTAAAGACTGGACAACTTCCATAGGTAAGTGCGGTTTTAACATACTAATGGCGATGCGAATTTTAACTTCAATTCGATAGACCAATTCGATGTGAAATATTCTTCCGAAGTAAGATCTAAGCTTAAAACATTGTTTTATTTCTCTTTATATATACTATATGGAAACAAGTATATACAATCATAAAATAAGGATAAAAGCGAAAACATGATGCTTATCTCTAAAACGTTATCTTTCTATATAAGACACTTTTATGGTAATAGTAAAAGGTTTACTAATGTATCAATATGTATATTAAAATACATTACTAATAGAGAATTAAAAACTATATGATTACCGTAGTCGTTATAATTGACTGATGCATATGTGTTATTGACAATTTCTTTAAATCAACCGTGAATTTTGCAGATTGAACAATGGAAATAAATGCATGGCTGAGACAACGTTGGAGGAGGCCATGTGCCGATTGTGCTATACTATCAAAATATGTGATATATATATATATATATATTTGAAGTGTTTCCTGTTCTTTTATAAATCTATGTTGATACATCAAAATTTGATTATTCTTGTCAACGTCAAAATGATGTTCTCAAAAAAAAAATGGTATTTAGGATACTGTCTTTATAGTAAAACTAAGCGTCGAAAATACTTGCTTTGCGTCTACATATGTGTTACAGTAGAAAATATATCCAATAAGTTATGTCCAACAAGTAAAGAGGAGAAACTCATAATAACATATATATTAAAATGATTTGATTGAACGAAATACAGTTGGCACCGTGACTCGTAAGCGAGATTTTTATACTGATTTCAATAAAATAACAATGCCGCATTTTTAATGGTTTCGATTGTTTTATTTCTAGACAAATGAAAATTCATCAGTTAGTAATACAACTATTTTTTTTTTGTAGATTAGAAACCAGCGAAATATTTTTGACTACGGTTTACTTAATCAAAATTGCTATTGCATTATAAAAGTGTAAATCTGTACATTTCTTTAATCCAAGATAAGCGTATATCAACTTGAATAAATATCAAAGGGCGTTGGAAAATAAAACTAAATAAACAACATCGCTATCATAATTCACTCAGATTATAACATTTTAACTGCATATTAAGTTAAGTATGACGATGATCTCAATATCGATAGATTTCTACTTCTCAACTTCAAAAACATTTTGAGGCGGTGTTTTAAACTGCACATCTATTCGAGCAACACAAATTTTAACACCGGAAAAAACTGATCTTTATTGCATAATAAAAAATTACATGATCAGTTGCTATCATTTATTTAAATGTACTGTCGATTATTTTTGAAACGCCATGACATGGTGTCTATACATTTCAATGCTCATAATAGTACATAGTGGAAGCACTCAAAGACATACGGCATGTTTACTACACCATTAATTACATGTGAAACCCATGTTGATACAAAACAAGTCTTACCTATCGCAGCTTTAATTTTTTCTGCAAAGTAAATACAATTCAATTGTAAAACGGTATCGTGTCCAATAAAACACAGTTATTAAACAATTTCAAAGATTGATTGCATGTTGATTTTGACGAATTAAATATGCAATATATTTATTTTGGTAGTTGTGTGACTTTGATTTTTAAGCTACGGACAATGGTGATGAGCATAAAATGTTGTTATTTTTGTGGTAATAAACTGCAATGTTATATTGAAATTGTAATATGCAAATTGCTGTTAAAGACAGGACAAGGTCATATGAAAATGCAGATTAATTTACAAATTGCTATTCAATTTCCGAACTCCGATTTGATAGACCAATATGTTCTATGATTTCTTTGCATTCAAGTAAAAACGAATTAATATCAACGTAAAGCACTGAATTAAACGAATGGAAATAATGTTTTCGAAATAAAACGTGCCTTTCGATGTAACTAAAATGGTAACCACATGCTGGAAGCACACAAAGATGTATAGCATGTTTGTAGTTGGTTATATGGATATGTGATATTGACAATTTCTTTAAATTAACCTTGAATTTGCGGATGGAACATTAGAAATAATTGCATGATTGAGATAATTTTTCGAGGAAAACATATAGCGATTTTATTACAAGATACTGTCTTTTTAGTCAAAGGAAAAGTTGAAACATTTACCTTGCGTCTCTATATTTGTTACAGTGGTAAATGTGATCGTTACATTTCCAAACGCCCACAGCAGTCGAGAGTAAACTCGAATATTTGTTAAAAGATGAGTTTTATGGAGCGAGCTACAACTGGGATGGTGTCTCGTATGAAGGATATGCATTGTCCAGTTCAATAGAACTCCATACCGCCCTTAAAATGGTTTCTGTCTGTTTTATTTCACCAAAAAAGATTCCACATGCCAGTATCAAAGAAACTAATTTAATAATATTTTATTGTATGTATTATTTGATATCTAAATAAATAATAACAATGCAATTATATTGATATACAGTGCCAATAGGTTCTTTGTAAATGACAAGAATTAGTATTAATAGTCTGAATGGCATGCTTGTTCAAATATGCACATTCCGTTGTTAATTCCGTTCCATGCCTCGCTACCATGTACAAGTAAAGTATGATTTCAACCTGCGCTACATTCTAGTTCATAGGAATATTTATTACAACGACATCTTGCGGATTCGATTTCCCCAATTCTGGGCTTTTTCGCATTCGAGTTTAAATAAGCTGTGTCTAACAGTTCACAAATATTCAAGCAACGCCAATTCTAACACCGGAAAAAAACTGATACTGAACTTTGCTCCATCATTAAAAACCCAAAACTAACCTGATTAGTTGTTATTACATGTTTAACATCAATGTATTGTCGATTATTCCTGACCGGCCATGCCATGGTGCATATACATTTCAATGCTTATAATAATACATGGTGGAAGCACACAATGATGTACGGCATGTTTATACACCCTTTGGTATATGTGATACCCATGTTAATACAAAACAAGTCTTACCTTTCCCAGCTTTTCCCATTTCTGAAATGTAAATACAATTCAATCATAAAAAGGTATCGTGTCCAATGAAACACAGTTATTAAACAATTTCAAAGATTGATTACATGTTGATTTTGACGAATTACATATGCAATATATGTCTTTTGGAAGTTGTGTGACTTTGAACATTTGAACATTAAGCTACGGACAATGGTGATGTGCATAAAATGTTGTTATTTTGTGGTAATAAACTGCAAGGTTATATCAAAATTGCAATATGCATATTGCTGTTAAAGACTGGACAAGTTCATAGGAAAGTGCGGATTAACATACAAATGGCGATGCGATTTTTCAACTACAATTCGATAGACCAATGTGATGTGAAATATTCTTCAGAAGTTAGAACTAAATTTAAACATAGTTTTTATTTCACTTTATATATACTATATGGTAACAGGTATATACAATCATATAACAAGTAAAAAAAGCGAGAACATAATGCTGATCTCGAAGACTTTATCGTTTATTATTTTACACTTTTATGCTAAACAGTGAATAGTTAACTAATTGATCAACATGTATATCAAAATACTATAATAATAGAGAATTTAAAACTATATAATTATCGTAGTCGTTATAACTGACTGATGCATATGTGTTATTTACAATTTCTTTAAATCAACCGTGAATTTGCAGATGGGACGATTAAAATAAATGCATGGCTGAGACAACGTTGTAGGAGGCCATGTACCGATTGTGCTATACTATCAAAAATATGTGATATATCTATTTGAAATGTTTCCTGTTCTTTTATAAAACTATGTTGATACATCGAAAATTGGATTATTCGAGTCAACGTCAAAATCATTTTCTCAAAATAAAATGGAATTCAAGATACTGTCTTCTTAGTAAAACTGAGAGTCGAAAACATTTGCTTTGCCTCTATATCATAGTGTGTTATATACAGAGTAGGTAGCTTTAAGTAAAAACAGTAGCTTAGTTAGTTTGGTACCTTCATTACTTCCCTTTAGGCATATGATCTAAATATAACTAAAACAGCGCACGGATTTCATACTCATTATTGTGACATTTACATTGTTGAACTACGACATATTCATTTTTTGTGCGTTGATAACCATAAATGTGAGAAATATTGATTATAACTGCAGGTAATTATATTATGTTATATTTTCCAATAAACAGCAACATATTGTTTTGTATAATTGGAATAATTCCAATTGTTTAATATTATAAGTAAATCAGATATTTGTAAATGTTATATTGAACTGTCGTTGTGTAAGCTACCATCACCGAACATGTTGTATATTGATTGTTTTATTGTATGTATCATTGTATTTATTGTTTCTAATGTTTGTTTCAGAATGCATGATAGATCAATGAATATATATATGGAATGATTGGAGAGATATAAAACTATTGGAAACTCGACATGTGTTCAATGTATCTAAATATCCTATTAATTGTTCTACCGGATCCAGCCCATTTAGGGCTAGGGGAGAAGGTGGTGACATATACATATGCGTAACAGTAGAAAATATATCCATTAAGTCCAACAGGTAAAGAGGAGAAACTCATAACAACATATATATTAAAATGATTTTGATTGAACGAAATACAGTTGGCACGGTGACTCGTAAGCGAGATTTGTATACTGATTTCAACAAAATAAACAATACCGCACTTTAAATGTTTTTTTATTTCTAGGCTAATGAAAAAAACAATATCATGAATTAGTATTACAATTAAGTTAATTGTAGATTAGAAACCAAAGAAATATTTTCGACTACGGTTTACTTAATCAAAATTGCTATTGCATTATAAAAGTGTAAATCTGTACATTTCTTTAATCCAAGATAAACGTATATCAACTTGAATAAATGTTAAAGGAAGTTGGAAAATAAAACTAAATAAACAACATCGCTGTCATATTCACTCAGATTATCGCATTTTAACTGCATAAGTTAAGTATTGCGATGATCTCAATATCGATAGATTTCTACTTCTCAACATTAAAACATTTACGGCGGTGTGTAAAAGATCACATATATTCAAACAAGACAAATTCTAACACCGGAAAAAAAACTGATCTTGATTGAAAAAAACAAAATGTACATGATCAGTTGCTATCATTAAATTAAATGTAATATCGATTATTCTTTAACTGCATTGACATGGTGTCTATACATTTCAATGCTCATAATAGCACATGGTGGAAGCACTCAAAGACGTACGTGATGTTTACAACACCATTTATTATATGGGAAACCAATGTTAATACGAAACAAGTCTTACCTTCCGCAGCTTTCATTTTTTCTGCAAAGTAAACACAATTCAATCGTTAAACGGTATCGTGTCCAAAAAAACACAGTTTAATAAGTTCAAAGATTGACTATATGTTTTTTTTTGACGAATTCAATATGCAACATATTTCTTTTGGGAGTTGTGTGACTTTGATTTTTAAGCCATGGACAATGGTGATGTGCATAAAATGTTGTTATTTTGAGTTAATAAACTGCAAGGTTATATTGAAATTGTAACATGCAAATAGCTGTTAAAGACAGGACAAGGTCATATCAAAACGCAGATTAACATACAAATGGCGATTCGATTTCCCAACTCCAATTTGATAGACCAATGTGATGTGAAATAGTCTTCCAATTAAGTATTGCATTTGTGTATATACGTTTTGATGCCGGGACTTTGCTCCGAATACAGTCTCATTAAAACTATATAAACGAATATATTGAAATTATTGCATCGTTATTCAAAAGTGTTTATGCGAAATGCATTAATTATTATAACATTTACTTATCTAAATGTTTACAACTTACAACATTTTATTGACAAAAACTCAGTTTTTGAACGCCCACCAGTAGTGTACATATTAGCAATAACAGCAATAGCAATATTGGTATCCCCCCTTGATCAAGTGGCTATAACTGCAACACTCCACCTTGTCATTTGTTCAATCAATATGGTTATGCAATATTGTTCTAAATCTTGTTACGATGATCTCAGTATCAATAAATCCCTACTTTTCAACATCGAAAACATTTTAGGCGGTGTCTAAAAGTTCACAAATATTCAAGCAACGCAAATTCTAACACCAGAAAAAAAACTGAACTGAACTTTGCTCCATTATTAAAAACCCAAAACTAACCTGATCAGTCGCTATTACATTTATAAAATTAAATGTATTGTCGATTATTCCTGACCCGCCATGCCATGGTGTCTATACATTCCAATGCTCAAAATAGCACATGGTGGAAGCACTCAAAGATGTACGGCATGTTTACTGCACCATTTATTATATGTGATACCCATGTTTATACAAAACAAGTCTTACCTTTCTGAGCTTCCACTTTTTCTGAAAAGTAAAGACAATCCAATTCAATCATAAAAAGGTATCGTGTCCAAAAAAACACAGTTATTAAACAATTTCAAAGATTGATTATATGTTGATTTTGACGAATTACATATGCAATATATTTCTTTTGGAAGTTGTGTGACTTTGAAAATTAAACTACGGACAATGTTGATGTGCATAAAATGTTGTTATTTTGTGGTAATAAACTGCAAGGTTATATTGAAATTGTAACATGCAAATAGCTGCTAAAGACAGGACAAGGTCTTATGAAAGCGCAGATTAACATACAAATGGCGATTCGATTTCCCAACTCCAATTTGATAGACCAATGTGATGTGAAATATTCTTCCGAAGTTAAAACCAAGTTTAAATAATGCTTATCTCTAAGACTTTATCGTTTTTTTTATAGAACACTTTTATGGTAAATAGTAAATAGTTAACTAATTGATCAATATATATATCAAATACATGAATAATAAAGAATTAAAAATAATGTAATTACCATAGTCGTTATAATTGTTTGATGCACAATTTTATGTTTTATTGACAATTTTTTTTAAATCAACCGTGAATTTGCAGATGGAACAATGGAAATAAATGCATAGCTGAGACAAAGGTGGGGAAGGTCATGTACCGATTTTGCTATACTATCAAAACTATGTGATATATCTATTTGAAGTGTTTCCTGTTATTTTATAAAACTACATGTATGTTGATACATCGGTAATTCGATTACTCGAGGCAACTATAAAAGTGTAAATCTGTACATTTCTTTAATCCAAGATAAACGTATATCAACTTGAATAAATGTTAAAGGAAGTTGGAAAATAAAACTAAATAAACAACATCGGTATCATAATTCACTCAGATTATTGCATTTTAACTGCATAAGTTAAGTATTACGATGATCTCAGTATTGATAGATACCTACTTCTCAACATCAAAAACATTTTAAGGCAGTGTCTTAAAGTTCACATATATTCAAGCAACGCAAATTCTAACACCGGGAAAAAAACTGATCCTGAAATTAGCTACATCATGAAAAAAAACAAAATTTACCTTATCAGTTGCTATTATTAAATTAAATGTATTGTCGATTATTCCTGACCCAAAAGACATGGTGTTTATACATTTCAATACTCATATTCGCACTTGGTAGAAGCACTCAAAGATGTACGGCATGTTTACTACACAATTAATTACACGTTATACCCATGTTAATACAAAACAAATCTTACCTTTCCGAACTTTTCACATTTTGCAAAGTAAATACAATTCACTCGTAAAACGGTATCGTGTCCAATGAAACACAGTTATTAAACAATTCCAAGGATTGATTACATGTTGATTTTGACGAAATACATATGCAATATATTTCTATTGGTAGCTGTGTGACTTGAAACTTTAAGCTATGGACAATGGTGATGTGCATAAAATGTTGTTATTTTGTGGTAATAAACTACAAAGGTAATATTGAAATTGTAACATGCAAATTGCTGTTAAAGACAGAACAAGATCATAGGAATGTGCGGATTAACGTACAAATGGCAATGCGATTTTCCAACTACAATTCGATAGACCAATGTGATGTGAAATATTCCTCCGAAGTTAGAACTAAGTTTGATCATAGTTTTATTTATCTTTATATATACTATATGGTAACAGGTAAATACCACCATAGAATAAGAATAAAAATCGAAAACATAATGCTTATCTCTAAGAAATTAAAGTTTTATATAGAACACTTTTGATGGTAAATAGTAAATAGTTAATTAATTGATCAATATGTATATCAAAATACATTAATAATAGAGAATTAAAAATAATATAATTACCGTAGTCGTTATAATTGTTTGATGTATATGTGTTATTGACTATTTCTTTAAATCAACCGTGAATTTGCAGATGAAACAATAGAAATAAATGCATGGCTGAGACAACGTTTTCATCAAAATGATCATTCCATCCCCGTTTAAATTATACGAGAAATGATCTGTAGTAATAAGCTGTTTGCGTGCTCGTATATTATCTGAATTTCTAAAATATAATTTTTGAAGTATTACCAACAAATTTTTTATAAGATCAAGGAATGTACATTTACGTATCCGATCTCCAAGTGTTTCCCAACTGGTTTGACTATATCGTTTTTCAATTGTTCATTATACATACAATCCTAATAGTTTGTCTTTATTTATCTATATTGTGAATATTTTTATTCACTTTGAATGCAGTTATTAACGAGAAGAGCTCCATATTTCAACAGTGGTCAAATAATAGACAAATAAATGAATTCAAAAGACACATTATGGAGCTAATCTAGTATGTAATTAATTCATGTTGCGAATTATTTTCCAAACGTTTATTTTTATGTAATCAATACAGTTTTATTATCACGATGTATGTGGTCTTGTACTTTTAACGTGTTGTTTTCATACATTTGTGTGTGATTACTGAAGTTTAATTTGCATGAAACTAGTAAAATAATATGTTATTGTATCTATTATAATTCATTCAATTACATGAATAATAACTATACAATTATATTTATATATAGTGAACATTGGTCAGGATAAACATTTAAACAACATTACCAACAGCCCTCCCCATAGAGAAAGTTTAATATACTCATGATCCGATATTTGAATGTAATCACATTTATTTAGTTCTTTTAATCGAAGACAGATTGTCACAATGAAAATAATATTAAAAACCAAAATGTGATTAATAAAGATTATATTCATAGATCGAAATCCTGATTTAAAATGATAAAGGTGCTCGCAAACAGTAATCCTAACCTGACACGATTTACATCCCCTAAATTGCCAAATCCCGGAATTCAAATCTGATTAAAATAACCGCCATAGTATTGAAAACAGTGTCAGATATTACTGACAGTAAATCAATGAACGTTTGATACGTATAATTAGTTTTTCATTTTTCCTTGTTATTAAAATATTTACATCGCACAAACTACAAGTGATTCTATCTTTAAAGGGTTAACTGGAACATGCCGCCAATAAGCCCACTTTGAAATTTTAACCGGCTCAATATGTACAGTATTGGCAGCTAGAATTTTGCATTTTTCTTTGCATGCAAATATTGAAAATTGAAGAAAGAATTTAATATAATCGTACTACAAAAATAACGATATTTTCTATATATTTAAAGCCACTTTATACTATTCAATAATTTCACACGAACAAGTATATCATTACGAAAAATATCTGAATATATATCATATTATATACATTGAAACTGCAAAAGAAACGCATTTCATTTTACAAAAATTAGAAAATGTATATCACATAAATTTAAATATTGCGTTTTATAATACCTGTATAAAAGTGTTCGTTTTACCTGAACACCAGGAAGAAACAATACTTTCTAAATAAAATAACAATAAATATATAATAGAATAATTAAACAGATAGAATTGAACACCAGGAAGAAACAATACTTTCGAAATAAAATAACAATACATATATAATAGAAGAATTAAACAGTTAGAAATGAACACCAGGTAAAAAAAATACTTTCTAAATAAAATAACAATAAATATATAATAAAAGAATTAAACAGATAGCAATCACCTTCAGAAAATACACCTTCGGTTATTAATTACGTTTCATGCCTTGGAGAAAAGTGTGTTTTCAGACTAGTGCTGTATTTTAGTTCTCATGAATATATATACGACATGTTGCGAGTTCTAGCCTTAGCTAAACTCGATGCCACTATCAACAACACTTAATATTTAGTTCTACCTAGGAAGCAAACTATAGAGCGGTTCATATACATTTTGAGCTTTCGTAGCATTCGAGTTTAAATAAATTGGTATGACCGTAATGCATACGATTTTAGACTGGTGGTGCATTCTAGCACTAAAACAAACAAAATTAAGTCTGTGAATAGAATTGTAAAATAATGTTTTCAAATTAACTTTGTCGTAAATAAATCATTTTGCCGATTAGAAACCAGCTAAATTCTTTCGCCTGTGATTTTCTTGACGGAAACACAATGTTTGCACTCCCAATCAGTGGTATGTACGAGGGAAATTCAATAAATTCTGTCACTACTGGTCATCCGTAGAAACAATGATGTACAAGAACATGACTAACGCGTGGAATCGTTTGGGGATATTTTAATCAATACACCTGTTGATTCTCAATTTCATCCGATTATAATTGATCAAGATATTTATTGTTGAATTATACACACTCATTTATAGTGGCTATATTCAAATGCCATAATAAAACCGGAAGAAAAATTAGAAGTAAATGCTTATATTAAAGCCCCATTATTTTGCTATCATAGTCAAAAGAGATTTATTCTGAATTGTGTCGTATACACGATAGTCCTATCGTAACATTAAGAATAGTTTTTCGTTGAATTAAGAAACTAAAGGGGGGTCAGCAAAGTATGGGTATAGACCAACGGCGGATTGATAACAAACAATGGGTTGGTAATTTGAAGCTAGGCCGGTCAAAACAAAGATGACAAGAACCGCTAAAAAGGATTTATGTTTCATTTTCTTCCATTCTAGTGAACCTGTTATACATATTCTTTACGAATAGGGTTAAGCAACTAATGACAAGTTTAAAACAGATAAAGTATTTCAATCTGTCAAACAATTTTATCAAAATAAATGACCAAGTTAAGGTTTAGAAGACAAACAGCTTATTTATGACAATGCTTCTAACCACAAAATTAACACCCCCCCCCCACCCCACTTATTCTCCTGGGCAGCAAGACTTCAGAAGAGTGTATCTGTTCGGGAGAATACTTTAAAGGCAGGTCTTAAAAAATCCAGTTTGTGTGGAAATCTTAAATATCGGAAGACCAGTGACAGGTTTTATTGAATGCCACTCATATATCGGCAATAACATCTGAATCAACATAAAACTAAATGTATTTCTACAATACAAATACATTCAATGTATTTTAAATAATTATATTGTGCATATTTATTTCCTGAAATATATCCTTCAATATTGCTTACGCTGTCAAAATGCATCTGTAGAATACCGTACAAACAAGAGTGAGTATCGTGTCGTTCGAAAAACATATAGCAATGTTGGTATACGTCTCGCTACACAGTTACGCACCTTTTTCCCCAAGGTAACATGATTTTACGCTTAAAAAATATTTGGTAATTTAGTTTTTAAATATTTTCAAAATGGTCCATAGTGGTTGTGATTTCTTGCTGCAGATGAGTAGAACAAAAGTTAGCGTAGCATATACTGCAATAAGACATCAATCGTGTTAAGAAAGTGACTTTTATAGAATTTCAACTGATGCATGTATGTTGAGGACTTCATTTTCCAGAAAATCTCAGGCTGTCACTGCAAACTCTTAAATGACAACCTAGTCAACCAACAAGTTATAGTGCATTTTTATGTGAGTATACATTCCTGCTATGAAAATATTACTTAAAAAATGATTGTATGTGGAATTCTTATTTTACCATGGAAATCCTAGACCTTATTTTATATAGAACAAAGAACAAAGTTCAACTGTGCAGTAAGACCTTATATCCACCGTGATCAAGTATAACTGAAACACCCCACCTAGTAATGTCTTCAATCAATATACTGTGAAATCATTATTTTTTTCGTTGATTTCGTGGGGGGACTCGACATCGAAATTAAATCTAAACGAAATGGTCGTGGATAAAATTTTGGTACATCCGAACTGCATAGCATTTACCTGTACTTAAACATATTCTTACCTTCATAAGCTAGATTTATATGTTAACCATAGTTTCTATTGAGTGTGCTCATTTATCATTTAGATGTATCGAAAGTTAAATTTAAATTTGAAATCTTTAATTTAGTGCACTGATTAAGTTAAAATACGGTATCTGTTTTAATATTCCAACCGTTTGATTACATAAACAATGCGTGTCATTATCAGAGGTAGTGTGTTTCTCGCGTATATGTTATTTTGATCGCTGTGGAAAGCGCTTAAAATAGACCGTTACCTAGATGTCCATTACAACAGTAAACGACCAATTCTACGTCAGCGTGACGTATTTTTTTCAGCTTTGTTTAAATCTGCATTGTATTTATTCGCACGCTTATTCTCTTTTTAAAAAATAACTACTCGAAAGTATTTCATTAAAAAGTAGCCTATTGGATTATTATAACTTCATTTCTGTTTGTCGACGAAGAATACATATTTCTGATGAGTGAATTTGCGTTTGTCTCGACCTACGTACATCTTCAACTTGTGATACGTCCTCTCCAATTTGTGTTTTCATAACAGTTTGACAAAACACTAAAGTGCCGACTAATTGACACCTCTCCCCTCGATTATGTTGCGAAGAACATTTATTACTGCGTGTGTAGATGCAGGAGCGTTACGTGATAGAAATACTCATATTCAATTTTTTTTTTTCTAAAATTTGTTAATAAAAATGTTCAATCCCTGTTAAATGTTGTACCAAAAATAATGAAAATTAATGATTTCACAGTATGCAATATTTTTCGAAATCTGATTGACATATCTCAATATCGACAGAGTCCTACTTCTCAACATGAAAAACATTTTGGGCCTTGTCTACTAGATCACAAATATTCAAGCAACACAATTGCTAACACTAGAACAAAATATCCTGAACTTTGCTTCATCATTAAAACAGAAGAGTTGCCTGATTAGTTGCTGTTATTAAATTTAATGCATTGTCGTTTATTCCTGAACCGCCATGACACGGTATCTATACATTTCAATATTCATAACTGACACATGTTTGAATTAGTTTACTACACCATTCTCAATATTTCATAATGATATCTACATTTGAAGCGTTTCGTGTTCATTACAAAACTACGTTGCGGCATGAAAAGTTCAATTTAGTCAGATGGATAGTTTAAAACCTTTGCCCTACACATGTATAGCAGTAGAAAATATGTCTATTACGTTTTCTAAAGTCCCACAGGAGCATAAAGGAAACTCAAATATTGATTAAAATGATTTTGATTGAGCGAACTACAACTTGTACGGAGACTCGTACGCGAGAGCTGTATGCTCATTTCAATAACATTTCAATGCAGCACTTTAAATTGTTATCGTAACTATGTTTTATTTCATCAAAAATGTCATTCCATTCCGGTAAAAATTACATGATAAATTAGTCATAGTAATAATCTGAATGCATGTTCGAAAATACACCTTCCTTGGTTATATCTCAAATTGAACAATATAATTACGCCAAATGGACGAACAAATGAGAATTTTCGTAATGCTATTTAAACTCAAAGTCCCCTTACAGGGTCTCTATACATGCCAGTGCCCCTTGATTTGTACAAACATTGAACACTTAATCATATGGATAATTTGTATAAAATATGAACAAATTTGATTGACAGTTTCGTGAGAATAGGATGTATGACTAGGTTCAATTTTGACCATTTGTGACCACATCTTGCCCCTTTTAACAAGTCAATTCTTCGTATCGAACAAAATCTTATTTGATATGACTAGAAAATGCTATAAAACTCATATTGAAGAAAAAAAAATCTTAAATGAGAATTTTCCATTTTTCCATAGTATTCTTATTTAAAACTCAAAGTCCCTTTAAATACAAGCCCTTTGGTTTGTACAAACTTTAAACACATACTCATTGGGGTAATATATATCAATTATGAGAAAACTGACTGACCGGTAGTTGCGAAAAAGAATTTTGAAATTTTTTTATTTTAATATTTTTTATAACCACCATGGCCCCTTATGGCAAGTCAATACTCATCTTATTATCTTAGACTAAACGATGCTTCGGAACTCAAATTGATTAATAATTTTGCCCAAATGGATGAAAAAAGAGATATTTTCCGTTTTCCAATAGTATCTTTATGTAAAATTATAAGTCTCCTTACAAGGCCCCTATAAATATTAGACCTTTTATTCTTATCTTCATTTAAACCCCTACACATAGGAATAATTTATGCCAAATATGAACAAATCTGATTTTCCGGTTCTTAAGAGAACAATTTTTGTAATATCCAATTTACGCTTTTGGGGCCCCTCCTGACCCCTTAAGACAGTGGAACCCAGTAAATTTTACAAATCTGAACCTCGTCCAAACAATGCTTCTGTGAAAATATAGGCAAGATCAGTTCCTTTTTTATAAAGAAAAAAATAATGTTCATTAACATGACATGTGACCCTTAATTGAACCCTGGTGGCGGGGTCATTTTTTTACTGAAAGGACACCATTTGAACAAATCTAACAGAACTATAGTATTATAGAATATGTTTTTATCTGTTGGGCGGTTCATAAGAAGAAGACTTTCGAAGGTATGGACTATTTTTAGTAACGGCGGTTAATTTCAAATTTCAGATCGAAAATAATTTATCCTGTACAGATTTATATGCAATATAAACATCCATTTGAAGTGTGAGTTTAATTGGCCTATTTGTTTCAGGAAAAGTGTTGCTAACAGACGACAGACGACGAACGACTGACAACATACGACAGACGACGCACGGCGGACAACGCGCCATCGCATACGGTCTTCTGGCCAGTATAGCTATAAAGATCCTGTTGACTGTGAAATTTTGAAAAAGGGTTCTCTAATTAAAAACATGTGCTGAATTATATAAAAACTGACCAAGAGAAATCTAGCAGTTTTTATTTTGTCAGCATAGAGATTACAGAGCGGTCATATACGTTCCGAGCCTTATTCTCATTCGAGTTAAGATACATTAGTATAAACGTAAAGCACTATATCAAGCGCAATTTAGTATGTGAACAGAATGGAAACAAATGTTTTCGAAATAATTCGTGCCTTTCGTTGTAACTTAATTACTAAAGTATGCTGGAAACACTCAAAGATGTACAGCATGTTTACTACATCAATCTCCATATTTCATGATACAATTTTAATTCAACGTAACTTTCTCAATTTCAAGCTCTATAAATTATGTGAAGTCGATGTTAATACAAAAAAAGTCTTACCTTTTAAAGCCTTGATATGTTCTGAAAAGTAAATAAGATCAAATTGTAAAACGAAATACATATTATGCAATATAACTCTTGAGTTAACAAGTTATATTCAGCTAGAAATGCTGTTCAAGTCTTCCAAAATGGCAACGCGATGAACGACCAGTTTTAAGTCTTTAACTAAGACTACATGGTCCGATGTCCACGCACTGTCAATTTTATCATCCTTAATATGAGATCTAGCATTGAAGAAAATAGAAGAGCGGACACGGGTAAGATCTTCGTTAACAAAGACTCCTTTAAAGTTTTTGTTCTGTAAGTCGGTCCTGGCCTTATAAAGAGCACTTCTAGAACTGTAAGTTGCAAACTTGACAATGATGGCTCTGGGTTTCTTGTTCAAGGACGAAGGTCGACCAACGCGATGTGAACGGCCAATATCTTTACGATCCATGTCCAAATTCAACACCTTGCAGATGTCAACCACGTACGTGTCAGTTTCCTCAGATACTGACTCAGGGATGCCAGAGATTCTTAGGCAGTTCCGTCTGCTATACTGCATCAGTCTGCCTTTCTAGTGTGATGACGCTTTCCTTCAAGTGTTTGTTCAATAGTTGAAACTAAACAAATACTCCATATGTATTTACAAGAGCTACACTGTGGAGAAATATCATATAAATAATGGAAAAGAGTGGGGCGATGAAATATTTTAAGTGGAAACAGTAGGAATAGTTAATGTGTGGGCATCCTTGTCAACTCCAATTTCACATATATTATTAAGAATAAAATAATATTATAGACGGTAGAATGTAATCGCTAAAAAATAATATAAATGAAAAAGATTGTTTGTTTTTAAATGTTTATACACCTAATAATGCAACAGAACAAATTAACTTTCTTACAAAATAGGAAGATAATATTATTTTAAACGATAGTGATACTTAACTTTTTAGAAAGGACTTTAATACTTTTATTGATATTAACAAGGGTAGACAGAATGGAAATATAAACAATAGTAAGAAAAATAGGAATAAAACAAATTATTTTATACAAAATAACGATATAAATGATATATGGAGAATTTTGAATCCAAATACAAGACAGCATACGTGGCACTTCAACCACAAACCACCAATATTTTATAGGCTAGACTATTTCCTCGTCTCAAACAAAATGTAAATCCAATAACAGAATGTAAAATAACAATTGGTTTACGTTCATATCATGTGTTAGTATATTATAATATAAATGTTGATAATCAAATTCGAGGATCAGGATTTTTTAAACATAATAACAGCGTTGTTTTAGAAAAAGAATACCAAGACAGAATAAAACTTTCAATACATGAAATAGCAGATATAAATAAAGAAGCAAACTCCAATACGTTATGGGAAATTATTAAGGGTACAATAAAAAACGAAACATGAAATATACATCTGAGAAAAAACAAAACAGTAAAAGTACAACTGACGCTTAAAAAAGATATTGACATATTAGAAAATGAACTATCCAAAAGCCAAAACAACGAAACAATTAGAAATAACATAAAAATTAAATACTGAATATTAATTTAAAATAACGACAAAAGCTATAGCCAGTAGAATAAAAAAGTATTAAATAATCAGACTTTTTAAAAGGAAGATATATAGGCGAAAACATTCGAACTATTTTTGAAGTAATATAACATTTGAATGCTGAAAATAAATCAGGGTTTATATTTTTTGCTGATTCCGAAAAAGCATTCGATAGTATAGATCACAATTTTATTTTAAAAGCTCTAACTTATTTTAATTTTGGAAACTCTTTGATGAATTGGATAAAATTATGTTACAAGGATCCTAAAAGTTATGTAGTAAATAACGGACACATGTCCGAGTTCTTCAACATAAAAAAGGGAGTACGACAAGGATGTCCACTATCGCCATATTTATTTATATTTATTATAGAAATTTATTATAGAAAGTCTGTGAAAGCAAATAACGATTTAAAAGGCATAACTGTAAATAACAGAGAAATGAAAAATACAGCATTTGCAGATGATGCAACTTTTATGATAGATGGGTCATTTAAAACCTTTACAACCTTAAATAAAATGCTAAATGATTTTAGTATAAGATCTGGTTTAAAAACAATCAATAAAAGATATATTTTCATCTACATTGAGAATTGTTTTTTATAAATGACAGAAACAAATATCACGAACTAAATTAAATACCACAAATAGAGGAATTTTCAGATTGTTTAAAAACGTGGAAGAAGCACAAATTATCAATTATTGGCAAAATAACTGTTATCAAAACATTTGCATTACCGAAACTTACCGTTTTAAAAGACACAAAGGCAGAATTAATTAATATAATCAACAAATGTATATACGATGTTTTGTTGGACAGTAAACCTGATAAAATTAGCAGAAAAACAATATTACAGGATTACGATTTTACATGTAAAATGATCAATTTAAAAATGTTTATAAAAATTAATAAAAGCTTTATGGGTGAAAAGAATATTTAATAATGAAAATGATGGGGATTGGAAGCATATATACATTAACAAATTAGATAAAGTATGGGGAGAATTAATATTTGAATGTTACTCAAATGAAAATGATTACATTAACAAACAAATTAATTTCCAAAGTTTTTTATTAGAAACATTACAATCATGGTCAAGTATTAACTTTAAAGACAATCCAGAAGTATTACATAACCAGATATTATTGAACAATTCAACATTAAAAACAATAACAAAACCTTATTTTAAGAAGAATGGTATGCAAAAGGTGTCAAATACATTAATCAACTACTAGATAAAAGGCAAAAGACGTTCTATACTTTTCAGTTTATAAAAGCTAGGTACTTACTCAATAATTCAGATTTCATGAAATATTATACTTCAATTAAAAGCATACCAAACGGATGGAAACAGAAATTAACGCGGGCAACATAGCTGATAATAATAAAAAAATAAACTTACTGCAACATATTCGTAAGCTCAAGAGTCAAAATAATTTGTTTTACAACATACAATTAAAAAATACTCAAAATAACACTGTAATAAAACCACATACTAAATGGGAATTAGAAATTACGAACATTATTTGGAAAATTGTACACTCCGTACCTTTTATATCTTTAACAGATATCAAGATACACGCCTTTTAATACAAATATATAATGCAAATTATAACTAATAATGAAGTCCTGTATAAATGCAACATATATTATGTAATACAAGTTTATGTGATGTCTGTGTCAATAACGTAGAAACTAATAGACATCTATTTTCGGAATGTCAATATTGTAGAGCTTTTGGACAAATATTGAAATATATATCAATACCAAACAATTAACAATAAAGTTAAATTACATTTTTATATTTTTTGGATATTCGGAATAGAGTAATTATTCAAATTTGAATCATGCTGATTGTAGATTTGGAGTGTCAAGTACGTTTCATCTTTAACACTAAAACGTTCTTTATACTCTATTCCTTCTTTTCTATCTATATAAACAAAATTATTACTTATGTTATACATACAGACATTAATATTACACATTGTGACAACATTTAGTCAAACTTAAAGTTGTATGTAACAATCAAATAATGTGTTTATTTTCATATTCTACATTATTTAAAATGTCGTATTTCATTATTGTGAACGGCTTTAATATATAATTTTAGAATATATAAACATAGTATGAAGGCACTTGTTAATAAAAAAATGTACATCTTAACATACTACTAATCCTTAATATTGTGATATGAACAATGTGTTACTATTTACATGTATGTATAATGAGAAATAAAACATTAAAAACAAAATCATACAATTGATTCAATTATATTCGATTCAACGTCAAAATTCTGTTTTTAAAAGATTTTTTATATTTGTATAATCGATATAGTTTATTGGACAGATACAGATCAAGATGTCTGTATTATTCTACTATCAACGTGGTTATTCTTGCACATGTCGGTGATTACTAAAGTTCATTTTGCATGAAACAATTCTATTAATATTTTATTTTATGTATTATATATAATAACATGAATAAAAATAATTCAATTAAATGTATATGTAAATATGGGTCGGACTACAAGTTATACCAACATTAGCATCAACCCTCCCTAAAGAGAAAATAACATTTAAAAGTACACGTTTAACGATATTATACATGTAATCACATAAGTTATTTTAATCGAAAAATAAAAAAAAAATATATATAATAAAAAATAATAAAAATAATATAGTATTTGTTAATGGAAATAATGATTTAAAATGAGAACATATACTCAATAATAGTAATCCTAATCTGACAAGATAAACATCTCCTAAACTGCCTAACCCAGGATACATATCGCATTAAGTTCACCATCATAATTTTGAAAACATTGAAAGCTATTACTGAGAGTAAATAAATGAACGTTTGATGCGTATAATTAGTTATTTCATTTGCCTTGTTATTGAAATTACTGCACTGCGTAAAACTACAAGTGAATCTGTATTTAAAGGGTTAAATTGAACAAGCTACCAGTCGGCCGACTTTGACATTTAAACTCGCTCGATATTTACAGTATTGGCAGGTGGAATCTTGTTATCAACTATAATGAAAAGACCCGTGTAGCAACAGGAGGACACAAGTTCAGATTAAAGGACTCATACAGCAGGACAATCATTCACCTCGTTTGGTATTCGCTTTTGGAATCAGCTTAGAGATATTGTAAACGCCCCATCCCTCGACGAATTTAAGTATGTGATATGGGCAGTTCTTTCCCTATAAACTGTTAGTAGCGATGAGTATAACCTGTTTTAACCCATACATATCGACCTTCCTTAAACTACAGTGCGAGGATGCCAATCATATGGAGAATGGATTTATATGACGAATACGAGATACTAATCTTAAGAATAATTGATAATTAATAGGGAAAAAAATCCAATCGTAAAACAGTACCGCGTCAAATCAAACTATTTCATAAAACAATTTCAATATTAAATACATGTTGTTTTGGCGAAATACATATGCAATATATTTCTTTTGGGAGTTGTGTGAGCTTGAACTTTAAGCTACAGACAATGGTGTTGTGCATAGAATGTTGTTATTTTGTGGTAATAAACTGCATGGTTATATTGAAATTGCAATTTGCAAATTGATGTTAAAGACAGGACACAGTCATGGGAAAGTACCAATAGACCAATAAGATGAACATAGCGCATTGACAACTTTAATTGTGCGGAGTACTCGTTCGAAGTTAGAACTAAGTTTAAACATAGTTTTATTTTTATTTATAAATACTTTATGGTACATGTAACAGGTATATACAATCATAGAATAAGGATAAAACCGGAAACATAATGCTTATGAAATCATTCTCTTTATCGTTTTATAAATTACACTTTTATGGTAATTAGTAAACTTATTAATCAGTACGTTTATGAAAATAACTTAATAATATAGAATAAAGAATAATATGATTACCGTAGTGGTTATAGTTGTTTTATGTATATGAGTTATTGGCAATTTATTTAAGTTAATCGTGAATTTGCGGATATATCAATAGAAATAACTACATGGTTGAGACAAGGGTGGAGGCCATGTACCGATTGTGCTATATTATCAAAATAATCGGATATATTTATTTGAATCGTTTCGTATTCATTTCAAAACTACGTTGCTGCTTCACAAGTAATAATGTTCCCAAAAGAGATTTGAATTTAAAATACCGTTTTCTACGTCGGATGGAAAGTTTAAAACATTTGCCCTGAGTCTCTACACATGTATCACAGTAGAAATTATGTCCATTACGTTTTCTGACGTCCCACAGGAGAAGACAGGAAACTTAAATGTTCATTAAAATGATTTTGATTGAGCGACCTACAACTTGCATGGATACTCGTATGCGAGATCAGTATGCACATTTCAATAACATTTAAATGCAGCACTTTAAAATGTTTCCGTCTGTTTTATTTCATCAAAACAGGACATTCCCGTATAAATGACATGAGAAATGAGTTGTATTAATAGTCTGAATGCGTGATAGAATATACACCTTCCGTTGTTAATTACGTTTCATGTTACAAGTTAAGTGTGAATGCAAAAATGTACTGCATTTTAGTTCTTAGGAATAGATATAAAACGACATTCGGGTTGTATTCCCAGCTTATCACGATGCCTCTGAAATAACACTAATTACTCGGGTATATCTAGGAAGCAGAATATAGATCGGTTCATATACGATCTGAGCTTTCTTCGCATTCAAATTTAAATAAATAAGTATCCGATTAAGAGTGGGGCTGCATTTAAGCACTCAAACAAACGCAATTAAATCTTTAGTAAATTTGAAAAGTAATGTTGTTTTTTTCAAACAAATTCGTGTATTTCGTTGCAATTTAAATACTTGGACGATTAAAAGCAGGAAATATATTGCCAACGGTTTACTTAATCAAAATTGCTATTAAAATATAAATATAAAAGTGTAACCTTTACATTTCTTTAATACAAGATAACTGTATAGGAACTTGAATAAATGTTGAAGGATGTTGAGGAAAAGATTTGAAAAAAAAAACAACACCGTCATAATCAACACAATTAATCGCATTTTAACTGCATACATTAAGTACTGCATATGTGTAAGTGCATTTATCTGCGGGGGCTTTACTTCGAATACCGTATCGTTAAAATGTAGTAACTAATAAACTGAAACTATTGCATCGTTATTAAAAAGTATTTAAGCGAAAAGAAAAAAATAGGTGTTACATGTATAATTTGTTTATGTTTAATAACAACGGAAAACATATCATAAAGCAGTGTACGTTTACATATACTATGCAAATACATTAAATGCACCTTTAAATGAGTTTGACTAATGTCGTATATGTTCATATATATTTCCTTCAATTCGCTTATTCTGTCAAAATACATCTGTAGAAGACCGTACAACCGAGAGTAAGTACCGTCTTGGTCGAAAAATCATAAATAGCAATATTGGTATTACCCCCGTGATTAAGTGACTACAATTGCAACACACCTCCTTGTAATTAATTCAATCGATATATGCAATAGTGTTCGAAATATGGTATAACGTACGATGATCTCAATATCGATAGAGTCCTACTTCTCAACATAAAAAAATACATTTTTGATCCGTGTCCAACAGTTCACAAATATTCAATTTCAAAAACCGGAAAAAAATGACCAAGAATTTTGATCCATTATTATAACCTCAAATGTACCTGATCAGTCGCTATTATCAAATTTAATGTATTATCGTTTATTCCTGAACTGCCATGGCATGGTATGTATATATTTCAATATTCATAAATAACACATAGTGGAATCTCTAAATGATTGACGGCATGTTTACTTCAACAATCTACATATTTTATGATACAAATTCAATTCAACGTGATTTTCCCAATTTCGAGCTCAATTTATTACGTGATGTCCATGTAAATAGAAAACAAGTCTTACCCTCCACATCTTTTTCGCACCGCTAATGCAAAGTAAATACAATTCAATCAAAAATGGTATTGTGTCAAATAAAAACATTTATAAAACAATTTCTGAGATTAGTTATATGTTGTATTTGACGAAATACATATTCAATATATTTGTATTATCGAAATTGAAGATGGCTGCTTTATTTCTTGCCAATGTGCGCCAAGAAAGAGTTTACAGAAAAAGCGAACATCTAGAAAAGCTGTCTGAGGAAGAAATGCGGTCCAGATACCGATTTGGAAATGCCAGTATAGATTTTTTTAGAAGATTTGCTTGGTGAGGACCTGATAAGGCCAACATTACGCGGCCATGCCCTGTCTGTGAGGCAGCAATTTCTTATGGCACTAAGATTTTACGCTACTGGAAATTTCTTAGAGGTTATCGGGGATACAATGGGATACCACTAATTAATAGGGCAGTTGACGCTGTCACTAACGCCTTATTGAAACATTTTAAGGACATAATAAAACATAATCACGGCCGTCAGAGGAACAGAAGAGGGTTATTAAGAGATCTTTTTATATGAAGAGAGGTTTATCCAGCATTGTTGGTTGTATAGACGGAACACATTTGCAGATACAAGCACCATCAGAAGACGAGGTGCCGTTTGTGAACCGAAAAGGTTACCATAGTATCAACATTCAGGCGATGTGCGACCATGAAGGTTAGTTTCTAAACAGTAAATTGTACTTGCCTTATTCACTTATGCAAGTCTTAAAATAGAAATGTCATGATTGTTTTTCAGTATCCAGCATTTTCTTCATGAAAAACACTTTTCTTGCGTTCATATTTAGTGGTGCCGCTGAGGGTAATGATAAACCTGACAGTAATGAAAGTAGTGAATAGTTTCTTATTTTATTAATATATACACGCTACAAGAAGTCTCCTTTTAATTAGGCAGAAAACAAAGGCATATGATAATAATGATACGAATTTGATAACCCCTCCCCATACCATACTTGTCTACCTACCACAAGGCCTTCTTTAAAATACAAATTGCACATAAAACAAATGATCATTGAACAGTAACAATTTTCTTTAAATGTACTAACATAAAAATAAAAATGGCATAAGTAATGTAAAACAGTTACATAAACATTTCCAAATAAATATGCCATATCATTATGTTTAAATGCATGATAAGAGAAATAGGAAATATTTATAAAATATATCTATGCATGACAAAGTTTCAGGCCGGACACGATATCTCACACAGACTCAAAGTGTTGTCAAACAAACTCAAAGTGTGACCTTGATCTTTAATGTACGGGTGTGGATCTTACTCGCGACACGTCGTCATGTTTTGGTGATCATTTATAACAAGTATTAACAAAATCCATCAATTCATGACAAAGTTACAGGCCAGACACGAAATACCGGACGGAAGGACGGACAGACAGATGGACGCTGCAATCACTATATGCCACTAAATTTTGGAGGGGTGGGGGGGTTACATAAAAAATCACAAAAAAAGAAATGTCACTAGTAAGTGTCTCATGACCCCCAAATGGTCTGTAAAAATAACGATATACTTTATAATAGGTAGCGATGAATCTGTGAATATCGAGAGTCATGGACTGATGTTTCAGACTAGACACACAATTTGTTTTACATTAAAGTTAATCATTTTAAGCAAGTATTTATAAAATCCACTTTTGCATGACAAAGTTACAGGCAAGACACAAAATACCGGACGGAAGGACGGACAGATAGACGGACGCTGCGATAACTTTATGCAACCACCAAAAATTTGTGTGGGGGGTGGGGTGCATAATAATAATAATAAAAAGAAAAAATAAAGTAATTACACAAAAGTGGGATCAGATGGAATATTCACCTTTGTATTTTTGCATTTTTCTAAAGTGTTATGGATTTTTTTAAACACAAACAAGATTTAATATATCAGCGCATTTATTCGATGTTTGAAATGTATAATTCTAAAAATGATTTTTTTTATTATCAAAAAATGTAGCGAGGAAAGAAAAACGGTTTGCTGCGATAGAAAGGGCAATAACACAAACAGCTCCTGCGCAGATAATGTTTCGTCTTTTTCATTCTTATGATACGCCTCAAAAGCTTTATCTGTAGCTTGAGATTTTCGGTTTTGAGTGCCTGGTTTGCTATTTCGCCTTCAACATATCTCATTTGAACAGCCGCCAAATCTTCCTGAGAATTTATTTTCCTTTGTTTTTCTGAATACGGAACACAGTCAATTAGGAATATGAACAAGCCGTGCTAAAATCTGATTCTTTAAGACACCCATTATATCAGGCCGAACTGAAAAAATAAATTGTTTGCCGTGCCGTACTTACTAAAAACCCAAAGCAAAATTTTAACAAAAAAAAGCTGCCTACCTAAGTCGGAGCCCACCAAATAAATTTTTTTTCAGTGTATATAAATGTTTTTATAATACTATTTTAATAATTATATTTTCAAGGACCATGTAATGGAAATAAGATACGTCATGACGTCATTATCGTTTGATGTTATCCTTGGTAGTGATATTCATGTTATGGTATAATTTGCAATTATTTTTTATTATCTTAAATAAGTGTATGGGTAAAAGTTTTTAATTAACGTATTTTAATAACAAACAACGACAACATTAATGGTAATAAATTTGGTTAGAATTAGAACGTGACTCATTTTTTCATCTGTTTTATCCTCTTATATCCTTATTTGCTAGATTGTAGCTGTTAATACTTTTTTAAAGGGTTTTTATAAGCGGATCGAGGATTTTGTTTGAGGAAGTGGTTGTGTAACTGATGGGATGGGAGTGGGGATTAAACAACACTTAAAAATCCCGGGGTGGGGTCGAGATACCCTAGCTGACCCCTCTTAATACCCCTCTTATGCAAATAAGTTTGATTTTATAGCACAGTAGTTAAAATAAAAGAAATGTGATATACTTGTGCTCATTTAATCCATTTTGAAGGCAGTAGTTTTGACATATGGTCCAGGCTGTGTTATATCTAGTGAAGCCAACACACCTTCTTCTGCTTCCTATGTTGGCTATTTTGAGATGAAGCTTTTTTTCCATTTCAAACAAAAATACTTATATGAATGATGGAAGACTAGATTATCTTAATTCAATGATACAATGACCCCATTCCCTAAAATGACAGTCAAAATTAATTTGTGTTGCCACAATATAATGCTCTATATTCTCAATACAATAACAACTGATTGAAAGAAACTATTTTTTACTTTTTTTCTTAGTAGATTTCAACTTTAAAATCGACTTAATTAAAAGAAAACGTCTATCTTCTTTCATGTTAACTTAATCCAGTATTGACTAAAGTAATAAATTGGTAGTCGAGTAACAGTAAAAAATCGACTACACCCAAAAACAATTAAATGATATAAGCGACATGGCAGAAACGGAATATTTGTTTACTCTGCGTACATGAGCAAATATTTTCAAATTATAATGTTGCTGATATTAGAGAACTTCACTGTCAGTAAATTTTCTACAAAGTCAGTTTCACTTGTTAAATGTATGCATTCGTAGTTTTAGATATAGACAGGACAACCGACGTACATTTTTTTTTCAGACGGAATTCCTTGTTTCTATTGATAGCAACAATCCATTTTTTCGGAAGACTCATTTCGACAACATTAAAAGCGTTAGTAAAACACATATTTTTTTATAAAAACTAATGAAACGCTGAAATATTCAAAATATATATTTACAAGATTTTAGAAAGATAAACATCTTTTTAATAACAATAGAGCTACACGATACCATCCCCTCCACCCAACCCATTTTATTTTTCTTCGAGTTTGAATGTCGGATTGCAGCACTGTTCCATGAATGACTCTTTAAATATACTTAACAGAAGATATCATGTTTAAGTTGTTATATCTCTAGTTTAACACATACCCAGTTCACCACTGCCTGTGCCACCAGTAATTCCAAAAACGAGGCTGTCTCTCCAAGGACGTCAATAATTCTGGCATGTTGTTCAGATAGAATACTCTTCTTTGGACCACACCCGTCATTCTCCTCTCCATTGTGTCCTCTATATGTGCTTCCTTTGTCTCCCTCTTCAAATTTTGCCACGTGTTGGAACATTCTGCAGAAGTTCGAGTGAAAACACCAACAGCAGAAACCTCCACAGCTATAGCTTCCCAAAGTTCGTTCTTCTGCCTGTTGGTCACAGTAGAGGAGAATTTTGTTGACAGCACATCCACGTTTTCATTCCTTGTCACTTGTTCCTCTAACCCTTCTGGTGAAGTTTGGAGATACTTTTTCTTTTTTGAGAAGATGATGCAGCAGATGTAGCGGAAAATAACTCGGCAATTGTTGTTGAAGGAAGTGAGATATAATTGCAATGCATTTTTAGAAGTGCATAGTTACTTAATTAAACGTTGGCAGTAACATTTAACACTAGCGTTAAATTGTGACATTAAGACTCAACGTTCGTATTAAATTTTAACGACAGCGTTAAATTATTTTGCACAACACTTTTTTAAGCTAGCGTTAACTTACGCTAGGTTAAGGAATTTGACGTAGTGTTAGATTAACATAGCGTTAAAGTTAACGCTTCTTTGAACAACCAGCCCCTGATATGTTGTTTTTATTAAATTTAATGTATTGTCGTTTATTCCAGATTCACAATAGCGTACTGTATATACAACTGACACATGCTTGATGCACTAAAATATGTGTTTAGTAAACCAAACTCCATCTTTCATGATACAATTTCAATTCAACGCAACTTCCCCAAATACGAACTCAATTCATTATGTGATGTTTATGTAAATACAAAACAAGTCTTACCCGCAATCTTTACCAGCATCGATTCTAAAAAGTAAATACAATTCAATCGTAAAACAGTACCGTGTCATGTAACAATATATATAAAACAATTTCAATACTAAATATATGTTGTTTGGGCGAAACGCATTTGCAATAGATTTCTTTTTGGAGTTGTGTGACCTTGAACTTTAAGCTATGGATAATGGTGTTGTGCATAACATGTTGATAGTTTTTGGTAATAAACTGCAAGGTTATATTGAAATTGCAATATGCAATTGCTGTTAAAGGCAGGACACAGTCATAGGAAAGTACGGATTAACTTACAAATGGCAATGCAATTTTCCAACCATCACAAAATATACCAATGTGATGAACATAGCACATTGGTTTACTGCTTTTAGCAGTGCGAAGTATTCTTCCGGAGTTAGAACTAAGTATAGACATATTTGTATTTCTATTGATGGTTTGAATGACAACATTTATAAACCTGGAAATATCTAAATATTGCTACATTAATATATTTTTCACTGTGTTTCTTACTAGCCCAGATACGTACTGCTAACATTAAACGAAAAACTCGACTTTACTACATGTATTCACAATACAGTTGGATATTATTAAAATTGTAATATCTTGATTATTTGTTATATAGAATAATCAAACTTGGCGATGAATGCTATATTGATGCAGGGAGGATACTTTACGTATTAACAATCAAAATAAATGCACAATTTTCTGTTATAACATGAATTTAAATACACTAAAAACGTTCAGATATATTTTCCGCATGATTTTTTACGACAAAATTAATGGACCTGGACATATATCTATACAGTATTGATACCAATATTTATAGATTTTGCAGTCCTACTTATAAGCTCAGATTTTTTTAATTTTACATTTATTTACAATTTCACATACAGCATATACATACATTTTAATCAAACATAATAAAATGTATTTGTATTGTAAACATAATACAGACAGACAGACAGACAGACAGACAGACAGACAGACAGACAGACAGACAGACGGACGGACGGACGGACGGACGGACGTTCTGGTGGAAGTGATGTTGTGGGGTGCGGTTTTTATATGTTATAAAACATCTTTTTTTTCATAAAACAAAACCAAACCTATCTTCTTTCTAACCCTAATGTCACAAACCTTATGATCCAACCCTAATGACACTAAAAAAGAATGAAAAAATGTGAAAAAAAAGTAAAAGAAAAATGTGAAAAAAATGGAATTAACCCCACAATGCCATTTGGACGCGTTTTCGCACTTGTGGGGTGAACATTGCACCCCACAAGTACCAAAAAACCCCACAATGCCATTCTGTACTGGCAAAGCATCCAACAACTGCCGCTCCAGACGTACGGACGGACGGACGGACGGACGGACGGACGGACGGACAGAGAGAGAGACAGACAGAGAGAGAGACAGACAGACAGACAGACAGACAGACAGACAGACAGACAGACAGACAGACAGACAGACAGACAGACAGACAGACAGACAGACAGACAGACAGACAGACAGACAGACAGACAGACACACAGACAGACACACAGACAGACACACAGACAGACAAGAGAGATACACCAGCCATACATGTCAAGAGTATAATGCAATGCAATATGATAGAAAAATTTGCATCATCCCATAAACAGCATTAATATATCAAAATGATTTTAATTTAAAAAATAATCGATAAGATATCTCCATTTTCCATAATATAAATGTATTTTTTATTAATTTCAATACATTTAAATAAGTATAACTTGTATCCAATGGCATAAAAAATGTTTTTTTCTATATTTATTAAAGTAAATATAATATTTTGCTGATATTATTATACAAATCATCACAGCTGTATTTGTATTATTAGCTGAGTATCCTAAAGTTACATGTATGTTAACTAAATTCAATAAGAAATATACGCAAAGGTATTTGAAAACTTCACCAGAATGTTTGTATATGAAAACATTTCCAAAATAAATGGTTCACAGTTTCCATATCCATTACACATAAATCACATTTCTAGCAACTATTCTCACTATATATTTATATTGAAAATTGCATAGTTTAGTGGAAATTATTCATTTTAATGCTATTCTATATAACTATATTTCCAGGCAATAATTGCATCTTGAAATTCTTTTTTCCATTTTTATTGTTGTGTGTTTATGTAGGTAGGTTACTTATGAAGTTGGTAATTGTATAATTTAGATTTAAAGTGTTTGCAATACACGATATCAATTATCTATTTCCACAAACCTGTGCTATTGTTCGTTATTTGCTTGATCCAACTTGCTTTAATAGAAAATATGATTTTTTTCCAAGTCCAGCGTTTTAAGTCCCCCTTTCTTCAAATTGTGACATCAGTGTCGATCGTTTCTTACAAGCTCAGATACATACTTGTAACATTAAACGAAAATAATGACTCTATTACTCTATTACAGGTGTGTACAAAACAGGAGGAAGATTGTGCTATATTTTCCCGTTTGATTTCATTCTTGTTCTCTTCATTGAAGATTGACGATGGGGCTGACAAACATACGAACATATTATCAACAATTCTTGAACCCCATGTTGTTGCTGAGTATGACCACAAAAGGCTTTTTCTCCAAATATTTGTTTCCAATACAGCCAACAGTTTTATTGTCATTGATATTGAGCTCACAAGCAATCCCAAGCTTTAATTTCACACAAAGAACATGTCAACATATTGTGAGAAAAACAAGTATACCATATATAGCAATGTACACACAGTTTGTTATCATTGACAATCTCAGTGATTTAATGATTAAGCACAAAAAATAAACAATGTACCACATGAACATGTACTTTTATATAAAATAAAAGAATTTGTGTACATCTGTATACATCGAAACTGCATGAGAAACGAATCTATCTTTCGTATCTTAATTACATAAGACAAGCTCTACCTGCATGATAAACACGTGTTTTGTACCAAAATTACACAAGACAAGAACCAACTACATGAGAACCACACAGTTGGTACCTCAACTACATAATAGCAGCACTAACGGAATTAGAAACAAACGTTTGGTACCTACATTACATAAGACAAAAACAAACTGCATACTAAGTACGCATTTAGTACCTAAGTAACACAATCAAAGCATAAACGATATGAGAACAACACGTTAAGTACGTAAATTATAATGGGCAAGTACTAACGGCCAAAATTACACTGGACACCCACCAACTGCATGATAAGCACACATTTGGTACCTAAAATACACAAGACAGGCACCAACGACATAAAAATCACACGTTTCGTACCTTTATTACATAAGACAAGCACAAATTGCATGATAAGTCCACGGTTGTTTTCTAAATTACACGAGACAATCACCAACTGGTTGATATGCACACGCATCAATGACATGATAATCAATCGTTTGGTACTTTAATTACATAAGACAAGCGCAATCTCCGAGATAAGCACGTGTTTCGTACTTAAATTACACAAGAGAAGAACCAACTATTTGAGAACTACACATTTTATACTTAAACTACACAATAAACGCACCAACTGAATGAGCCCCACACGTTTGGTATCTACATTTATAAGACAAGCATAACTTGCATGATAAGCACAGGTTTGGTACCTAAAATACACAAATAACTTACAAATGGAATGAGAACCATGCGTTAAGTACGTATACTACACACGACAAGCATCAACGACATGTGAACAACGCGTTTGGTACCTCAGTTACACAGGACAAGCACTAACGACATGAGATTCACACGTTTGGTACCTAAACTACACAAGACAATCACCAACTGCATTATATGCACATGCATCAACGACATGGTATAACAAGTACACGGCTGGTACCTAAAATACACAAAACAGACACTAACGGCGTGAGATCTTTGATACCTAAATTACTGAAGGCAATCACTATCTGTATGATATGCTCGCGTTTGGAACCTAAATTACACAATTAAAGCATCAACACCATGAGAATCTCACGTTTGGTACCTTAATTACTTAAGACCAGCGCTACTTTCATGATAAACATGTGTTTTGTATTTAAATTACACAAGGCAAGAACCAACTGCATGAGAGCTACACATTTGGTACCTAAATTACAAAATAAAAACACCAACGACGTGAGATTCACACGTTTGGTATCTTAATTACACAAGACAATCACCAACTTCTTGAAAACTACAAATTTGGTACCTAAATTATACAACGACATGAGAATCACACGTTAAGTACGTAAATTACACAAAACAAAAACCATTGGCATGAGAAACACGCGTTTGTACCTAAATTACACTAGACAAGCACCAACTGCATGATAAGCACACGTTTGGTACCTAAAATTACACAAGACTAGCACCAGCAACATGAGAACAACAAGTTTGGTAACTAACTGCAGGAGAAGCACACGTTTGATGCCTAATACACACAAGACAGGCACTAACGGCATGAAAACCACACGTTTGGTACATTAACTACACACGACAAACACCAACGGCATGGAGATCAAGAGATTGTACCAAAATTACACAAGACATGCACCATTTACATGATAGTATCACGATTGGTGACTGATTTATACAAGACATCAGTTACCTTCATGATAAGCACGTGACACGTGTTTTTTACTTAAATTACTCAAGACAGGTACCAACTGCATGATAAGTTCATTTTTGATACCTAAACTAGACGATTAAAGCACCAACAGCATGAGAACCACATGTTTGGTACCTAACGTACACATAAAAGGAGCTACATTCACGACAAGCACTTGTTTAGTAATTAATTTACACAAGAAAAGCACCAACGACATGAGAACCACACGTCTGGTACACAAATTACACAAGACAAGCACCATATGCATGATAAACACACGTTTGGTACCTAAATTACACAATAAAAGCACTAATGGCATCAGAACCACGTGTTTGATAGCCAATTTACATAATACCTTCCTTAGCTGCATGATAAGCACGTGTATGGTACTTAGATTACACAAGACAGGCAACAACCGCATAAGAGAACCGCATGGTTAAGGTGTAACCCCACCATTGATTTTTGTTCTTTATTCTATAGTAAATAATAAAAGTTTGAAGGCTTGTCATTCATAGAGGGTCCCAAATGAAAGAAGTGAAACCTACATTTTACTGTTTGTCAACCTCTGCACTATCAAAATATGATGAGAAAAGTAGGGGTCATGTGTCATATAAGATATTTTTTTTCTGCTCAGTGTGTACACTGGTGACAAAGTGAAAGTAGACTTCCGAAATCATGAATTCATACCCCAATTTCCAAGCATCATTTTTTTTTTCTAAATTCACAATTCAAACATGACAATGCTATCAAAATGTTCAAAATACATCAATAATACCATTCAAATAAAAAAATGAGCATTAAAAATAGGAAAATGCATTTTTAAAGAAGAAGAATTGAGGATTATTTACAACCGCCATTATGCGACTACCCCACGGAAGCACTTCCTTTTTGCAATGGTGGCACTATGCCTATAAGGAAACTCTTTTTTTTTTAATTTCATAATTACCTCATTTTTGCTTAGTACTACCAATTTGAAGTAATACTGCCAAGTTGCAGGCATTAAATACTGAAACTTTTGTCAAAATACAACTTTTTACATGATCATTATATACAGGCGCGAGATGTTGACCGACATGCAATTTTGATGTGTTCGACTAATTTTACCCATAAATTTTTCTTTTACCTAATTCCATTAAAATTTTTACACCAAAACAGTCTCATGATACACTGAAGACATTATCTTACCAAAATACATTATTCAATACAATGTACATGCTAAAAATTGCACATTTAAATCATCCAAAATAAAAAATCTTCAAAATTTTGTGATTTTTCATGAAATTTCAATGTAAATATGCACATATATGCTTTATTTGAGGCATACACTTGCCAAAATGAGTTCTTTTATGAAGCAAATGTCTCCAATTTGTCATTTAATACTATGAGAGTGTAGAAAAGAGGTTATTTTACCTACAATTAACATTTTGGAAAATCACCCCCATTTCACTCAAGTCTCTCTTATAAGGAAACTCTTTTTTTTTAATTTCATAATTACCTCATTTTTGCTAAGTACTACCAATTTGAAGTAATACTGCCAAGTTGCAGGCATTAAATACTGAAACTTTTGTCAAAATACAACTTTTTACATGATCATTATATACAGGCGCGAGATGTTGACCGACATGCAATTTTGATGTGTTCGACTAATTTTACCCATAATTTTTTTTTTTTACCTAATTCCATTAAAAATTTTACACCAAAACAGTCTCATGATACACTGAAGACATTATCTTACCAAAATACATTATTCAATACAATGTACATGCTAAAAATTGCACATTTAAATCATCCAAAATAAAAAATCTTCAAAGTTTTGTGATTTTTCATGAAATTTCAATGTAAATATGCACATATATGCTTTATTTGAGGCATACACTTGCCAAAATGAGTTTTTTTATGAAGCAAATGTCTCCAATTTGTCATTTAATACTATGAGAGTGTAGAAAAGAGGTTATTTTACCTACAATTAACATTTTGGAAAATCACCCCCATTTCACTCAAGTCTCTCTTATAGGTGTAACCCCACCATTGATTTTTGTTCTTTATTCTATAGTAAATAATAAAAGTTTGAAGGCTTGTCATTCATAGAGGGTCCCAAATGAAAGAAGTGAAACCTACATTTTACTGTTTGTCAACCTCTGCACTATCAAAATATGATGAGAAAAGTAGGGGTCATGTGTCATATAAGAGATTTTTTTTCTGCTCAGTGTGTACACTGGTGACAAAGTGAAAGTAGACTTCCGAAATCATGAATTCATACCCCAATTTCCAAGCATCATTTTTTTTTTCTAAATTCACAATTCAAACATGACAATGCTATCAAAATGTTCAAAATACATCAATAATGCCTTTCAAATAAAAAAATGAGCATTAAAAATAGGAAAATGCATTTTTAAAGAAGAAGAATTGAGGATTATTTACAACCGCCATTATGCGACTACCCCACGGAAGCACTTCCTTTTTGCAATGGTGGCACTATGCCTTAATACCTAAAATACCCAAAGACAGGCACCAACAACATGAGAACCACACGTTTGGTATCTTAATTACACAAGACAAGCATCAACGTCATTCTATGCACACAATTGGTACCTACCTGACACAATTGATGACATGAAATGCATCAAATGAGAAAAACGATATTAAATATCATGATTTCAAGCGTTTTCTAAATATTATGGGCGCTGCCATTTTATAGCTCTTTTATGTTTGAGGTTTTCGGTGACGTCATAGAAGCACTTCTGTTCTAGTTATCGCGAAAATTGTATTGTGTCTTTAGTCACTGCTCTCTACTGAAACTCTAATGTATATACACTAATTTACGTAAACTGTTTATAGATAGATATACAGTGCATTAGTGAACATCGAAGGAAGACAGTTAAACGCATAAACGATTCTAAATTGAAGGACTTAACCCATAAACATTGTTTTCTTCAGCGGAATAAGTGGGTGGAGTAATGCTATATGTTTTGTGTGCAGCGTTGTGTTTAGTTTTCATAATATGTGATTTAACGATGCCTCATTGTCATGCTTCTGGTGACAACACGCGCAAAACGCCTATATACATGTATTTTGGGGGTAGGACCTAAGACTGCAGAATGAAGCGTATCAGTGCATTGGCGTACCACTACCCAAGCATACAATTTCTGATGATTTCAGTACGCAGATTACCATATGCGACATACATATAGACTTAGTGTATATTATCCAGTGGGAAGTTCTTAAAAAATGTGCCAATAACACTTAATAGCTCAACTGATTTCTGAAGTTTAATTTGTAAGTTTATATTCTCTTCCAAAATATTGCGAAATTAATATAACAAACTTTCACAAGGTTATAATTGCATGCTGATTAAACAGGTGCGATAATCCAATAAACAATAAAAAGAAAACTTTAAGGTTAATGCCAAAAACATAGGTGTGAAAACGACATGGTATCTAACATTTATTATCAAAATACAAATAAAAGTCATTTATTTGTGACAGGCCCGATTGGCGCAGTCAGTTACGTTTCTGACTATCAATCCAGATGTCGCGAATCCGAATCCCCACCCTGCAACAGTGTCTGTGATGATTAACATACAACACTGTGTCTCAATATAATTTGTCTCTCACCGCTGATTCAAGTGAGAAAGATATCTGTTACTTGCGGATATAGGGCGTGCTCGAGTACTGGTTAACTTTTCAGGATCTCAGAATCAGTGGTTAGTTTGACTAAACATCTGTATTACTGTAAGCCCTCGATGGTAAACAATGACGCTAAATATTCATGCAACCATTTATTGTTTAAAAACTCACTTTTTATTTACTTTATAATCAAAAGGCAATTTAGTTTATATTGATATATGGCTTTTCATAGTCAGCTAGGTCATAATTCGTGAATAGATATTTAAACTACCTCTACTTCGTTACTAAAAAAGATAAATTAAAACCTTTGTTCCTTTATTTATTCATAAATATATGAAAATGTATGTTTATTTTCCTTCTTATGCTTTGCATTGTATGGTATGCGACAGCAGAGTTTTGTATTTACTGTTAAAATAATGTACTGGTATTTTGTTTGTGAAAAATATACATAATATCATATTACATAATTTTTTACTTATAAGTTTTCATTGATATTGAACCCCTAATTAACTGAAAATGTTTAAATTAGTACTAAGCCATACTACTTCGAGATATTACATCCTGTCATAAACCCAGGGGTCATAAAACCTCGGGTGATTTATGCTCATTAGGGTAAAATATACGAACTGTGGCAGGGTATTTCTCATTACTATATGGTGTGAATGTGGTGTTGGTGAATTATGAAAGCTCAGCAGGGTTCCAGTAGCTGGACAGTAACATACACTTTGTGCAATATGCCTATAGACATTATATTCCATATGATACTCCCTATTAGGAGAAACATTCATATATGTTCAGGGAACTGGTAGAATAGATAATCATCATATATCAAATTGGGTAGTAACACAATTTGAATAATCAAAAGACAGTGCAAGTTATGTAAAACAACAAAAAAATACCTCATCCCTGCTTCATCCAATTTTACTAAAAAGGGTATGAAATCCGAATTTTATCAGCCATCATCTCAGTGTGTAACAATGGCCGCACCAGCTAAACACGATAAGAAAATAGATATTAAAGTATTTCTTATTCTCTCTTAGACAGGTAAATATATGTAACAGACCATTTCCCTTTAAATTCCATTCCTGGTCTAAATAGGGTGTTGTTTTTTTTTAATTTATTGACTAAGTAGCAAACAGTATATACCCTGTAGAACAACATGATTGTGCAGTCACGCCTGGATCTACATCAACACTGACCGAAAACATTACTTTTATTTGTTTTGTTTATCAAGCTAAGGGACATTTTACTATTTTAAAATTCAATCATCAATGTCAGGCTACATGATACGATGTCAGACTCGTGATTTATGGGTTTCGGGTTTGATCTCAGGTTCAATATCGGTGTGACTGTTATCATCTTTTTGGATGAAAGCTTCAAAAGACATTGCTGTTTGTCTCTGTATTATTTCTGTGAAACATTCTAAATCTTCTAACTTTCCAATAGTAAGGTCATTGCATCTGCATCACGTATTTTCGTCAGACGAAAGCATTATTACACAATTTTTGAGGCTGCAAATATATTTCACATGTGTAAACGACTGTGCCGTCTCACTATTTCTCTCGTTCTCGAATTCATTTAACTTTTCTTCGAAAATTGTGTTTCAAAAATGAAGGCCACAAATCCTTCTCCGTTATAAAAATCTATTTTATTTTTCTTGCAAGTACTTTTGCCGATGACTATAATTGCACGTTTCTATATCTGCTGTAGCGTATAAATTAATTTTGCTTTAAACCGGAAGTGCAGTTGTGACGTCACTCAGGTGTCAAATATGGCGACTTCAACCACAAAGTCGATGTGCGAAAATGACCGTTATAAAACGAGCTGATATATCTTTATGGACTCGAATGTATGCATATTGATACTGTTAATATAAAGCTGAACTCATAGTTATTCATATCCTGTTTTATACACAGTGTTGCATACCCATTAAGTATGTGCTAGGTACTTAAATTACATAAGGCAATCAGCAACTGCATGATAAGCACACATTTCGTACTTTTTCTAACTCGATACACAACATCTTTTTTTTTACTGGGCACTTGATTTTCTAATCTATATAAACTCAACATCCTTATACGACATTCACTTTCCTTATATGACATTAAATTTTCATACGTAACATTAGATTTTCTCACTCGATAAACAACATCATCACTCTACTATATTTTTTTCTTACAGGGCACTAGAGTTTCTAATCTATACATACTCAACATCCTTACACAACATTCCATTTCCTTATTTAACACTATATATTCATACACGACACGCTACTACACTTTCTCACTCGATAAACAACATCCTTACTTGACTATAGATTTTTCTGACTGGGCACTAGATTTTCTAATCTATATATACTCAACATCCTAATACAATATTCAATTTCCTTATTTGACACTTTATGTTCATACACGACACTAGATTTTCTCTCTTGATATACAACATCTTCACTCGACTATAGTTTTTTTCTTACTGGGAACTAGATAATCTAATATATATATAATCAACATCCTTACACAACATTCAATTTCTTTATATGACACTATATTTTCATATGCAACACTAGATTTTCTCACTCGATGAACAACATCCTCACACGACTATAATTTTTTCTTACAGGGCACTAGATTTTCTAATCTATACATACTCAACCTCCAAATTACTTATTTGACACTCTATTTTCATAAGCGACACTAGATTTTCTTTCTCGATATACAACATCCTCACTCGACTTCAATTTTTTCTTACTCGGCACTAGATTTTCTAATCTATATATAATCAACATCCTTACACAACATTCAATTTCCTTTTATGACACTATACTTTCATACGTGACACTAGATTTTTTCACTCAATACACAACACTTGACTATAGATTTTTCTTACTGGGCACTGGATTTTCTAATTTATATATACTCAACACCCTTATACAACATTAAATTTCCTTATTTGACTCTATATTTTCATATGCGACACTAGATTTTCTTACTCGATACACAACATCCTTACTCGACTATAGTTTTTTTCTTACTGGGAACTAGATATTCTAAACTATATAAAATCAATATACTTACAAAACATTCAATTTCCTTATTTGACACTATATTTTCATACACGACACTAGATAATCTCTTTCAATACACAACATCTTCACTCCAGATTAGATTTTTCTGACTAGGCATTAGATTTTCTTATCAGTATAATTATACTCAACATCCTTACACGGTATTGAAATTCATTATTTAACAGTATATTTTCAAAAGCGACACTAAATAATCTCACATGATACAAAACCACCTACTCGACTATATTTTTTTCTTACTGGGTACTAGATTTTCTTAACTATATACTCAACATCCTTACACGACATTCACTTTCCTTATATGACACTACATTTTAGAATACCGACTGTAATATGATGTGCTAACAATTTTATCGTAATATATCAATATTGACTAATCGTAACGGCTTTGCATATAAATATATCCAAATATTGAAACATGAAGTTAGTAGTTACCACGTTTTCTTGTTGGATTGGTCTCTCGGTTTCCATCTTGTATCGGTGTACCTGCGGATAGACACAACATATAATGAACATTTATTTTAATTTCTTTCCACACTTTGTATTATAACATTTACGGACATATATTAAAACAAACTCATACAAAGAAATACATAATGCTGAAAATGAAGTTTACTCTTTCTAAACCAATTCACAATATAATAATTTTCAGAGCAAAAGAGAATGTACTCATGTCAATTTTACCACAGCCATTTTTTATTAACAGTACATTTATACTGCTACCGATAATCGGTTGATCGGAAAATTCAAATTTTAATACGCAAAAAGCCGGATATAAACTAATGTAAACAATGTAAATTACTACTTTACAACAATTTTAGTTAATCCGAGTATATTGCATGTTCGTAGCAACAGTGCCGGCCATTTACAGTTAACCATTTCATCTGCGTTTATTTAGACTATAAATAAATGTGTCCATTTAATATAAGTTATTGTACCAATAATTTCATACACTATATTCTGTTTGCGAACAAAACAATATTTTTCTCAAAATATGTATATTTGTGTTTACATGTATATGTATATGTCTAGTATGTGTACATAAATGTGTACTTATATGAAAGGATAATAATACCTCGGACGTTTACATTTCATGGAACTCTTCCACTAAATTTTGGAAAAGTATAAACAAATATTAATATGCATTGCATAACAAAAAAATACAGCTACTAACCACCTTATTATATATGATCATTAACATATTTGAAATGATGCATCACCTCATGGTGTCATGTTTTATTTTCTGTGTGAATAAACATATTGTTATTGTTGTTGTTGTTGTTATTGTTAATGAACTCTTACGTTTATAATTTTCGTATTCAAATTGAGGGAACTTAGTGATGACCCTCGGATAGTAATATTTAAGTGGATTAACACAATCGGTCATTCTTCAGGCGACTGTCAAAGTGCACCTCCACTCCAGTCTTTAGACGTGAACCAGCGTCACCTCCGATACACATGGTTACGGCGATAAAAATAGGTATAGCCCTCTACCACACGTCGATTACCACCATTATCAATGTTGGATGAGACGTTCTAAATCTAAATAAGTTCATAACGTGGCCTTAGGCAGGATTTTTATTTATGTCAACCAACCTATCACAAACCAGCGGTGAACATTACGGCATTTTGGCCATCATCGACTATACAAATCGACTACTTAAATAATCATCGACTACACGAATCAATGACTTAAATATTCATCGACTACAAAAATCAACAACTTAAATAATCACCGACTACAAAAATCAACGACTTAAATAATCATCGACTACAAGAATCAACAACTTAAATATTCATCGACTACAAAAATCAACAACTTAAATAATCATCGACTACAACATCGACGACTTAAATAATGATCGACTACACAAATCAATGTCTTAAATAATCATCGACTTCACGAATCAACGGCTTAAATAATCATCAACTACACGAATCAATGACAAATAATTATCGACTACAAGAATGAACGACTTAAATAATCATCGACTACAACATCGACGACTTAAATAATCATCGACTACAAGAATCAGTTACTTAAATAATCATCGACTTCACGAGTCAACGACTTAAATAATCATTGACTACAACATCAACGACTTAAATAATCATCGACTACACGAATCATTGACTTAAACAATCATCGACTACAAGAATCAACGACTATAACAATAATGAATGACTTTAATAACCATCGAATTCAAGAATGAGCGAATTTAATAAACAGTGACTTTAAGAAATCTACAATATTTAAAATCCACAACTACCATACATGACGAATCAATTTAGTCGACGAATCTACGTAAGACCCTATTCCAACCAGTGGTGCAGCATCAGGAAAGCGACTTTGTCGATGCTGCCTGGTGGATAACTAATTATATTGCGTTGCTTTCAATTCCTAGAGTAAAGTTGCAAGGGTTAACAACAACTTTAAACAACATAACAACTAATAATCAGCTTCAAATACTGGGGAAAATGTAAAAGTTGGAACGTTATTGCTAACTATGTGTTCCAGGAAGTAAATTTTAATTATCACTTACTGTACTATGGATTTATTAGAAAGACGCAATCAGTATTTTTAAATCTGAACAATTAATATGACTAATGACATTAGAAGGGAAAATGCACGTGAAGGCAACGGTAGGTAGAAACTAATGTTACTATATTAAACTGAATATTAAGTTGACGATTATGTAAAATGTGAAATGCTTTGATATCTTTGTAGAGTTTAATTAAATTTTCGATGCGGAGTAGCTCCAATTCGTATAGAAAATGGACGTTATGAACGATTACCCACTGAAGAGAGAAAATGTAAATTATATTGCAAATGTTGAACATTTATTACTATCCTGTCTAATATATGATGATATAAGCCAACAATGATTTGATAAAACAAGTAAGGATAACACTGATATTAAATGTTAAACGACAGTGTAACAGTTATAATATCATTATGTTAATCTGTCAATATGAGATAGAGATCAAATTATTTGCAAAAATCTGCCTTTGAATTTAAAAATGTAGAAAATATTTAATATATAATTTACTTAAATGTATTAAAAAAAACTAAACTTTTTAAATATTCAGAAAACTGTATCTTACTTTTTTATATTCTGGTATTTTGCAAGATATTCATCAATCCCATCAAATGATAAATCTTGATTAAAGTTCAGTATTTTAAGACAGAACTTAGATTCCTTTTTTTGATATTTTCAAATGTTTCTTAAATAGAACTTAGATGAATAATCCAGTTTAGTCTAATTGACTGCTAAAATTATGTTTTGATTTGAATATAATGTTGTTGATTCTAATTGTATTATGGAAAAATAGCAATCAGTATATCATAGCTCTGTTAAGAGCATCTCTTTTTTATTCACTTTTTATGTTTGTAAATGTATTATATATTTAAATGTGTAATAGAGGTTATACTACATATATGCGTTATAGTATGTTATATTATGCAAATATTGACCTCTGTACGCGACAGTCAGTGCCAGTGTCACAAAATGAAATTATAGCTGATATATGTCAATAAGAGGGTACGATGAGGGTGTTAAGTTAACGTATTACACAGTTATGTTTGAATGCCTCTATCTAGCTGAGACTAATTTGCGACTAGAGAAAATAAATCCAAATACTAGCTTTACAAAATATTTAATGCGTTATTTTTCATTCTAAAGAATTAACAAATGACCACGATATAGAATACAAAATTACGAATACTTTGTGAGAACAAATGGACAGTTACAGCTCACGTATCATAATTATATACCCATATATATCATATATATTCTAGTAACTCCAGGCACTATAGCTGGGCTAAGATATGTTTTGCTATAGTACTTGAAATGTTACTGTAATTTTTTCTCCTGATTGTATTACGTGACGTTTTTATCAGAAAAGCAAACTTTGTTTTACACATATCACTACAATGAAATGGTGACACGAACGTGTGGGATTCACCAAAATGAGACACAATCGGATATGAACACTACACGATTACTTGCCTACACATTATAAGCTTGTTCGGGTTTTCTGTCGTGGAATAAGCATTTTTAAATACTGAAAGTGGCTTCAATCCAGGGTCAATGACCTAGGTTTCTGAAAAAAATGCCTATACAGTATCTCTAAGAAGTAAGTGTAAATGTTCAGAGAAAGCTCGGACTATATTTTAGCAAACGAATAGACAACGACACAATGTCAATTATCCATAAAATACGACAAACATGTATAAAGACATACAAGCAGTGCATACGTGTTTGGGAAGTGATATGTACATTAAATAGTGAGTTAAGCAAGATAGTCGCAATGACCATAATGTAGAATAACTTATATCATACAATTTATGGTATTAAGAAACTAAATATATATTTATCTTCCATTAATGCCAAACCACTATTGGGGATCTAGGCATGCGTCGTCATACTGACAAAGACAGTCAGTACAATACTAGTCCAATTAATGGAATCCAATGGACCATGTTACCTTTATCTAAACAAACTCAAAGTGAGTATTTATTCCAAAACATCTTGGGCAAGTAGACGTTGGACGGGCATATTCACACAGTGATAAAAAAGCATTAAATGATTCATGGTTGGGATTCTTACTGACCATCAGATTCCGCCATTTCGTCAAAAACTGTTTTTAAAGATATTGTCTCAATCAGTTTGTATGCTCCTCCTGTTTCGTAATCTTCATGATATTAGAGTGTTTAACCTGGAAGAAGAAAAAACAACTGTCATGAATGATAATATTATCCATATGAAACTTACAGTATAGCAGAGACCGACAACCAGTGTACTAATAAGTAACATCGCCTTGTAGTTTATCATACCAGTGTCCGATGTGGTTGCTTTTTTAACAAGTCTCTATATACTGAACGTAACAGCTCACCGTTCACTTTTGTTTTCCAATAACTTCTTTAAAATATGTAGAAGCGCTATTAAAAGTTATATATGCCATTAACAGACAATGTTTTTTAACATAGTCTAAACTGCTTTGCTACTTTTGAGAAAATATATCAAATGGCAAATACGTAAAATGTCAGGTGGCGTGTTAGCTGTTCGGTTCAGTACATTTGTCATGACTTTATTAATGTTGTTGTTGTATACAATCTGAGATAGACAGTCAAGTAACACAGACAAAAACCGATAGCTTTATATATTGACACCTGTGTGACTCTTCTGAATGATACACGTGCTTTATATGTAAATGTACGTTTTATAATATGAAGCAACTGATTCTGCAATCTGTTTATACAAATATATGGACTATTGGCACTATTAACTCGAAAAGAAAACACAAATAAACACTGAAATATAGGCGGAACCGGATCATTTTATACGAAGAAATACGGATGCTGCATAATCGCCCGACGGGTCACGTTTACTCGGTTATTTGATTTCAATTTTAGGATCATTTAACAAAATGGTATCAATTTGATAATTAAAACGAATGGCAATGTTACAATTATAGTTTTTCAGTTTACTTCTGGTATCTGTTTTTATTGATGTTTTCACGGGTGCGAGTAACCGCGGACCGGATCATCCCCTGTGGTAGCTAAAGTATCACAGTACATGTAGTATGTCAACTCTTGCTTTTCGTGATGTATAACCCTCTATGTATGTTTTAATGTCATTTGTATATTATCTCGTTTCTATAGATACACGATTAGTCCTGTTTCGGTGAGTTTTTATGGAGTTCCACATGGAATTGTTTATAAATACTCTTCCTTTTCCGCATGAGTTTTGTAATATATACCATATATGCTGTGAAATTCCTTCTGAACCAGCTAGGAACACGACATCATCGTCATATAGTAAAGCTGATGGTATACAATTGTGGAATTGAACCCAAAGGTCAAAATTGTGTACATATCGACATTATCACTTCACTCATGTTTCACAATTAAACGACTTTGTTACGTTATCAGTAATCCGTACACAGGTGATCGAACTAGTAGACTAATTAATATTTAACATGTCTTTGTCTACAAAGTGAAAAGCTTTATTGATATTGAAAAAAAACCCATAACTTATTCATTATAATAAATTATACCGTGCATGTTCCCTCCCTACTCCAACCGTTAATGGCGAGGATAAAAACAACAGGCCTTGGGATTTGCCTTTAACAGTCAATGACAAAAAGTCACAGCAGGGCCTACTTATCTGAGTGGTTGTTTCAACCCACAACAAATTTAGTAGTTTAAACATGTAAATAAATCAGAAAAAAGATATCCATCTGTAAATAAAAACATATCACTTACCAGTCTAGTTAAACTACTTTTACAACAATAACATGTACGAGCAAAGTCAAACACAGCATACATTGAGATATTTTGCAACACATTCTGATTTGCGTATACTGTAACATCAACATTTAGTGAAAATCTGAGTTTATTATAAATTGCCATATGTGGTATATATATATTTATTTACTTGATAAAGTATTTGTTCAGTGCTTTGTCGAAACCTTAGTGTGACAAAATCATTAAGTGTAACAAAATCAATTTTGTTCTTAACAGCAGCCATAAGTGTAACGAAATCAAATTTGTTCATAACCGCAACCATTAGTGTAACAACATCAATTTTGATCATACTTGATTTGTCATTCACCACTTGTTATCTCCTTTTATCAGATTTTCAACTCTTGAAAGTGACATAGCTTAATCTTGTTTGATTTTGGTTCTAAAACTATGCTTCATTTTATCAACATCGTTACAAAAGCATTGATTTAAAGGTAGGTTGACGTCGCAATTTATTATCAAATTTATTGTGTCATTATAGAACATTACTTTATAACATTACTATATAACATTATTACATAGTGTTTGATAAACAAAAAACATTATCGTAAAGTAAGTAAACATTTATCATCTCAAACTCTTCTTAAAAAATAGTAAATAAAAGCAATCTGATATAAAATTATGAATCTTATTTAAATTTAAATTTATTTCACTTCATATCTCTGACAAGGTATTTTTTTATAATATTTATGGTTGTTTCTAACACCAACTGTTAGTGTAACGAAATAAGTTTGATGTGGATATAATTTTGGGCAGAAAAATAAACAATAGCAAATAAATAAAACATTAACTGAAACATCGGTAGCGGTAATATTCTTCTATTTGTAATGATCACATTGACCTTGACCCGAAAAACTTGTGATACGCAAACGCATCCGAAGTATCTCTGTTCCGAACACCTGTGAGAAGTTTTATCAACTTGAATCGGATGGAAAATGACGCTGGTAGAGTGTTGACAGCTAATTGATACGTTTAGTAACGGTGACACGGACGGACGGACAGTACGACGGTAGCACTGTATACCCCATTTAAAGGCACTTGCATCAACAACATAAAACACTCATATAATGATAAAGTGTATAAATTGTGTAATTTGCCATCATATGTAAAGATATAATAGAGAAGTTGATTTCTGAAATGTAGTTACATATTGCAACAATATGTCATATATCACCCCTTAGTGTAACAAAACGGTTGCGATTGCAACACAGTGCTTATATCAGTTGTGATTGTGCAAATAACGATAACTATACTCTTTGCAAGGCATTACGAGGCCAATGAATTTATATATCAACGCTTGATAAATCGCGCTTACCAAAAGACGAAATGACATATAAGCGTTCGACTATTTATTTCGCAGGTAATCCGTTAAGTTATTGTCTACAATTCTAATAATGTAATTAAAACTTAGATTTAGATTGAAACAGTTTGACTCTAGAAATAAAGTTAATTACACATTCTGATTAAAAAAAACAAACAAACAAAGAAGCAGGTCGGTGTGTTTCACAGCAATCGCACCGACACGAATGAAAACGACCCATTTTTTGTTTAAACGATGAGCTAACATAAATCTTCATGTCATATTAATGGAGATGACACAAACTTTATTGCTATAATACTTTCATGATAAAACATCTAGCATTTCTTAATATAGACAGGTGACATGTACAAATCAAGTAAATTAAAATGTTCGAAACAAGTCAAGTTGCTTGCAGGGCTGTTTTACATTGATTATCAAAGGACTCAAACATGTTATTGTTGGTAAAATGTGTTACGAATGGGTGGATACTATTACACAGGGAGTTTTCTTTCTAAAGTTGCGACATAAACCAAGTCTACCAAAGATAAATTTATCAGTTATAATATATACTGTAACAATATAAGTACGAATGATAAGCAGCGCATTACTTAAATACTCAACTAGGATTTATAGAATATGCATTTAATTCAATGGCTAAACTCAACATTATTTCTACGACTATACCAGAATTTGAGCGAGATCTTATGATTATATATTTTTTTTATATATTTTGGTGAATTTTTCATTGGACATGTTCAAGAACACGTCCAAGCTATTATGGTTATACACCTTCCTTATATACAAAAAAACATTCTGAGATACATCATGCATACTGGTGATTTTATAGTGTTTTACTTGTATCCAGTCTATCGTCAATGTGTAGTATTCAATATAGTAGCATATGTATTTTGAATTGTATTTACTCAGCTATAGTATTTAAAACATTAAAATAAAAAACATAACGTAAAGTTCAATCTTTGAAAAGTCGAGCTAAAATGACACGGAACTGTCACACATAAATCAATTCACAATACATGAAAACAGAAATAATGGCTATTTGACAAAACTACTATAATTAACACATTATTAGAAATAAAATATATAATAAAACTATAGGTTAATTTAGAATAGAATAAGAATGTACACACTAGTACAAATCGGATCTTAGTAGAAGTCTATGGTATGTTTGTACTGGATGTGTAATACTCCTTTCAAATATCTTTAGAAATCAATAGATTCAACAATTACATAGCACTTTAAATCATGGCGTACACTGCATTATGTAAAGCTATTCTTTGTACATTTGTACACGAAAATCAAGTTAAAGGGTTATTTATAATCAGTCGGTCGCTTCAATGATTTTCAATATTTAAACTCAAATAGTATGTAAACAAGACACATAACTTGTATTATCTTCCCACAAAGCCCCCCCCCCCCCCCCCCTCCCACCGTTGTGACAAAAGGACAACAGGGGTGGGGAATAAGTTTAGATACTACTTAAAGCGCAAAACAACGAGCCACAGTACTGAATTATATTGGCAAGTTCGTTATGAGGACAGCTGGGCTTTTATGTACGACTCCCTATATCAACATTCCCCCAATGTGTTGTGGAAGTGTGGGAGTTTATTTCGAAGTACCAATCAATTGATCGGCATCACAGAGCCTTGAAATCTTAAAAAAATGTCCAAGCTGTGTATTTTTTGTTTATAAAAGTAGGAACATGAAAAACGGAACTGAAGATTAAAAATATTACACATGAAATAATACTTAATGTAAGGAAAAATAAACTAATGAAAATAAACCACTATAAACATATGTTTTAACATGTAATAGACAATTTAAATTAGCTCAAACATTATACTAAGAACAATTGATGTTTATGAACCTTGACAATTTTATGTACACAGTAACACAAACCGAAACTTAGCACGAATAAATGTCATTTATATACTGTATATGTTATACACGTTTCCATTTTTTAATAAATCAGTAAATGAAATAATTACTTACACTTTAAAACAGATGCCACATACTGTATTGAAATACGTTACACTCTGTCGGTTAACTACGCTGCTGTACATAAATTCTTGTATTTACGACAGGGAAGTTAAAAAATGCGTAGCTGAAGATCGATATGGGAGAAGTCTATTGAACGGCTTAGTCGTATATTCTGCGTTTTGAAATGCGGCTAGTCACAAATAATAGCGTTTCGGGCGCCTGCATGTAGAAAATAGTATTTGTGGGTATAATGTCAATGGTAGTTATGCTGAAATTACTTTATGTGATAAAGTTGTGATATACGTGCATGGAATATATGATAAATTTACTATTTGGCAGAATTTATGAAAGAAAGAAATGTAAATATTTAATAACACTATTTTCAATTCGGAAGTAATACGAAAGTACACTTTGTAATTGCAATAAGTGTTTGAATTCTTGCTTTAGTTGTTACACAGCGTATATAATAGCATTAACACAACCATGATATACAAACAAAAACAACAACAATCATAATAATCTACTTCACTTTGTTTTCACACACCGGCCCCTTACGTTAATATGTAATTAAGGGTCTTTAATAACATTATAATAAATTTATAACAGTGAGTTGTTAGTTGTGAGTGGAACTGAAAACATGTATATGAGGGCACATGAGTATTTGATCACTAGACTGTGATCATCAAAGCTGTAGCAATGAAAAAAATATATATGAGGGCACATGAGTATTTGATCACTAGACTGTGATCATCATAGTTGTAGCAATGAGAAACATGTATATGATGGCAGATGAGTATTTGATCACTAGACTGTGATCATCAAAGCTGTAGCAATGAAAAAAATATATATGAGGGCACATGAGTATTTGATCACTAGACTGTGATCATCATAGTTGTAGCAATGATAAACATGTATATGATGGCAGATGAGTATTTGATCACTAGACTGTGATCATCAAAGCTATAGCAATGGAATAAATATATATGAGGGCACATGCGTATTTGATCAATAGACTGTTATCATCAAAGTTGTAGCAATGAAAAACATGCATATTAGGGCACATGCGTATTTGATCAATAGGCTGTTATCATCAAAGTTGTAGCAATGAAAAACATGTATATGATGGCACATGAGTATTTGATCACTAGACTGTGATCATCAAAGCTGTAGCATTGAAAAACATGTATATGAAGGCTCATGAGTATTTGGTAACTAGATTGTGAGCATCAAAGCTGTAGCATTGAAAAAACATGTATATGAGAGCAAATGAGTATTTGATCACAAGACTGTAATCATCAAAACTCTAGTCATGAAAAACATGTATATGAGTGCACAAGAGTATTTGATCACTACACTGTGATCATCAAAGCTGTACCAATAAAAAACATGTATATGAGAGCACATGAGTATTTGATAACTAGACTGTGATTATCAAAGCTGCAGCAACGAAAAACATGTATATGAGGTCACATGAGTATTTGATCACTAGACTGTGATCATCAAAGCTGTACCATTAAAAAACATGTATATGAGGGCACATGAGTATTTGATCACTAGACTGTGATCATCAAAGCTGCAGCAATGAAAAACATGTATATAAGAGCACATGAGTATTTGATCACTAGACTGCTATCATCAAAGCTGTAGAAATACAAAACATGTATATGAGGGCACATGAGTATTCGATCACTAGACTGTGAAAATCAAAGCTGTATCCATAAAAAACATGTATATGAGAACACATGAGTATTAGATCACTAGACTGTTATCCTGCAGCAATGAAAACATATATATATATATATTAGGGCATATGAGTATTTGATCACTAGACTGTGATCATCAAAGCTGTAGCAATAAAAAAATATGTATATGAGAGCACATGAGTATTTGATCACTAGACTGTGATCTTCACAGCTGTAGCAATGAAAAACATGTATATAAGGGCACATGAGTATTTGATCACTAGACTGTGATCATCAAAGCTGTAGTAATACAAAACATGTATATGAGGACACATGCGTATTTGATCACTATACTGTGACCATCAAAGCTGTAGCAATGAAAAACATGTATATGAGGGCACATGAGTATTTGATCACTAGACTTTGATATGCAAACTGTAGTAATACAAAACATGTAAATGAGTGAACATGAGTATTTGATCACTAGACTGTGATCATCAAAGCTGTAGCAATGAACAACATGTATATGAGGGCACATGCGTATTTGATCACTATTGACATTAAAGCTACTGTCTATTCGACGGTAATGCGGTATTGTTTTGAATATTTAGCGTCGGTATTATGTCATAGATACCTAACAGACAAACAGTTATAATCATTTAACCACTTTTTCCAGGGATCCTGGAAGGTTAAACAATACTCGAGCTCACCCATCTCTATAAGTAACTGTTGACATTCCCACTTGAATCAACTGTGAGAGACGAATGCTTATGATACGCATAGTAGTATATCAATAATGACGAATACTGTATAGATGTCTGATAGAGCACAAATGATGCATACATGCATATATGAGAAAACGCCTAATCATTTCAAACATATTTAAAGTAACCACAACTTTATAACATGTGAACAAATAGTTTGAGTTTGCGGTAGTATATACAAAATGAGACATACGGCGATGTTGAACGTGATTTATTTTTATGCTCGTACATTTATTCAATCCTTACATCAATAAATGTTATCAGTTAGACATATTCATCTCTAGGTATTAGTGTCTGAAGCTTCATATTAAACAATAACTATTTACACAAAATGGTGGTGATGTCACGCTCGATTTCTGAATATGAGTGAAAAGTCTTTAAAAATACGAATTCGTATCTTTTTCCATTTGCGGTATAGTACTGAACGAAATTATTGTATACTATTATTTTATATTATATGTGTATAATAATAGTGTTTGTTATAGACTATAGGAAGTTAACCATTATATGACACGCGATTACACATGCAAGAGTGTGCATATCTACAGGGTATATTTCATCATGCAGCTTATATAAAATTAAAATGCATTGGTTACACCTCGTACTTATGTCCCATGAGCTATCATTATGTTATTTTTACTGTAACAGCGTCTATATTCATTTTATAAGTTAGACTGTGCTATTTTCCCGTATTATAATAATACCAAAAAGTGTTTTCTCGTTCTTAAGTTGTAACTACAACTATTATGATTCTACATAATGTATATTACATTATAATAATTTAATTTCATATTTTCACATCTTCACATACTTTACATTGCCCCGCATTATTTCAATACCAGGTTTCAGAAAGAGGAAGCATTTGTTTAGAAACTGATGTTTCCATATATCTGTTTATGCCCAGAAGTGTTAAAAATGAAGATTAATTTAATAAACTTGATTATAATATTGTCGTATTTTAGACTGACTGTCCGTATATCTACTTCAAGCTGTATAACGTTTAAAACCTAAACACTAAATCAGTTATATATTACAAATACTATGTAAACATATCCCTCCAATGGTTCAAAGCATAATAGACTAATATCAAAATAGTCAAAATGGTTAATAATGGGTGGAATTTCTTGCTTCAATAATGATTTTTTTCAGTCATATCGCGACAGTGTCTACTTGAGGCAGTATTCTTAGCGCTGTTACACTGAAGTATCATGCCGCAGACACATGGTATGATTTCCCACCCAGTCACATTATACTGACACAGAGCCGACCAGATCTAGAACTCTCCTCTAAATGCTGAGCGGCGTCAAGCGAGGAAGCTTCTAGTACCCTTTTTAAAGTCTTTGGTATGACCCGGCCGGTGATCGAAACCACGACCTTCCTCATGCGAGGCGGACGCTCTACCACTAGACCACGCTGCGGTCTAAAATTAAATCGACACAATTTAATTATGTGTTAGTGTCTGTATAATAAACGACACGTTATCAATAAATATATCAAGCAACCGAATTCATCATTCAGTGCATTTCTTATTTCAAATAATACATCAACCTGTTTGAAGACTTAAGTTTCTTTATAATCGGGATCGCCTCATACCCGGCATGAGCTATCGACTATGGCCACGCTTTGAATCAATCTGAAGTGAACTATATCATAATTAAAACTTTGAGTGTTAACTAAGAGTAATGTCAAATTAGTTTACGTGGCGCCTTGTCTTCCCACGATAGTTAATAACTGTGTCTAGAACTTTTGATTTATATCGATAATGTCCATTTAATACTTAAATATCATATATTCATCAGGTAGCATTAACGTTCAATATATTGAGACGAAGTTTCGCACGTCAGATCCAGACCCTAGAACATCTAGGTGTAAAATTTGAAATTACGAAAAGAAGGCGGGAAATTCATTTAGTGTTTTGCTTATAGGCATACATGTAGTACCACCATTGGAAAAATGGAAAAAAGGAACTGCTTCCGTTGAAAAGTCGGATAATGGCGGTTATAAATAGTCATTGTTTCTTCTTTAAAAATGCATTTTCCTTAATTTAATGCTTATTTTTCATTTGAATGACATTATTGGTGTACACGTATTTTGAACATTTCGAATGCATTGTCATTTTTGAATTGAGAATCTAAAAAAAAAATATGAGGCTTAGAAATTAGGGTTTTGGGTATTGTCTTCTTTCACTTTGTCAACAGTGTACACTCTGATGAGAAAAAAGCCCTTATATGACACATAATCACTACTTTTTGCATCATAATAAGTTATGCAGAAGTAGACAAACAATAAAATGTTACTTCTATCTTTTTCATTTGGGTCTCTATATGTATGACAAGCCTTCAAACTTTTATTATTAATTTTACTATAAAATAAAGAACACAAACCAATGATGGGCTTACGCTTATGTAATTTTTGGAACTTTCGTAAAACTTGTAAATACATGTAGTATCCTTTTTAAAATTTGAAATAAAACTGCGTAGATAAAACGTACCTACATGTATGTGCTACATCTGTTTCGAACGGAAATCTTAAGACTTACGAATGTCTATATCTAAAATTTCAAGGTCACACAGTGGTTTAAGGTCAGAAACATGTACATAGTTTCGTGTCTGCTCCATATCATGTAACCATTTAACCGATTTAGAAATATCATGTCACAAAATTATTGTTCATCATAATCAAACGATGTGTCGCACCAAAGACCCAGTTCTGTAGCTCAGAGGTTAAGGTCACCACACTTGATTTTAGACCAGAAATAGATACAAAAGTGTGTGTCCACTTCTTATCTTGTAAATCATTGTCATATTAAAAAATAATGTGCCTAAAATGTTCTACATAATCAACTTTCAATAGCATATTTATACTGGCGGGATCGACGTTGCAGCACTTGGACATCTATTCTTTTTTTATAAATTTACTATTGAAAACAAAAAAATACCATTTCATGTTTTTACTGTAAAAGTATGAAAAATGAAAAAATAATTGTGAATTCTCTATGATATATCAACTCAAAACATAACATATATTTTCAAATTGTAGCTAATATAAGTACTAAATTTCTTTATGGATCAGAACTATATCAGAAGTTGTCTATTTAAAACTTATCTGGGATTTAGCGTGAAGTAATTTTAGATAATGACAGAGAGCGGAGTTTGTCAACGGAACGCATATTTGTTTGATCATATCGATATAGTCACTCCATTATCAGGAGTAGCTGTACGTATTCGTTCTTCAGGTTAATCGTATTCCCACTGTACAATAACGTTCATCTTTTATTTAAATCAAGTGGTATTAATTATGAAAATGGCAATTTCATATAACCAAATTTGCCCGTTTCACCACTCAAATTTAGCTCTTTGTCTTGAAGGGTATGTTCTGTATGTTGTTGACATGCATACTACAATATTTTATTTTGTGTTTCGCATTTAAAGCGGCAGTGCACACATATATAACTGAATGCCATAAATTTTTTAACAGTTCCCTTTGTCACTTTTATCAATTTACCTGTACTTTACCTGTAATGTATCGTAAATTCATTAGTTATATATAAAAATTGAACACACAAAACTGATTTCCTATCGTTAAATACCATTTAACAACAAAAACTAGACTGATCATTTCCCCCGAAAACCGTATCAAGTATAAATGAGTTAGAACAAAAACCGATAGATAGAGAGAAATGTCACCGAACCATAACAACATTTACAGTAAACACGAAAATAACAAAGCTCTAGCTTTAATATATAAATAGCTAATTTTGCGTCCCCTTTTTAGCGACGGTAGCAGGATTAATGCACTAAAGCATGTCCTACTTGTTTGTAATTTGAATCGAAATATTTTCGGATTGATTTGAGTTGCATACAGTGCAATAAGACATAACTGGTGTTAAGCATTGACTTATATTTGGATTTTAACAGATGTATGTATTTTAGTGCATTTGGGGACTTAATTTTAATTGTATGGTCACGTATGCTCTACTTGTGATATGACTTGTTTACAAAACATATCATATTTAAAAAGAAACTCGCCACACTCACGTCCATCACTTCGTTGCCTCGGCGTATTGTCGTTCTGTCCGGTTGGTAAATCGCCAAAATGACAAATGTCAAGTTTTCGTGTTGTGTCGGCAACAACGTTTCAACAACAACTCAACGTACCAGTAAGCAACTTCTGTATTCAAATATTCTGTTGTAACTTCTTATAATTGGAATTGTATCGCCTTTGAATAGAACATGACAAAACCATCTCAGGAGAGGTTAAACCTGTTTTCAATGTATATGAAACGCACCCTCCTCAGTTTCGTCGTATCTGAAAGCAGGATAATGTGAACAAAACGCTCCTAAAGACGTACGGAGGTAGCAGTATACACATGCATTTCACTCCAAAATCAATCAAGCTAAGATAAATATATGTAATCTATCGAAAGGAAAATACCCTTCGGATAAATTATTTGGTCACCTTAATCAAGTCAAAACAGCAGTATTTAATACGCACACTAAAACAACGACAACTAGCCTTTGTCCCAACCATGACGACGCTAAAGTTTCGAAATTAATGATAACATAAATGCGAAAAGGCGTGGTACCGATGTTGTGTTATCTGTAATGTAATGCTTGATAAGCACTAGCATAGTATGCACTATCTTAGAATTAAAAAAAACATATTTAATTCTCCCAAGCTGGGGCGGGTACTTAACCATTCAGCAAACGTATGGTGTGTTGCTGCATGGTGTATGTCGGGAGTATTTCCATTTGAAAGTACATCACGTAAGTTGTTGTTTCACTTACTTATAAGAGATCACGATGTCCTCTAGGATGAATACCCTTCCTCTCCCCTTTAAATGGTTTTGAAGACACATATTTGAATATTCATTGACACATGACATATAGAAACTGATATATGAGTTTGCAGAGAAAAACACTCTTAATATATTTTGTTTGTATAAAAGAACGATAACTCTGCTTATCCGACTTTAACCTTGAGCCCTTTTAATGTTCATGAAGACACATATGTGATGCTTCATTAATGTGTAGGTACATGTAGTTGTAATGTATATATTACCGTGCCTAAAAGCTTTAACCGAGCAAAAGCGGTCATCACTTTGCCTGCAATCAAAATAAAGTCTCGCATGGTCATTTAAGAACTTATTGTCGTAGTGAACACACACATAAGAAGTTTTGCTTGTGTGTATGGAACAAGTAGAATACGTGCTGAGTGTTTTTTTAAAATAAATGGTGTCGAGATGCGGATCGAATCCGAAACGTCTGGCGTGATTGGCCAACTATTCTCTATCCAATACACTTCCACCCTGTTTTTTGTTTTACTTTTAAGATAATGTTTATTTTAGGGCATACAACGATGCCGTTTCCAGGATATAATCACTACTGAGAATAGCGTTTGAGAGACTATCGGTCCGAGCCTTAGATTGAACCTGCATTATCTGGCATGAGTGGCCAACACCATATCAACTGCACTACCACATCATTTTAAAATTAATGTAGGTGTTGCTAAAGAACATCAAAACCGTTTAGTAATATTGTGTAAAGTATTTATCGATATACATATGAGAATCTTATACAATCCAATTGTCTGTATGTATGTGTTTGTGTATCAGAATAGCATATGTGTTGCATTGGTACTTAGATATTAACATTGGAAACGACTCGGTGTTGACCGTACATAAATAAGAGTAAATATGCCTAACGCGAAACGTAACATTCACAAGCAATTTCCATCACAGCAGCATATAAACATAGTTAGTACATAGAATAATCATTTGTAAAATACGTACATACAGAAACAGTGAGAAAAGAAGTCATCACTTAAAACGGTCAGTAGCAGAACCACCATAACATGAGGAGATTAAACATGTTTAATTGGTACACCCAACTTCCTTTTTCTACCTGTATAAACCATCTTATGAACAAATAAATATACATATGTTGTTTTCGAATTTTGCATTTAAATCTTAAAATAGGCCGACCAAAAAAAATAATATTGCTAGTAGTCGCAAAAACATTAATGCATTAATTTAGTAATACATCAGTCAATCACAAAAACGAATACTAGTGTTACAGTATAGAATGCATACAATACTACTACAACGTTGTTGTTTTTTCTTGTTTACTAATATTAGTACTCAGGATCCTTAAAATAAGTCACTAATACTCTCTGTACACATATCTAAACAATATAATTGAATCACAAATAAGCATCATACTCAAGATGTTCCCATATAGTACTAAAAATGCCTATCTATCATATTTATCTTCCCGCCCCCTCTGGTTAACAGTCGTATTACTAGAAGTCGTAGTATTACATGTAGCAGTCGTGCTATAAGCAGTCGTATCAAAAGCAATTATTGTGGTTGTATGGTCGAAACGTAAAGTGTTGACGAAATAAACAAATTAATTCAGATAAATATAAAGGTCTTTAGTTGTTCGTCAATTTTTCTATTGCACTGCAGTAAGACAGTTATACTAACCAACACCGAAGAAAAGGGAGTTTGCATCTGGATGACCGCGACTATTATATGATGTATTTCATGATTATAATTTCATTATTTATAAAATGTGCACGTTGCATTTTAGAATATCAACTTTGACGTTTGCTCCTTCAAAAGCATATTTGCAAACGGTTACCCAGTGGATTTATTTTTTTTGTTTGAATAGTTTATGCCATCGAGATATAACAGACGATAGGTTAAACAAAACATTCCTGGAATCCTGGAAGGCAAACAAGTACTCAAACACACCAATCTCCGGAAATGATTATATCTAATAATATTCCCAACATGAATCGGCGGTAAGAGACGAATATAAATGAAACATTGGCATATGTCAATTATCATGGAGAATATGACAGGCTTAACAAGTAGAAAGATCTGAATGATAATATATACATGAATATGAGGCCATAAACCAGCAACACAATAAAGGGCGTACACCAATCAACGATGAGTGAAAACATGGTTTATGTTATGTTAATTACTTTGCACCTATGTCTCGGATTTTCATTGAAATAAACTTAGTAATTTGCAAACCTGTTCACAATAATATAGTAGTAGTATAGTAAAGGTTGGTTTCAGCACACTTTTCCCACCGCCCATTACCCAGGCTCGCTGATCATTCCCGCCCGTAGAAAAGTTTGCTGCAATAAACCTTTACTATACTACTATTAATCTATAAAAAGTCACCCCGATTTCAACTCTTTCTTAGAATAATGACCATATGGAATTGTGTTAATCCAGTCATCTAAAATATATATTTTATTATCGAAACACGACAAACTAATTTTATTTATTTCATAACTTTTTACTTGATGTTTATCGGATTTTTTGTTTTTATCACATGTATTGTTTTACTCTCATTAAATCACGTATCTTTATAATCCTCATGAGTTATATTTTTTTAATAACACCTATAGTCACTCCCTTACATTCTTTAATATCTCTACTTCCTAATTTATACGAATACATCTTACTCCTTAAACCAACAAATTCAACAATTGGAATCCCAGCAGCCTCATCTTTCGTTTTCCCAATAACCTTTTTGTTATTATCAAAAAAAAGAACGGACTGTCTCTCGGGTAATCACTATTATCAAAAATATCTTTATCCTCTTCCAAATCTTTGTAAATATCTTCTATTTTTATTTCATATCATAAACTGTCTGTGTCTGTAAATAATAATTTTGCTCTTTCCTTTTTGTATTTAAAATATTATTGTAATGAAAATCATACGTTCACTATTACTTAATTCTAAAATAGTCATCCCAGCATAACAAGGTCGGTTAAGAACCAACTCATCTTTTATTCTATTAATTCCAAATAAATCATTGCTAAACATGATTCCTGATATAAAGGTTGGTTTAGTGGCATGTTTTTACTAATACCTTTTCATCTGATGTTAATTTTAAATTTATTCTTTTTCTTAAGTTTTCCATCGTCTTTCCAAAAACAGAATTATTCAATAATTTAAAAATATCTTTTTCAAATGCGTTTTTGCTTTACTTCTTTTTGGGGTATTAAAATCAATATATGGATGTAGATCGTTAATTCCGTCTCGGAATATATCTGGCTAATTGTAGAAGGGTCTTCCATTAAGCATATATATGGTCACCTGTATGAAAAAGAATAACATATGTTTAATTATTTTAATCTGTATATAGAGAACAGTGGTTTATTGTATAGCGTATATTTGTAAACATTTCGACAAGACATTATAGTTCTGAAATTTAATTTTTGTCGTACTTTTAATGATATACATTTCAATAAGAAATCATCAGTTCAATCACTTTTACATTATGTTTTATTGTTATTTCTCTCTAACAATATACCCTGCATTTTGCGTCTTACTCTGTTTTTACATGCATGTCGTTATTTTACAAACGAGCTTAGCCGGTATTAACTTTACATTTCGTAGTTCAATCATCAAAATTAATAATTGACTATGTGAATACAACACCATTACATTTGAACTACTCTGAGCAGTTCCTTCACATTACTTCTTGAAGTAGCATAATCGCTGAAACTCATTGTCTGTCACCACCGAAGATTTGATGTTTAGGTGACACATTAATTAGTTCATGAAACGTGTCAATTGTAGTACTAGCTTTAACTCATAAGTCAAACTTCATTAGATTTAAAGACATGCCTTAGAACATCGAGGAAACATTTGATACGTCGCCAGGTGCGAGTTGGTTTGTTACCCCAGAATCTTTTCATATAACATATTTTCGATGCTTGGTGACAGTACGGATTTACTATATGTCCTTTGTATCTTTATATTTATTAATAGAATAGTTTAAACTTATTTATTTTACTTCGATTGTGAAACAAGTTAATTTAACGTATACAAGTCACGCTCGAAGTCTTCTTGTGTAGAACCAATACTAAGCATATGCGGACACCATCATAGTCGTGACGGAAGATCGAACACACGACCTTCCGATTGAAGGTTCGGTGCTCTATTATTGGACCACGGGCTCCAGAATATGGAAGACAACTTCAATTATAGCAACGTCAACTAACGTTTAATTATAATGAGAAAGGTATAAAATTGCCATCTGTATTCAGTATATTCAATCAAGTGATCCAAAGGCTTAAAGACCAGGTAACTTCGAAGTCGTGTATTCTATTTACGTATTTTACAAATTTTATATGATTGCCATTGCTAAATTTTAAGTACAATATAAATATTGTGAAACTCAAATGTTTATTAAACTTCATGTGCGTTGTTCTGGGTAAATGTTCTGCATTCTGTATGCTAATGTCTAGGGTCAATTGTCCATAGGGATATAAAGTGAACATTGATTAATATATGAAATGACACATGTAAAGATTACGCTCAGTTTCCGTTTGTTTTCTTCTTATATAATGTGTATTGGTAACTGATAATGCTTTTTCAGATTTGTATATCTAATTGGAGCCAAATATTATTGGGCTGTCTTTAAAAAGATTTAAACAATCAGTTTAGACAAAGTTTATCTTTATTAATATAACAAGAAGTGCAATATCGTTCATTATTGTATTGATATTGTTGTAGCCATACCTAAAGCATGCGCTGGTATGTACCAGATTTTGCATTGATTTTAAAGGAAATTTTAATTAAAAGACAAGTTAACATAAAACATAAATTGGTATGCGCTAATGTTTGCATGAAGTTGTATTAAAACTATAATCTATATATTACAGTGATAGTGAAATAACTGTTTATAAACTACACGTAGTATCCTTTAAAGAGGCTTGACCTATAAGTCCGATATTTTAGGATCAAATATATAACATTGATTATCTAAATGCTATCATATAAATAAAGTTATTTTATGATTTTTTTGTTCAGAAACATGACTATGTTATTTTTTGCTTCTGTAATGCGTGCTTTACAGTCAGAATGTTCTTGTCGATTAAATCGCGTCCCGCGATAAATGCAACAAAACAACTACCCTAAATCCAATAATTCCCGAGCGAGTTGGCCGGAATGAATGGGCAGACCAAATATCAAGGACAAGACTATCGTCACGACCGTCGAGTAGATTATTTTCCTTATCGGCACGACGGGATAATTTTAATTTACATAGGACATGAGTAAAGAGAAATAACGAATTGAGGGAATTAATATTAGACAAAACTTGAAAGGAGTAAACAAAAGGAATATAGACAAGAATGACAATACATGCAAACAAACAATCAAAAGACAAGATGGTATAATACAACATGCAGCAGACAAGACGTCACAAGACAATCCCTCTATCAATACCAGGAAGGCTACCATATGAAAACATCCGAATAACATGATTGTCCAAGGCATAAGAGGGATTTTAGTCATACATTGCTGGCATACGCTTTATTAAGAGCAATAACTATTTGGTAATTTGTACAGCTGCAGTTAGGTTTTTATAGGAAACAATTTATGGAAATACAACAACATGCCGTCTAAAACATATGCAAGCTTTTATTCAGAGCATACTTTTCTAACACAGCAAAATAACTAAATCACAAGCGTCATGTGAACAGTAAACGTTTTAAAATATATCGTTTTATTTCCATGGAAACAATTAGGTTGTGTGGGCAGCAATTTTAGTACCTGCATTCCGGAATATGTAAAAACATTCTGATTGGTGCATTATATAACAATGTAGAGAAAGCCTCAAATTTAGAAAGCTATACAAATGCCTGTGAAAAATCCAATAAAAGAGTGACGAGTTTTATGTCCCCCCTCAAACATTCCCAAATTACTTTATGACCAACTTGTTAACATCCGGATGGAAGCTCGAGCCAGCCTTGAGAGAACAAGAGAGTAGAGGTAGGAAACGCTGTATCAAGAGAAAGGAAACAGACGAAACAAGCAACAACAATTTCTCCCTTTCTTTCTCTCTTCCTCTCTATCTCCCTCTCAACTCTCTCTTTTATTCATGTTTATCACATATCAACCCGTGTTTACTATGTGTAATACATTCTTGACCGTCTTTGAAAGAATGCCAATTTACCGAACCTTTGTATTGATTTGCATATTTATACAACTTCAGCATTTTATTTAACTCGTCCAAGAAAAGTTTTGAACACATTTAATAAAATTCTGTATGAAAGGACAAGTATCAGATCCTATCACTCTCAAACTAATTTTGAAAATGCTGGAAAATGCCCGGATATATACTTACACCGCTTGACTATCTGCCGTGACTTACTTCCCTTGTCGAGCACCCCTGTCCTGCCAATAAGAAACAATATCGGCATTACTGTCGTGTGGATAAGGGCAGTAATGGGCACGACCGTCGTGCGAATAAAGACAATAACGGGCACAACTGTTGTGCGGATAGGACAAAAAAATGGGCACTATCGTCTTGCCGATAGACACTTCATTTTTCATGTCACGTCACAATAATAAATCTTTGGATTTCTAAAATCAAGCTGTCTGTTGAGGAAAAGAACAGTATTTTCAGCAAAATTTTAAATGAACTTTTTCCAGCTTATCAATAAACGGATACCCCCATATTGCTGCACCGTAGCATAAAATGGGCTTGACCATGCTATCAAATAATTTGAAAATATCCTTCTGGCTAAACTGTTCAGAATTATGCTGATATTTAAATATACATGCAATACATTTTAGGGCTTGTTTCGATGCATATTCATGTGTCTTAGTCCACAAGTTTTGGTGTCATATAAATGCCTAAATATGTGTACATAGAAACAACCTCAATAAGCTTTTGTTTGAAATACCATTTTTCATAGCTTCTTAAAGCACCTCCATTTTTAAAGACTATTATTTTAGTTTTATCTAAATTGATTTTCATGTGGACTGAATCACAAACATTAGATATACAGTTGATTTGCGTTGTAATTGGATAACTGTTTCACTAAAATTAGAAACATCATCAGCGTAAAAAAGAGCGTAGAGGTTGCACATGTCTTCTGTTACATATATTCCTTGACTAAAAGTATTTTTTAAATAATATATAAGATCATTTATGAACAGGCAAAATATAATAGGACTTCATTTACAACCTTACCTTGTTCCGATGTTACATTAAAAAAAGTCTGAAAGCCCATGACCAATCCTCACACATAATCTAAGTTTACTGTACATTGATTGGAACACTGCTAATATTTGGCCATCTATACGTTTCCTTTCCATCGCATCCAATAAACTATTGTGATGAATGGAGTCAAAAGCTTTCGAAAAATCTATGCAAATACATTAAAGTCTACCTCTCGGATTCGATAAGTATTTCTGAGATATTGACATTAAACTAAATATATTATCTATGGTTGAGTAACCTTTTCGAAAACCTGCCTGAGATTCATCAATGATATTGTTTTCGTCACACCAGATTTTCAATCTGTTATTCAAAATACAAGTAAATATTTTACATAGAGCTTTTATCAATAAGATACCCCTATCATTATTTGGGTCTAATGTGGAACTATGTTTGTGTATAGGTGTTATAATACCTTCACCCCATGCATCGGGTACATTTCCACTTGAAAACATATCATTAAACAGTTTAGTTAAATATGGTAATATGAGAAAAGCTGTGTGTTTATAAAGAAGCATACCCACCCCATCGGGCCCTGTGGCCCTTTTTTCATCGTCAGTTATATCTGTATTAAGATACTCATTTTCAACATTACGAGTTATATTCGGGAGATTATTAGTACCATAATCCGTAGTTTGTGTGTTAAATAAATTTTGAAAATGTTTAAACCACTTCTTGCTAGAGATAGATTTGGCAAAACAGTTATCAATGCAAACTGAAGGTTAAACACACTGTAAAATATAAGTACTAACGGTACGAATATCACTTATCAAACGATGTATTATACGTTTGGATGTAATTAAAAACTGTATAAGTGGGTACTTGTGAAAGGCATACGATCTAGGTGTCCGCTGTCTACTGTTATAATAAAGTCCAATGGTCGCTCTCCAAAGGCCTAAAGTATCCATTACCTAAAAGGATATATCGTGTAGTCATTTCTAATGAAGAGTGACCATTGGACACAAAAACATGTGAACAAAAGTGACAGTGAACAGGAATGTATGCGGTGAAACAATAAACAAACACAGGGGTTCGAACGACATGCGAGTACAAAATTGAAAATTACAAAAACAAAAAATACAAAATAAATCATGACTTCTAGAAATAAACTCTTTCCTAGTACGGGATCAAAACTAAACGGGGGAAATGCTTGAAATAATTGTTCATTATCAATATTCATGACCAGATATAGCAATAATTTGATTAAAACACAGGGTTGCGAATGGCAAGGGCGTGCACAAATAAAGATGACCAAAAATAAATTACTAATAATAATTATAACTTCTAGAAATAATCCACAGATAAATTATATAACCACACAGCGCTACAGTAATTATGCATGAATGGGTCATGTATGATGCACCTAATAACATGGTACACTATGCGGTCTAATGCATTAGTATGTTTCGTTGTTTTGCTTTAAAACGTAGAAAAAAATGAGTATATGCTCGCGCGGCAGTGTGCATTTTTGTGTGTTACAGTTTATTTTACTGTTTCTTATCTATGTTATCTATGTTATATATACTATGATACTTAAACAATTCAAAATGTATTGATTGTAATATGTAATTGTCATGTATTTGACATATGATTTAAAAATATTGTAAATGGCCAAAGGCATATGTTTACTGATAGTTTGACAATAAAATTGAATTGAAATTGAATTGGTATTATTACACAATTATTAATTGTATGAAAATGGGAACCTAAAAATAAAACAAAATCATACATATGTTTAACTAACCAAGTAGCACGTACAATGTACACAGAGTATGAGAATAGGTATCAAGAGTAGTTATTAGTTATCAATGAAAGTAAAACGGGGAGGTGTTTGATTGTACAAGTAAACAATACATTTTCAAGGGATTATAAAACGTTAAATAGACACCATATATTGAGATATCGGCTCAGACAAAACGTACAAGCTGATCCTTACCGATATATCAGTATATGCTTATGTCAGAAACATGCTTATGATCAAATGGCTTTTATGACATTTATTCAGATCACCCTGTAAAATATAATATAACATGTACCTTGTTTAAATGAAATTAAAAGTAAAACAAGTTGATATTGTGGTCATGGCAATATTTGGAGATAAAGTTAACAAATATACATGCAACAAACAGCTGCATTCGAAAATAATTATTGACATGAAATCTTTAAATATATTTAAACCAATTTGTAAAAATAAACAATGGTACTAGTGACGTTATTTTTAACGTTTGAACTTTTAATTGTATTCCAAAACATTTTTGGGTTCTTACTGCATTCGACAAGTTTTTGACGAAGTATCTGTTGGAACTTTGTACTTTTTGCTTGGCTACATTCATCATTACACTTTATGTAATGTTTACGGTTTGAATAAATGGCAAACCAGAGAGTAAAGCAGAGTAAAGAAGAAACTCTTTGCAAAGATTCCATGCACATTATTATGTCGTTTATATGAATCTCGCAATTATCTGATTTCGCGAACGATATTTTGAAAAAAGCTCGGTCTTAGCACTCCGAAAATATAGGATTCCACCGCATCTCCTCTGCAATAAAAGATTCATGGAGAGAACTTTATTTAATGTTGTTATAGCTTCTGTTTAAATTAATTTGCTATTTAATTTTTTAGGTAATTTGTTATATATAAATATGTATGATCACGTGATGTTTAGTTTCTGTAACATAAGTAATAATGTGTGTTTAAACAAATATTAGATGGGGATTCCGACCAGAACGGATCTTCTTCACGTTCAATATGTCGAAATCTTGAAATGAAGTGTAAGGTAATGAGCGATAAAACTTTACGTATTAGTGGATAAATGAGATAGAAACAAGAGCAACGAAACAATAATTATTGAGGGTCATACACTAAATAGAGATAAGAGAAACAAACGTTAAGAATATGCAAGGCAGAGATAAGAGAAACAAAACAATTATTACTTTCTTGCTCTAATCTCTGCCATGTCTGTTCGTTAAATATAGTTGTTCTACAATAATTATAGAGGAATACAGAAATAAGAGCATTTAATAGTTACTATACAATTACTATGGAACGGAAAGGAAAGAGAAGAGAGTGGGATTATAATACTATTAGAGGGACGAACAAAAGCTGTAGAGTCAGACAATACAGGGAGAAGAGCAGTATAGATATGATTATTGAGGGTCGGGATATACAAAGATGAGAGCCGGAAAATAATAATGTTTATGGGAAATACAATACAGATGCAGATATAATAACAGAAACTAGTAATGATAAAGGGGCAGGACAAGGATTAGAACAAAATAATTGGCATGAAGTTTTTATTTTGGACAGACAAGACAGCGATGAGAGCAACAATACAAAACTTATTAATGGATAGACAATAAGGAGATATTAGTAATGAAACAAAATTTATTGAGGAGAGACAAGACAGATGTAAGAGCAGTCAGCAAAATATTAATTATTGACTGGCAGACAGGAAAGAGAAAATTATTGAGAAATATGCACGAGATATATATATGTAGTTAAAAAAAAATATGTACTTAGAGAAATAAGAGCAGTACATTATATTTAACGAACAGACATTACAGAGATTAAAACAAGAAAGTAATAATTATTGACGAAAAACAGAGAAAAAGACAGATATTAGAGAAGCTAAGCAATACGCATCGAGGGAATGAAGAACTATACTAGAGTAGAAAAACAATAATTATCGAGAGCTATGATTAGTCAAACAACAGTTGTTGAGCTCGCACGTAACAGAAATAAGAGCAGCAAAACGAAACTAAGGTAATAACAGAAAAAACATTGGATAAGCAGGAACCTAATAGTTTGATCAAGTACAGGCAATATATATATATAGTATCACCATACCAATACTTATTGAGGACAGACAATGCAGAATTAAGAGTCGTAAAACAATAGTTAATTATTAAGGACAAACAATGCTGAGATAACAGTTTGAAAGCTTCAGTTTTTGAGGGAATGACAAAGCAAGGATAAACCCATAAAAACAATAAGTATGATTGAGAGCTAAACACAACATAGATAAGACCATACAAACAATAAGTATGATTGAGAGCTAAACACAACAGAGATAAGACCATACAAACAAAACGTTATATTGAGGGACAACACAACAGAAATAAGACCATAAAAATAATAAGTATCATTGAGGAACAAACACAACAGAGATAAGACCATAAAGACAATAAGTATGATTGAGAGCTAAACACAACAGAGATAAGACCATAAAGACAATAAGTATGATTGAGAGCTAAACACAACAGAGATAAGACCATACAAACAATACGTTATATTGAGGGACAACACAACAGAGATAAGACCATAAAAATAATAAGTATCATTGAGGGACAACACAACAGAGATAAGACCATAAAAATAATAAGTATCATTGAGAGACAAACACAACAGAGATATGACCATAAAAACAATAATTGTTAATGAAGGATAAACCCAACAGAGATAAGACCATAAAACACTTAGTATTATTAAGGGACAAACAAAACAGAGATTAGACCATAAAACACTAAGTATTATTGAGGTACAAGCAAAACAGAGATATGACCATGAAAACAATAAGTGTCATTGAGGGATGAACACAACAGAGATAATACCATACAAACAATACGTTTTATTGAGGGATAAATACAACAGAGATAATACCATAAAAACAATAAGTGTCATTGAGGGTTAAACACAACAGAGATATGGTCATAAAAACAATAAGTGTTATTGAGGGATAAACACAACAGAAATATGACCATAAAAACAATAAGTGTCATTGAGGGATAAACACAACAGATATATGACCATAAAAACAATAAGTGTCATTGAGGGATAAACACAACAGAGATAATACCATAAAAACAATAAGTGTTATTGAGGGACAAACAAAACAGAGATAAGACCATAAAACAATAAGTGTTATTGAGGGATAAACACAACAGAGATATGACCATAAAAACAATAGGTGTTATTGAGGGACAAACACAACAGAGATATGACCATAAAAACAATAAGTGTTATTGAGGGATAAACACAACAGAAATATGACCATAAAAACAATAAGTGTCATTGAGGGATAAACACAACAGATATATGACCATAAAAACAATAAGTGTCATTGAGGGATAAACACAACAGATATATGACCATAAAAACAATAAGTGTTATTGAGGGACAAACACAACAGAGATATGACCATAAAAACAATAAGTGTTATTGAGGGATAAACACAACAGAGATAAGACCATACAAACAATACGTTTTATTGAGGGATAAATACAACAGAGATAATACCATAAAAACAATAAGTGTCATTGAGGGTTAAACACAACAGAGATATGGTCATAAAAACAATAAGTGTTATTGAGGGATAAACACAACAGAAATATGACCATAAAAACAATAAGTGTCATTGAGGGATAAACACAACAGATATATGACCATAAAAACAATAAGTGTCATTGAGGGATAAACACAACAGAGATAATACCATAAAAACAATAAGTGTTATTGAGGGACAAACAAAACAGAGATAAGACCATAAAACAATAAGTGTTATTGAGGGATAAACACAACAGAGATATGACCATAAAAACAATAGGTGTTATTGAGGGACAAACACAACAGAGATATGACCATAAAAACAATAAGTGTCATTGAGGGATAAACACAACAGAGATATGACCATAAAAACAATAAGTGTCATTGAGGGATAAACACAAGAGAGATAATACCATAAAATCAATAAGTGTTATTGAGGTACAAACAAAACAGAGATAAGACCATAAAAAACACTAAGTAATATTGAGGGACAGACAAAACAGAGATAAGACCATAAAAAACACTAAGTAATATTGAGGGACAAACAAAACAGATAAAACATAAAAAAACAATTATCGTTGAAGGACATACAGCATATATGAGAACGAAAAAAATAAATGTTAATGGACAGAGGCATGAAAGCAACAAACCAATATATTTTAGGAACGCATAAAACAGAGATATAAGCATCAAATCAATTATTGTTGATTGGCAGACGGGACAGAGACAAGAGCATAAAACTATAATTATTGAGATCTAGACATTAATCATTGCTGAATAGACAATACACAGATACATCCAGTTAAACAATAATAACTAAGAACAGACAGAACAGAGATCAGATCATTAAAACTATAATTATTTCGTGAATGACACTACAGATATAGGAACATGGTATTAAAGCAACACATCCACGCTTGAACTTTTTAAAAAAAAAATAATTGAGTTATGAGCACATTTCCCATACAAACATATGATCAATTAACTGTATATGAGCATATAATCACGATCCCGAACAAAATGATGCCCAAATTATAATGCGTGACTAACACTTTATAAAACAAGCCTGTAACTCACCCGAGTCAAAAAATATTGTCAAAATGACTATCAAGGCAGGTAAAGTACAATACGCACTAAAACGTGAAGTTTTTTAATACGACTCGCATAATCTAATTTGAAGCCAAGTTGGAATCCTCGGCAATTTAAAAATAATTTATAAAGCGTTTGTCACGCTTTATAATTTTAACATCTTTTTTTATAATTCTAAAGCGTTCTGGATAGTGTTTGTTAGCACATATACAGCTCACTGACCATATATTTATGTATGGGAAATGTGCTCATCACTAAACTGAATTTTTTTTTTAAAAAGTTTAAACGTGGATGTGTTGCTTTAATAATTACTGAAGGGTCGATAAGACAGAGATACAGGCAGTAAAATAATATTCATCGAAAAATTGACAATACAGTTATACAAGTAGTATAATGATTAGTATCCTATACATGTAAATGAATAGCAAATCACCTTCATCAGAGGTTACCACGTGGCCATAGAATATGTAAAAGTTTATTGGATCCAATCATTTTTATATTGTATATCTCAAAATTCAAGATGGCGATAAATAAAAGGAAATAAATTTAGTAGAAATTTCAACTATAAAAACAAACAACCGACAAAATATTCCGCATAACGATGACATTGAGGAAATCCGAATATTTATCACTGCAACATCCTTTGTCTGTCGCTTTAAACTCGCGGTTAATTAAGAAGGATCTTGATTTTTCTTTACTCTTTTGATAAAATTATTTTAGATTGAGTCTAGAATGAAACGATCATTTTATACAATAATGTTTTGTACAATATGAGCATATATTGTAGTCGTACGTATTGTACAAAACACTGTAAAATAACCTTATATTATTTAGATACATACAATATAGATATGAGAGAAGCTAAACAATATTAACTAAGACACATGCAAAACAGGAGTAAGAGAAGTAAATAATGTTTAATGAGGGATATTTTTTATGGTTTGTCTCTCAATAATATTTAGTTTCCTTCTGTAATCTGTGACTTGTCTCTCAAAACTATAGATTTGTTGCTATGACTCGCCTAATTATTTAAATACATTAGTTATTATATTAATCCAGAGAGATTCTATTTGTTGTCAATCGATACAAAAATATGTAGGTGGTTCTTGTCACCGAGTACATTGCACAATTAAGTTTGAGTTATTTTCCATGTATATTGAGTCTATGTTGAGAAAATATACTTAGATAAAGTTTATGTTCGCATTGCTTAATCTTATTATCATTTAAATTGAGAATAAATATTCATATATATTGAGTCTCCCAATTAAATGTGTGTGTTTACAGTAATATTAAACCTATGGTTTAGCAGATGTAAGGTTAATCAATTACATGTGTAATTATTTAGTATTTGTTTACAATTACCTTTCCATCTTGAGTATTATGACTTTTCCGTCTTGCGTGTGTATGACCTTTTCATCTTGAATTTATTTGAACTTTTCATATTAAGTAAGTATGAACTTTCCATATTGAGTATGTATAACCTTCTCATCTTGAATATATTTGAAATTTTCATATAAAGTAAGTATGAACTTACCATATTGAGTATGTATAACCTTCTCATCTTGAATATGTTTGAACTTTCCATTAAGTATGAACATTCCATCTTGAGTATATACTAACTGTCCATCTTTAGTGTGTATAAACATTCCATCTTGAATGTGTGTGTTAACTTACCATACTAAGTCAATATGAACTTACCATCTTGAGTATGTATTAACGTTAAAACTTGAGTAGGTATGACCTCTTCATCTGAAATATATTTGAACTTGTCATCTTGAGTTACTATATCGTCTTGATCTTGAGTATGTTTAAAATGTTCACCTTGAGTAAGTATGAACTGTCCATCTGGAGTAAGTATGACATAATCATCTTGAGTATGTTTGAAATTTTCGTCTTGAGTATAGTAACTTTCTATCTTGAGCAGGTATGACCTTTTCATCTTTAGTACGTTTGAAATTTTCATCTTGAGCAGGTATGACCTTTTCATCTTTAGTACGTTTGAAATTTTCATCTTGAGTAAGTATGAACTGTCCATCTGGAGTAAGTATGACCTAATCATCTTGAAAATGCTTAAACTTTTCATCTTGAGTAAATATGAACTGTTCATCTTGATTATACATGTATGACCTTTTCATGTTGGGTATGTATGATTTCTTCATTTTAAGTATTAACTTTAAATCTTGAGTATGTATGAACATTTCATCTTGAATATGTATTAACTATAAATATTGAGTATGTATTAACTATAAATCTTGAGTATGTATATACTTTACGTCTTGAGTATATATGGACTTTTCATCCTGAGTGTGTACGACCTTTTCATCTTGAGTATATATGAATCTTTTGTCTTGAGTATGCATTACCTTTAAATCTAGAGTATGTATGAAATTTCCATTTTGAATATGTATTACCTTTCATTCTTAAGTATGTATGAACTTTTTATCTTGAGTTATGATGACCTTTTCCTCCGAAATGTGTGAGTGAATTTTTTTTGAGTATATATTAACTTCAAATCTTGAGTAAATATGAACTTTTCATCTTGAGTATGTTTTAACTTTAATTCTTGAGTATGTATGAACTTTTCATCTTGGTTATGTATGACAAATTGAGTATTTATGAACTTTTTATCTTGAATATATATGCACTTTCCATCTTGAATATGTATTAACTTTTCATCTTGAATTAGCATGAATTTTTAATCTTGAGTAAGTATGAATCTTGCATCTTAAATATGTATGACATTTCCATCGTAAACTTTCCATCTTAAGTAAGTATGAACTTTCCTTCTTGAGTATGCATTAACGTTTCATCTTGAGTATGTATTAACTTTTCATCTTGAGTATGTATTAACTTTCCATCTTGAGTATGTATGCACTTTATCATCTTGAGTATGTATTAACTTTCCATCTTGAGTATGTATGCACTTTATCATCTTGAGTATGTATTAACTTTCCAACTTGAGTATGTATGCACTTTATCATCTTGAGTATGTATTAACTTTCAATCTTGAGTATGTTTGTTTACTTTTAAACTTATATATTTTACTTCGATTGCGAAACTAATTCTTACAACTGATATAAATCACGCTCGAAACTTTCCCGGGTAGAACCAGTAGTTAGCATATGCAGAAAAAGTAGCTTGCCCAAGGACACTACACGTGGCCGTAGAGGGGAATCGAACCCACGACCCTCAGATTCTGAGTGTTGTGCTCTACCACTGGACCAAGCAGTCCACCTATGAACACTGTATTAATGAATAGTGATATCATCTTCTATGTTTAACATATTGAATGGTTTGCTTCCTCTGAATTTACTATACTTTCCATTGTTTTGGTGCATTTATTACTAATTTAACTGTACGCAATTGCAATATCCAGTTTGATAGATAAATTCACCTTAATTATGCAGCTTGATCTATGTATATTTTTTTTTGTTATTTGTATCGTTTGTAAATATAAATTTTGATTGTATCGAATTCTTGCAAATTAAACATTATGTTTATCGTTTATTTGAATTCCTTGTTCCCCCGGGTTACTTGTTTTAAAATCTGTATTAAGGTAATTACTGTATGCTTTAATTGAATCTAACAGTGTTTAAGTAGGCTATTGTTTCGTGACCAGGTGCATTGTTTTAAAACCATATACTTATATTCTTATGATATATTGAGAAGTAACATGTATCTCCAAAGTTATATAACACTATATTAGTAAAATTTCCAATTCGCTTCTTTACTATTAATTAGAATTTTAATCCATTTCATTTTGAACGATCAAACATTTCTATCGCCTCTCAAATGATTATCAATAAATATAGTTCAACCCTTATTTTCGCGCTAACCGCTCAACAAAAAATTGAACATTAAACATCAGTTTATTTATATTATTCTGATTTTAGTCTAGTTATTAAACCTTAGGGAATGCATGGCTGTTCACGTTTGTTATGAGTTTTCTAAGCCTAAAATATAGTTTGTATTTTTTCTCCGTTTACAATATAGTTTATTCTTGGTCTGATTTGTGCACCTCTTTCTCTTATGATATATATGTCTTCTGTTTCCAATTCTAATAAAAAATATTTGTTTTTAGCTCATATCTAATTTTAATAGTCATTTTTTCATTGAGTTCTTCTTCCTTTTCATCTTTTATGTTTATCTCGTTTCTATGTTTTCTGTTTTCCTAATTTATGCGTTAAAAGTGTTTCCTATATAAACAGTTTGTCTGTCTTTGCACTTTAATCTGTCTCGTTTGTTAAAAGCGCAAACTATTTGTACATTATTCAATAGTATATGCATATGCCTTTTTTGCTGTTGTTTAATCATGATAAAAAATGGTTGAATATGTTTTATAACTTAACAAAGTCCGTTGTAACTACAGTCCAACCTGTCTTTAGCAGCCAGTCAAAGGAAGGAGCAAAACTGTTTTTAAGACAGGTTGTTGCTTAATACAGATGAGTTTGCTCTGAAAACATAAAAATAGGAAATAGCGAATGTGACTGCTTAAGACAAGTGGCTGCTTAATAGAGGTGACCACCTATACAGATTTGACTGTATTTTTATGAAGACTAGCAATGCTATAGAATAATGTATTAACACCATGAAATAGAAACGTGGATTATATCTAAAATATCAAATTCAAAGTAATAGAACAACTTAGCGATAGTAGCATTAACAATATAAGTGATTCAATATTGAATATTAGTAGTATAACAACAAACTTCAGTTTGCAATAGTTTCAGTAATGACATAAAAATATATACAGATAAATCGTAATACCGACATACTATTATATGCAGCTTCACATTCACATAAAGTAAGTAAATGTTTATAAGATCTGCTGTATTCAATAATTAAAACATCAATTTGTTATGGCACATTTATATGACGCATTTCTGTACATCATTTATTTGTAAGCAATTACAAAACAATATATCCCAATTTAATCTAAGTACTAACACACTCGATATGTACACAAATAAACTCTCTGGGATATAAGTACTCATTCCATTATATGTGCTCCACATAACATGTTTTGAGATATTATTCCTCTGAAGAGATCATAATTCCGAGTCGTCAGATGAACTTACTCTGAAAATACAACACAAATCAACCACTTAGTTTAAACAAAGGATACAACCATATGTATCTTTAGATGTTTTTACCGAATTGAAAGCATAACCATTCGTTTTATATATTGTTCATTATACCGAATTGAAAGCACAACCGTTCGTTTTATATATTGTTCATTATACCGAATTGAAAGCACAACCATTCGTTTCATATATTGTTCATTATACCGATTTGAAAGTACAACCATTTGTTTTATATATTGTTTATTATACCGAATTGAAAGCACAACCATTATATTTATATATTGTTTATTATACCGAATTGAAAGTACAACCATTCGGTTTATATATTGTTTATTATACCGAATTGAAAGTACAACCATTCGGTTTATATATTGTTTATTATACTGAATTGAAAGCACAACCATTTGGTTTATATATTGTTTATTATACCGAATTGAAAGCACAACCATTCGGTTTATATATTGTTTATTATACCGAATTGAAAGCACAACCATCCGTTTTATATAGTGTTTATTATACCGATTTGAAAGCACAACCATTCGTTTTATATATTGTTTATTAAACAGAGCAGTTAGAGTTTATTTTGATATTCGGTTTTCATCTTTCAATAATTAAGAGCATAGCTCTTTAATATTGGAGGCCTGTGAGAAGGTCTGTGTTATGGTTTGATAACTAACGTAAGATGAACAAATACTCAAACTAAGACATAACTGTCTGGCCCCGGCATTTCTAGTTTATTTTGTTTGTAGACTACCTCTGAAGTAGTGGTAATGATAATTGGATGAGTTAAATAATAACATTAGTAATGAAGACTTTATTTAAATGTTAAAAGTTATATGAACTATACCATCTGCCATGAGGCCCTAATGAACACAAGTGCTGGCGAATACACAATAAAATAATATGCAAGTGAAAGAAAAAAGATAACAAGACATAATGACGTATATAAATCGCCATGGAGACTTGCTGGGCGAGGATTCAAACTCGCAACCACTGGATTGATAGTCAGACGTGGTTCTGACTGAGCTAATCTGGTCTGGTTTTTATATGATCTGAATGATCTGTTAAGTGACATTAATATATACATGTATTTTCAGGCAGTCATGATGGACTCCTCCTTGAGGATTCAGGATACCCATGCAGGCCATTTTTAATGACGCCCTACAACTCGACCAGAAACAACAGCCAGATTAGATTTAACAACTCTCTATGTAGGACTCGCGTTTTGATAGAACAAACCTTTGGTATTTTTAAAAGACATTTTAGCTGTCTGCACAGCTGTTTAAGAGTAAAGCCCACAAAAGCTGCTATAATTGTTGTTGCTTGCGCAGTCTTGCACAACGTTGGAATTCAGGAAGGCGACATTCTTCCACCAGAAGAAGAAGTGAATGATGGGCCTGTACATCAGATGCCTTTACAAGGTGATGGAGTAGCAATTAGGAATCACATTTGTGCAAACCATTTTTCATAATAATTTGTAATAATTGTTATTACATATTCTTCCTCCATCAGTAAAACTGGATGTGCTATATATAACCTGAAATGTGTTGAAAATGGAATTATACCCTCTCTCCATCCCATTTTTTTTTCTCTTCTCAATCAGTTATATATCTTCGAATAAAGTTTAAAACTGTTAAAACTAGCAGAATCAAATTGATTAATTTGTGATGAATGCAAGCATTTTAACCTTTTTTCTTCAATTTCTTCATTGTAATAATATTTCCGATTGCCCATCACTAGTAAAAACTAGTTATTTTTTATTTATTCTTCAACCATTTGAGCTGTGACATATTCATTTATAAATACTTGGATATACTTATATAAAAGAGTCTTGTTGGTTTTTGAGAAGGCGATTTTTAAATCCGAATGGTTTGGTATATCAAAACGTGACAAAATTAATGTTATGTAAGGAATGGTAAACAAAATCCGCTTTCTAAAAATAGACGACACTCTACTCAATTACTACTCTATGGCATTCACATCAACATTCTGACTATTTCTAAAATGAAACCATTTTTACTATGTGAAAACCTGTATAATGGATCAAATTGGAATCAAAATGATACCATGCGACTCATTTAACATCACAAAATATGTTGCAATTTTAAGCGGGAAATCTATTAAGGAAAATTTATTAAGTTTAACCTAAGCGTGTAGTCCAGATTAGGAAACCCCTATTAAATATATTATTTTTGAATGTTTAAATAGACATACAGGTTCATTGAGTATATATATATCGGTAAAACATGTTTTAAGCCAATTTAAAAAAAAAAAAAAACAATCCTAATATATTCCATCTAAAGTGCAGTAATGTTGTCAAAATTAAAACCAAATTTTTTCTGTATTTTAGCCATATATTTTTTTTGTACGTTTGTAAGTTAAATTTAACCATTTATTTTTATAATTTCCTTGTCCAATTTTTCAAGTTGTTTGTCAATTTTTTTTTATTCTCCTTGGTCAAATTTTCTTTTTTTCAACTGCCTGTAATCAGGACTTCTTTGTCTTTTTCCTGAAATTCAAGAAAAAAATCATTGCAACGTACAAACCGTCTTATTTTTGTATATTTTATGTCGGTTTGATACTTATCTATTTTAATTAGATTGCAATACAAGCCCAGAGATTGACTGAGTTTTTTGTTTGTTTTGTTTTCTGAGAATAACTAGTAATAGAGATTGTTTATCAAGAGATCATCCAATCTGTGGAGTTATTCATGCCATTATTCAATGCAGTATTTTATTGTCTACATTTAAAGGACATGTTGCAATATATTTTACTTATTATCATATATCAGTTTATGCTTTGCACATTTTTATTGTTAAAGTTTTAATTTAACAAAGATTTATACACTATTTTTCATGTTATTATGTTCTTCTCTCACTGCTGATTTTTAAATGATGGTCTGTTAGCCCTGGATGGCATAACATTTGAGCTTAATATTCTCCTCTGTGGTCTAAGGCGCTGTCTCAAGATCACTTGCCTCTCACCACTAAGGTCGTAGGTTCGAGTCCTCACTTGCTCCAAAAACTTTATGGGAGAAGGTTTCCAGTTTCTTGCGGAAGGATGATGGTTCTACTCAGTCCGACTCCAACAATAAGGGAAACTGAAAGGTGAAAATACCTGCAAAATGGTACAGGTATATGTTGCCATCAGGATATTGCCTATATAGCTAGCTTAATGGAAACAAACACACACCATGTTTTGTAAATAATTCAAAGAATAGGGCAGTATTATGCAGCTTAAATTGAAGAGAAGATTTATTCAACTGATCTTCCATAAGGTCCCAAAGTGCCCATGAAAACATGATGGGTCAATGAATGACTGACAATAATTTGTCTACTAACTGCTATATTTTTTAGCAATGTTTTCTCTACATGTATTTCGTTTGTTGAACTGTAATTATAAATAAACTTATTTTAAAACAAGAATTGGATGTTGTAGAACACCAATTAATTTACATTTTTTCTTCAACTATCAGGTGTAATGGTGTCATTTAAAGGCTATATTATGCCTCAGCAATGGGTTTAACAATGAACTGTCCATCACAAAAATACTAAAATTATAGTTTTCTGTTAAGTACATGTATAACTTCTATAGAATTTACACATGGCAATAAAACATACCGTTAATATATCAAGTCCAAGGACTGCAGGCATGCCTCCATCTGGAATAAAAAAACAGATAAATGGTCATTCCAAGTCCTACTTAGTATATATATTCACCATAGACTTATTATGTGCAGTTTCATCTACAGTTTGATGTCTTGTGGTTTAGAATTTATTGTATCTTGTAAAGATTAAACATACTTCAATTTTTTATTTGTTTTTAGTTAAGCTGGTAGATACCATTGTTTCTTGGAATCTTCTTCAAACCTACTATCTTGATCATGTTGGATTTATGTATAAAAAAGAATATAAATACACACAGAACTACATTTACAAATAGTTTTTTCTTTCTTTCCTTCAATATTCCAAATATGAAAGCACTTTCATATTGTTATTATTTTTAATATGTATGTAAACTAGAGTTTCCTCTGTGACTGAGTGGTATAAAGCGACACTGGTGAGGTTATAGGTTTGAGTGTGAGAAAGTTTGTCAGCTACTTGAAGAAGGAAGGTGGTTCTAGACAGATTCATTCATACATGTAGTCCTCCCACCACCAATAAAACTGGATATACCATATATTTAAATTAATGATTACAAAATAGGAATTTGTAGGAAATTAATGAATTGTATTATAAATGTGTCGACTGAATAAAGGACTATAATTACCCATTGTGTCAAGCTGTATACCAGTCATTTGAGGCCTATCGCCCATGCTATCAATCACTAGTTGTTGGCATGGTGTAGGGTCTAGTAGTTTTGGGCCACCACCCGTCTTTGGCTACTTTAAACCATCTATCTTTTCTTTGGCTGTAATACATTTTAATTGTAAATTTGACTAAATTAAAGTGGATTGGAGTTGAGCATAAACTTTTTTTATAACAGCATACACTCTGTATTGACCATTCTTCAACATCTCTGAAATGTAAGATAAATACAATCTGTATTATGAACACTACACAGAAGCAATCACAACATTGTCATTAACTTCGGTGTCCAACTTACTCAGAATTGCAGCTATCCAAACTTTTATTGACTTTCAAAGCACAATTTCAATCCATTTTTCTTTAAAACGACTGCAAAATCACAATTTGTCCAAATTGTTTTTTACCTACCTACCTACACACATGAAAAATAATGAGTTAGAACACAGCAATCAATTATTTTTTTAAGAATGGCCTTAGATGAAAGTAAAAATGGATCTAAATACTGTAAACATTTAATTATGAAAGTAAACTTCACATTATTTTTCTATGTATGTGTCACCGACATGAACATAACCTTTAACAACTAATTACAAAAATATAGCAGTGTGTACATAGCCAGTAAGGAGATATAAATATATCTAGAAGTCCAGCCAGCCCGGTCATAAGAGCATTCAGCCTGTCGTTGAAAGGCCATGCGGTCGAGTCCCAGACTTGCTGCTTATTTTTCTTGTCTTGTTACATGTGAGAGGTGAATTGGTGTCATAAGAGATATAGACAGTCTGGTCCATCAACAATTGGGCTAACATATTTCATTTAAGCTGGATTAGGCTTAAAAACGTTAATTGCCAGCACTACCATATTATCCGTATTATATATTTCAATATTAAAGCTTGCCTCTCTGTTTGATATTATCAAATTGCTTTTTGCATTGATCTGCTGTCCAGGGCTTGACCGAAACACTTGAAGAGAAATATATACATTTGTCAAATGTGACTGTTAATGATACGACTGCAATAATACGACTGTTAACCCGAGGATGCCGCATGATAAAACTGATAGATAAGCAATTTCAGTGCTTAATGAGTTAATGGGAACATCTTGAGTAGGATTATTATACAGTTAAACTGTATTAGCTCTTCGTAGAAAGAGTTGTAGTGAATTGTTTTAACGATCCTGGGTACTAATAATAGTAAACACGAATACGGCGTTGTAATATTACTGTAAGCATTCTATACTGTAACACTAGTATTTTAATTTTGATGTATTGTTGTTCTTTTTACAATGTAAACTTCGAAAATAACATATTTATACATGTTCGTAAAAAGCTTTATAAAGTTGGATGTACCCATCAAATAGGTTTACGCTCCACATGTAATGGCCGTTCTGTTACTGACCGTTTTTAAATGATGGCTCCTTATTCTTCTTTTACTATTATGTACATGTATGTACATGTATTTTACAAATGAATATTCTATGTACTAACTATGTTTATATACTGCTGTGATGGAAATGGCCGATCATAGCCGATGGAAATATATAAACACGTTGATAGATATAAGAATCACTTTAACTCACCTGAGCAAAGCTCGCGATGAGCGATTTTAATTGCCATGTGTCCTTTTTCCATACGCAGTGTGTTTTCCGTCGGTTCACTGTTAAAGTTGTATGCAATTAAGCATCTGCATTATTTGACTTCCCAAACGTACAAAACAGTTAAACATAACCATAATGTCTCTGACAAGTTCTTGAACTGGCCAAATTAATCACTACATGTAAGAGTTGTGGCCCTTAATACATCAAAGATGCACTATTTAACATGATGTTGTGCACTCTGGCACTATGTATACCATTTGCTATTCAACAAACGTATACGTTTTTTATATAACCATGATATCTGACACAAATTATTCTTGAACTGCCGGAACCGAAGAGTTATGTAGGAGTTGTTACTCTTGAATCGTAAAAAAAAATCTGATCTAGCGTTTACTCTTGCAATCGCATCTTTCATTTGAATTTCAGAACGCAGTAGTAATATAAACTATGATTTGCTTAATGAGTTCCTCAACTTGCTCAATCGGATAATTAATGTCAGAGTTATGTCTACTGACTTATGAAAAATTGTCTTATATGTTAAAGGGATTTCTCTAGCACCTGCATTTTCGCTTGATATCTTGTAAAACTTAATATACAACTGTAGATTTATATCAATAATATAATTAACAAATCCTTGAGTTTGCAAAAAGGATAATCAGGTTTCGAATTTATTTGTACTCTTGCACATGTATTTATAATCAACTCTTGACCAAACTTACATAATAGTTACTTAATAACAAAATAAAGTTTATAACATGTAAAACAGCACTACTCCATTAATTGCTTTTTGGCTCTTGATTTATAAAAAAAGTATGGTCAATGTATTCCCTATGGACCGATTTGGCTCTTTTGCTTATCATTTACTTATCATTCTAATGATAGGCTCCATACAAAAAGCATGTGTAGTTTATCGTATTTTGCACATAAACAAGTAATCTTACACACAGAATGAATTCTAATCCCCAGAATGTATTTATGAGAAACGAATAAGAATAGAGTGCAAAGGGGCATGTTACACTAGGGTTATTCAACCACAAATCTCTACAAATCTGTAATCAATTATCTCAGGCACGCTTTTCATCAAACCTCATTTACACGTTATGATAGTTGTATGTAGTTAAAACGCATATACCGTAGCGTTTGTACATAGACAGTGTATCTAGACTTTTCAGCTTTACTCGGTGCTGGATTTTTTACGGAACTGAATTAAGCAGGTAAGACATAGTTTTCCTATATACTATTATTAAGTTATTTTTTTACAAATTAATGGCAAGTCATAATTGCCTTTGTCGTTATGTGTATTGGAATACATTTTTATACAGTTAAAATTGTTTCAAATATATGAGCTAAAATCATACCGATCAAAAAGTGACTCATAAAGAGTAGCTACAGTAAAATACAATAAAGTCGAAAAATATTTCAAATTGCATATATTTAAGTTTTTGAATAAATAACAAAAGTAATAAGTATAATCTTTTTTATAGTTCTAAGATAAATGTTTATATATTTGGTTTAATAGTCATCATTTATCATGGCTGGCAATTACATTTAATGATACTTAAAGAACGAATCAAAATATATTATGCTATCTCTGTCGTCGTTGTCGATATGTACATATGTACGCATAGTTTAACATTATCAGAATGTATTTAGAAGTTTATGAGTGTTAACATGTCGTCGATGTATGTGTTTAATGTATGCCACTGACGTCCAAAAGGAAGATCTGCTATTTTCTAAATGTGTTCTAGCGCAGGACCTCACATTTTTACAAACCGATGCTGTTAAATGGACTATAATGTAAGAAAGATAAAGGCTAAAGAAAGGGTGATATATTTTGTCCCGGAAAAAAATATAAACTTTTGCAGATTCGATCTTCATTTCATTATATTCAATATACGACAAAACGACACTATAGCGTATAAGTATGCTCACCAAATTGAGGTCTGACTAGGGTCACCCTTTTCATACCGGTACAAAGTGGATTCCGGATATTAGTGAGCAGATCGTCTAATATTTACCGGTAACGATTTATACAACTTGTGCAGTCTAATCTAACTAACTACTAACACGTACACTGCGAGGAGGAGAGGAGATCAGTGCTTGTTTTTTTCTGTAATGTATAGTTCAATGATATTTATATAAGCTAGAGATTGTATTTAAGTATTTAATATTGCAACGAAATTTATATATTTGCTTATCACAAATAATTTAACATTGCATAATGTCTTTATTAAGATACATCTGCATCATAAAGCAAATAATCAAAGTACTCACTTAACTTAAATGCATTCATAAAGGTATAAAAACAAAACTGTTCCTATCATATGAGATAGGTTGACCTTACTAAAAGTATTGTTATAACCTGGCGATTCAACACAAATATAAATTTTGACATTGTATTGCGAGTCTCTTTTTTAAAAACTGTATTCTAAAGATAACACCGCATGGTGGCTTGAGTGAGTTTCAAATTAAAATTGAATGGCATTAACAAGTACAAAGGTGGCTTGAGTGAATTTCAAATTGAAATTGAATTGCATTAACAAGTACAAAAATACATTCAGTATTTCGTATTGCAACCAAATTTAAATTTGTAATTGGTATTACAATGTATTATATATCAACATTACGCCAGTATATTCGTTATCAGTAACGCTGCAACAGTATGAGATAGTATCGCTTAAGATGTAATTATACCACATTGTTGAACATACTGTATATTATCGTATATCAATTATAAGTGCCTTCCAAAAGCATCCATTCTCGGAATTGCTTCTTGTGTTTATATTCATTCGATTGTTATCGCCCGTTACAGCTGGTGAACATTCGCATTCCACTGATATATATTACAAGCGTATAATATAGTATTATCAAATATATTCCCTACATATGTACATTACGTATGTTCTGTTCCAAAACATCTAGCGTTGGTGTATTGGTCATTAAATGTATCGTCACGTTGATTTAATACAAGATAATGGATTCATTGTATCACAGAACCATCTACGCCTAAATCGTACCTTTTACGGAATTAAGATACGCTTGTGTCTGCGTATCCGTTGTCTGAAATAATAGAGGTCACATTCCGTCTTGTCAGTGATTTCTCTTTTAATAACTTTTACGTATTCCTATTTAGTCATGAATATAAAAACTATATTCCGAAAAAAAATGCATTAGAATATTTTAAGGAAAAGTAGAAGTACTAAAACCTATTAGTGGACATACATGTAATTCACAGATTTCTAGTGTCACATTTACTTGACATGTCAAACGTATTGGATCCTTAAGGTTCGTTCGTTCCTTGGATACATGCCTCTCCGCGTGTATCTCCTTGGATACATGCCTCTCCGCGTGTATCCATTATTTATCGTGAGAACCCCCTGGGGGCAGTTTCCATTATAATCTGCCTGAAGTATTATCCGATGCTCGCTTTACTGTCAAGTTACCCTGATTATACTCTGCGTAAATGCTGTTCGTACCCGTAGCGTAGTGTTGGGGTAAAATAAGTTTGACATTCTAGCATCATATGAGGTATTAAGTAGATATAGATAAAGATATGTGTTTTGTATTTTATTGAAAATACTTTGTATCAAATGTACTACGGTAATTCTCTGTAGTTGAGAATATGAATACACGTATTTAAGTTTCATTCATCTCTCGTTAACAGCAATACTATGTAATGTTAATTACCAGTCATTATAATGAATATTATCTAATACTTTAATATAGAATATATGTGTCATGTTATTTATGAAAATAGTATTACATGTATGCAATTATTATATATCAACATGAATGCTTCAATATGATTGGTTGAAACCCGAACTAATCGGGCCAAATAAAAAAAAATCTATTGATCACTTATTCCTTCAAAAATAAACTAGTCAGCAATTATTCTGTCGAAACCGGTTTCATCCGGTTACCGAGTCAATAGTTCAAACGAAACGTTCTTCCGTTTTCATGCTGATAGTCCATTCAAACTCCATTTGCTCTACTCGATAAAACAACAGTTACAATGTTTATTATATTCCGTTAATTAAAACTGACACTGACGTACCACTTTTTTAACGCTAAAATACAATAAGACCATTTCTCACATCTGATATGTTTATATAATGACGTTATTTTTATCAAGAGCGGATCCAGTATGTAGCTAAATACTAGTAACATTGTACTTTGAATATTTTAAGTCGGAGAATATATGAAGGTTAGGAATGTTACATTAATAGTTGAAGTTGTTAGTTGAGAACAGGCATACAACGGCTACGAAAAAAAAAATAATATGCTTTTCAAACCTCTGTTAAAAAACGCAGCGAAAGTATGAATGGATTGAGGTGAAAAACTTCTAATACATTTGTATGTAATACGACTTCTTGACTTACCATTTTTTATTGTTATTCAATAAAATAAAACAACTACATGTATCTACATTTTAGCGGTTAAAACGATTTATCCTCGGAAAATGACAATTGACCTGAGAGTTATTTACGTTGCCTCGTTTGAAGCTCCTTTTTATAACGATGTATATGTCTTGTAGCACGTCTCTTTATATGCTAAGATGAAAGAGCACTGCAATACATAAATACTTAAGCCTAATCATTATGCTTTCTTCTTGAAAAAGCTACCTGTATCCTTCTAACTATTATATTGAAACATAATATATTAACAAGTATTATATCAGCATGGATTTGAATATATATTAATAATTATTGTTCATTCTGCTCGTCGAACCATTTAAAAATAAAGTTTTGCTGAAACCCTTGTTTATTTGACTTTAAGGATTTATTTCATTAGACTTAATGTGTATCTAATAGTCGTTTAGGAATATAATTAACGTATGTTAAATATAGTTCAGCCAGTTACAGACATATAACCTTAGCAATGGACACAAAGTCGGAACTCATTCAAGGACTACAATCCAGCCCAAAGTATCTACCTATATGGTACCGTTATGACAAGATTGGGTCCAGTTACAATGACCGATGTCTAGCAGAGAGTGACGTGTACTACTTTCATAAATCTGAAATAAGCTGCATTTCCGACAATGTTACGGTAAATCTAAGCTTTATTATTGGCAATATAACTGTTGAATAAACATCGTTTCCGAAAGAGTAACAGAAAGTGTTCAATAAGTTTTACTACGCATATTGCAACGGTATGCATACAAGGTATGTAAGTTGTTTTTATTTTGATATTTGTTGTCGTTTCTTTATTTTTTTTACAATTTGACACAGCGCCTTTAATAATCATTTCTTCAGACAACATAACTATGTGTTAGCAATAAACTGTTTTTTTTCTGTCTGTGATGAGTGTTACTTCTGACAGAGTAACTGTCAGTTTTCAATGAGTTCTTTCTCTGTCGTCAATGGTAAGCTTTACTTCGACAGGGTATATTTTCAATACAGTGAGCTCTAGAATGGGCTGAATTTCCAACAGTGTAACGGTAAGCTTGTTATAATAAATAATAAAGTTTTATTAACAACAGTGTAAGGATACGTCTGCACTGAACTATATTTTGCCTAGAGTATACTTTACCCACGACAGGGAAACGGTAACTTCGGATCCACAATGACTTGTATTTCTGTCTATTATGCTAAACTTTACTTTCAATCTGGTAACACAAAATCTACAATGACCTGTATTTTTAACAATGTTACAAATGGCCAATATCAAACTTTAATTCTGATAGCAAATCGGCAAGTAAACAGTTATCTATTGTTATGACAACGTCGTACACGTTTTTAATACGTTTCATATTTAAACTTTGGCAGAAAATATATATGTTAACAGCTGTAGCGCTGTCAATGTTACAGTCCCCCCCCCCCCCCCACGAACACAGAGTTAAGTTAGTTACATATGACACTATTAAAGTATATTTTGGGATGTTTTAAATTGTATTTAATTTGTGGCCTTGTTTCCGACTCTACGATATTATTAACGTACATTTTTATCCAGGAGATGATTGGCCAACTGAAAATACCGTGTATGCTAGTCGATATAGGGGGTGGTAATTCTGTGAAGACCCGGACGTTTATAAATGCTCTCCTTGAGAAACAGTCAAAGCTTACATATATTCCAATTGACATATCATCAGGTCAGGAATACATTACAAGTACAGTGTACAGTGGCGTGTGCATGTCAAATGTATATTATTATAAGATGGAAAATTTCACACGAGAGATGAACGTTTCGGCGGGAACAAGACTGTTACGTTACTGCGAAGATTGTTATCCCAACCTAAACTATTATGGACATAACTTTTGTTTATTGTTCCGTACCCACATCAATAATGGGCCGGGTGTATCTGTTCATGGTGCCATTGCTCCGTAACTATTGTAGGCATGTTTTATATTGTAATAATTCTCCAATCATACATTAGTTTCTATTGTTAGCGTGAATTTTATTTTATAATGCAACCTCATCTAACATAACTTTTATGTTACCTCAACTATTACGGACATACAACGGTACATTATAATGCAACAACAAAATGCTCTGATGATCTCTACTTGGACAATGTTTCCCAAATAATTATGTTAGTTTCTCAAGAACACGATCGATCTGTATGTAGTAGGTAAAGGCAACTGAGTTGTAAAAAGGCACACCTATCTGGTCTTCAGACAAGATATGTGCAATCCATCTAATACGTGTCTCATTTTTAAATTATACGTGGATAACGTGAATATCATGCGATTTATAAAGCGGATATTATCATATATTGACCATTCAAATAACAAGGTTGTCAATAAAGCCGTACAGTGCTTTAGTATAACACGTCATTGCTAGTTTTATCAGATCTCCTCTTTACTCTAACCTATCGTTGAAAACACTAACACTGATATTTGTAATCCCTTCTACACACACAAAGCATCTATGTGATTCAGATCTAGGTACTCTGGAGGCCGTTTATGCTTTATACCAGTTCGCTGCACGATCAACATTTCACTACTTGTACAGGTGTTACATATGAGCATTCTGTAGCAGTCTACGTATGCTACCTGTATCGTAGAATATAGGTTATAATATGTACATGTAGTGTTGAGGTAAACTTAATGTATATTCCATACACATAGGTTCATTAAACTTCAAAAAGGGCAGTTTTTTTTTGTTATGATATAAGTCTGCATTACTGTTTTATTTATTTGACAACCATCGAGAACGTATGCAAACGGAAATATAGAAATAACCTATTATAAAAGTGTATACACTCAGGTGTTTGTTTACAAATCAACGGTTTCTCTCCGATAAACACTTTCGCAAGAGCATCAAACTAACAAAAATGAACAAAGGTCCGTTTTTTGCTTATTTGGGAACCGTTGTAAACATATTATTGACTTTGTAACTTCGATATAGTTAAGACAGGTATAGGTACACAATTATTAATTGTTTACATTAGTACCGGTAATTATCCGCTTTAATTATACCATTCAATGGTGAACTTGTCAACGTAGAAATGAACTTTGGCAGTAGTTCCTGTTCAGAAACACACCATGGGAGAATGAGAATGATCGAGTCAATTGCGATAAAATATGTATTTAACACATCCCTTACATTCTTCTCATAGTGTATTATTGAAATGGAACCCATGACTACTGATTAATTGCACAGAAGCGATAAATTGCTCATAAATATAATGAAATTATTATGCTTTGCGAAAACCGGGGTACACTGATTTGGGTCTTCCGTCTGTCCATCTGTCTGTCCGTCACACTTTGGTGTCCGTGCAATAACTTAAGAATGCCTGAATTAGATATTTTGAAATTCTAATACAATGTTCATTATGACAAAAAAGGCTAAGTTCGATTTTCGAGGGTTTTACTTTTATAAATTCATCTATGATTTATTCATATAATATAAATACTTGCTAGGTATTTTCTTTTTACTCTTTTTAAGCTACATTCTATCTCTTATAGATTGTCTTGCTGAAACTAGTGACACCCTTTCAAAACTGTACGGAGAAAGGCTTGATGTGAAACCAATAGCTGGCGATTACTACAACGGTATATACAAGCTCAGGTGTATATGATTGACTATTTATGTGATTGCTTGATTAGCTGATTGTTTGATTGGATAATTGATGATTGATTGATTGGTCTCATATAATTAATAACAAGAGCGGTCGGTAGGACAGCGCACTCGACTATCTCGACTTTTTCAGGAAATAAGTACCAAATGGAAAAAAATTAAAACTCAGGGGTGGCAAAATTAAGCTATAATTATTGCTTGTCTGTTAACAATAAATTAGCAAAATTAGTTACCAACACTGTTTATTTTCATTATCAACAGATATGGGTTTTGTCCTTTATATTATTTAATTCAGCATTTGTCATTTGTTACATTTGTCTTTTAAACTTTAAAATTGCTTTATGCATTCATTAATCATTGCTGACAAATAACCCCAAAAGATGTGCCAATACTTAACTTAAGGAACACCATGTACATATAATAACTCTAAGTACTTCTGAATCAATTGCATGACTAGAATAATATAAATTGGTCAAGCATATCAAGAAATACTAATTACCTGAAATAATTCTAGCAAGAATTTAAAATAAAGTGTAAGCTATAGTGATCTTCTGTTTCAAGATTAGTTTATCAATGTTTTATATATGTTTTACATATGCAATACAAGTATGCGCTACCTCCAAATCATTTGGTAATATACCAGATTGAGTTCTTGTTAATGGATCTATAGTTTTGTACCAAGACATACAGTTTATCAATGCTGGATACCTTTCTACAAGTAATTCAGTTTTATACACATACGATATGGACCTATGCACTTCACATCAGAGGACAATATCTCGGTACCAGTTCATGAAAATAGAAAGGTGACTTTTTAATCCCCTTAGGTCAGGCCAAAAAATATTAAACTTTAATAAAAAAAAAATATCAACCCCTAAACGCGGGCCAACTCCAAGGTCATGGTGTTGAACACATTTGAGAGAGGACTTCAAACTGACCCTATTTGACAAACATCTAAGCTCAACGCCTTGTGTTACAAACTTGACCCTGCTAAAAACAAAAAAAGTCTTAGTCTTAAAGGGAAATCATTCTGCCAAAATGCAATCAAGAATTACGATTCTTATCTGTATGAGTTTCCTAGAGGATGCTGAACCCACATGTGAAGTTTCGTTCATATCGATTGAGTGGTTGCATAGATATCTTACCTGATAAAAAAATTTAACCTGAACAAATAAGGGCCCTAACTATGCCAAAATGCAGCTCAGAGTTATGTTTCTTATGTCTTTGTGTTGCATTGATGATGCTTAACACACATGTGAAGTTCCATTTTTATCCAAAGAGTGGTTATATTGATATCTTACCTGATACAAAAACATAAACCTTAAAAACCAACATCGACGTCGGAGCGAGTACAATACCCCTCCCCACCACCTATTCTGCTAAAAGTCGAGCTAAAAATGTATATTGAACTTATCATATAGCGTAAGTGTCATTTTTGCTTGCGTTTATAGAACATTTTGTATTTTTATTAGACAGATTCCTGGTCCAAAACTTATAATTTGGTTGAGTGGTATCTATATGTTGCCGTTTAAAGGTCAAGTAGACATATTACAATATCTTCATCAGACCATGACAGGTGAGGGAAATTTAATTGATGTTAGTATACGTTGATCTGCTGTACATACATGTAAGCATTGCATGGTATGCACCTGTTACTATACAATGTATCTGCCTTTTTGTATTTGTGATAACATCAACTTCAATAAAGTTAAAGCAGAAAAGAGGAAAAATGCATATTTAAACAGATAAACACTTTCAATTTTTTTTGTAGTAAAGGTTTCATCTTGTGTGACAATATTTTTTTAAATAATAAATATTACTCTTTCTGAATACCTTATTACAGTGTTAGGTACTGCTTAATTATTTTGAATATTAACATCATTTTGATATTGCACATAACAATTCTTAACTGTACTAGGGAGTCTAACACTTCAGTCACACCGGTATCAGTGGACACGTCCATTCAGCAGCTAATTGTCTTAAACATCCACATAAATTTTGCTATTACACATTTCTATACTTAAGAGCAAATTCACCTGTATTAAGCAAAAACTTAAAAGGCTACTTTTGCACCTTTCCAAGACTTGCTGTTTCAGAAAGGATTGACTGTATGTAGTTTACGCCGTACATACGTGGATGCGTCATAATTTGTTAGAGAACAATTGGTGTCAGGGATACTTCTGTTGTTTTCTTTTTTTCCTTGGGCGGTTTCAGTTAGTATTCTTTACAGTCAAAAATTATACACATACACTGCATTTTCATACCATATCAACACATGTAGTAGTATATTCCAGTGTTCGTTATTTATATATTCATATCTTCCTTCCGCAGACAATGACAATCTTTTGATATCATTTGACGTCACACAAGACAAAGAACAAATTCTGGCTGGATATAACGGGTCACTGGGTAAGTCTTAAAAAATGTTCATTTTCATCCTTAAGTTAAATAGGTTGATTTTATAGAGATTAAAGACATACGTACTGGAGACTTACCAGTTTCCATGGTTAAGATTAAACTTGTAATACACCTTTTAAACATAGAACAAAACGAGCAGCATTGAATTGAATAAATGCATTTATTACATTGACAAGGACAATTGCTACAGTTTCTCATGCGCACCAACTCCGTGCACAAAGGGAAGCAGTTTTGTCTAGACATTCCAGAGTTACTATATACCGCTATACTACAAAAGACCCTGTTTAGGATGGCACAATAATTTACGGATACGCCTAAAATTGTTCTCTTATATTGTATTCAATATATAAAATATGCATAATGATATAAAATAATTGTTTATAGCAATTTAACCTGAATATGAGATATAATAAAATTCTTAATATTTATACAAATGTGCTCATTTAGTATAAAAACGCTAAATTTGCAACTGCATTTTATTTACATTGGCATACTTTAAGAACTACTTTTCCCCTTAAATTACGCTGTAAAGTGTATTTTGTCAATTGTCATTATATTAGATATTGGAGAGTAGTTTGTGGGGTTTTAAGCAAAAATTTATCCATACTTTATATTAAAATATTAAAGAAACGATATATTTGTTTTACAAAATTGAAAAACAATTGACACTTTGTAAAAATGATTTTGTCTTTAAAAACCCTAAACAGTTAAATTTAAGCTTATAATTACCATTTCCATTAATTGATGTTATATGCATGAATATATGTAATATTTTTAATAAAATATTATATGTTAACAATTGTAAACAATTTTTTCGCACTGCTTGTTAATCTACATATTTTCGCCAACTTTCAAGGACGGGTATGTTGATGAGGAGGTAAGTAATACCGAAAAATCTGCATGAACATATAATAAACTTAAATATTGGGAGGTTTCATCAAAATCTATCCATAGGAAAACTGTGACAAAAAAACCCAGAGCAATCGTCTTTAAGATTACTGAATATACAAGTAAAACATGAGTGATAAAGTCAGAATTTGAATATTTTTATTTTCTAAAGATAAAAAGATACAAAACAACTTGTATATGAATGACAAGCATTTTTGTGAATGCTCAAGGTCTTCGATACATTTATAAATTTAAAGCCGGTATATCTTTTAAACGTGAATTTACTAATGAGTAATTATAATATTCAAATAAGCTGCTTTGCTGATTTATCCTTTTACTTTTTCTTTTAAATCGTATATACCCGACCAAATCTGTCATCCTTCAGGATTCCAACGGTCGCTAGATATATGTCCAAAGGCATAGATATATATGGACACATATTATGTTTTCATTTTGTTGGAACCTATCTTGTGTGTATAACCAGCCGCTTATGGATCACTTTAGGAAGAATAGTGTTGCTATGTTGCTAGGGAAATAAACATGATATGTAACAAAGGGAGTATAATGAGATCGGCGTATCAATTCATATTGAATTAGAAAGCCCCATTAGTTCAGTCGGTAGAGCACGAGACTTCTAGACTTCTAGAACCAGAAGAAACTTACGATTGGTTTCTATTTGTATCCTGCACTACCTCTCCCCCACGTACATAAACATTATTACACTTTTCCTGGGAACATCGTCCATATGGGACACCGGTGGCGATGTGAAATAAGCTTATATACAACATCGAAGTTGAAATTAAACCGCTTATTCCAATTAGATAGATGATATACGGAAAACGGATAAACTTGTAACTACTTAATCATTTCCGTTTTTTCACCGGTCATGCTTAATTCAAATATTGGCCATAATAGCGAATTGTTTATGATAATCAACGTTATTTTACACCAGACATGGTCCAATATATACTAAATATTACATTTACAGTTTTTATTAATTTGAAAGGACATATTAAATAATGGTTATACCACTTTAAATTTTCGTGATGTCGCTTTATTTTATACTTTAATAATTCAATTGTTCATGCTTTCCCTTATATCATACGTTCAAGTTACGAATGGTTTTGTTTGATGATTAAAACTATTTTTATTTAAAAAATAGTTAATAGCTTTATTAACTTATTTCAATAATAATGCAAATATGACATTGTTTTATAATATTTACTTTAATCAGTTTTCGTTTAAGCTGATGCAAATCAAGATATGTACAGTTTTTTTTTGTTTATTTGTTAAGTGTAATATTTATGCCATCGACGGACAAACAGACGATCGGTTAACATAATCACTCTGTTATGAGATACTAGAGATACTAGAAGGTAAACCAGTACTCGAGCACACCCATCTCCACAAGTAAGTGATTATCAGTGGTTTGTGAGAGACGAATGACAATGTTGTACATCAGTCATCATAGAGACTTTAGTTGAGTCGGGGAATTAAACTTACGACCCTTATAGTCAAACCTGCTACCGATTCAGCTTACCGGACCAGGTTTGTAAACATCTAAATAATTTTATATTTTTAATTGTCAAAGCAGATTTAAACCACGATATTGTAGTTTAATAAACTTTAAATGTTAAAGCTAAATATAGCCAAAGTAGGCATAGTTTGAAATTGAATTGTTATTTCAAAGCCTCAGTGAAACACGGTTTTAATATGACAATTTATCTAAAAAAATAAAAATAAAAATGACATTCAAAGTGTTTATTTTTTTATTATGATCGGGGTTGTTGTTTTTTTTTGTTGTTTGTGTATTTTTTTTGTGGGAGTTGTTTGTGTTCTGTATTTATTTGTTTGTTTTTTTTTCTACTAATTTTGTTAAATATTACTTACATTTACACTATTAATTGATGTAATCAGCATATCTTTCGATGTATTTATCTAATACGTTAATGTTATCAATTGCAGACATTTGATTAATTAAATATATTTATTTCAGACTTACATTATCATCTATATAATAACGCACTGTGCCGTCTAAACAGGGATTTTGGTAGCAACATAGATTTGGATCAATTTGAACTGGAGACCAAGGTGGTGATGAGTACAGCCGATGACATATCAAGCAATGTTCTACACAGAGCAAAGGCAAAATGTGATCTTTCTTACCCAATACGTACGTCGAATATTATGTATTGTAATCATACTTTATTTTACCAAAGAAAGTGGTGCTTTTTAGCTAAGGACAAACCATGTAACTGCTACACGCATCACGCTGTGCATTCGTTACCAATATGCATAGCACGTCTTGTAGTTCGACATTTTATCATTGTGTTTAAGTCATTATCAACACATACATGGGGTGTTCCGTAGATAATGCGACTGCTGCACTATTTCACGGAAGTTTTGTAATATAAAAATGAAACAACTTGGTATCGCTAGAGTGATCACTGATTCGTGTCCCAGGTAAACGTCTGTTTCTAACTTTTACTGAACCTTGATGCATGTGTTTGGTAGCGTATTCATTACACTGCATGCAAACTGACTGGTAAACGAGCTTGTTAGGGTCTATTTTCGAGGTAGGGAATTACTTGGGTTAAAGTCAGAGGCTTTTAACGAGAAGTGTGTGACATTTACGAGTTGAGGGGGGGGGGGGGGGGGGGGGGGTTCAGATGTCGTACGATACTATTTGTAGGTGTGTGGCAAAATTTCAATATGGTTAACATCAGTTGAAAGATGTTGGTCGTCCTGTAAACATCGAATACATCCGCGAAAATTATGCTTGATACACAGTGAGGGATTTAACTCTAATGACAAACTTGTTGTTGGGACGAACTCATCTAATTTTAACAAATAAATGCACGCTGGCTTCCGCATGTGTTGACGAAGGGGCAAAAAATGACCGATTGATATGGTGAATAAAATGAAAATGCATGCGAAATACAGCATAATGAGTATATAGTCATGGGTGACGAAACGTGGGTCTAGAATAATGAGTCAAAAAGAAAAGCATCTAACAGAATCTGAAACACCGGTAATGCGAGACGCCCATGTGGTGCCAAACGATTGCGATGTGCTAAGAAGGTTCTGTATGCAATATGTTTCCATAGCAACGATATTGCCTTACATAAAGCGATGCCAAAGAACTGTCACATGACAGTTTTATAAAACAATTTCAGAAGTACTATAAACAGCGTCGCCCTGTATGAGGTCTGACGTATATTTTTTCTTTTGTATAACAAAGCCCGTATTGTGACTGAAATGTTCTCGTACCAAGACTGAAAAAGATATAACTCTGGAAATGCCATTGATTGTATGGTTTACCAGTGGCAAAATGGTATACCTATTCAAGATCACGAAAACTTTTTTTTTAAATTGTATTGCGTGGTTAAAAACGTGCAATCGCAAAAGTAAGTGATCAAAATTAATTAAAGTTTTCTAGTAACAACACCTATCGCATTATTAATGGAACACTCCTTGAAGTGCATATGATGTCAAAGACGATCAGCAATTTTCAAAACAATTACTTATATACATATTAAGGTAAAGTCTTTATCAAACTATTTTGAAACCTTTATTAAACTTTTGATTACATTTAAAATTAACCAACATGCATGAACATATTACGATGATTGTATAGTTAATAAAGGTCAAGAGGTAGACAATTCGAAATTATGGTCACTTTCATCTAAATATGAATGGCAATTAGTATATACATAGTTTAATACCCTACCTGCATTGATAGGGAAGTACACTATTTTAAGACAAAGCACCAATTGCCCATCGGTGTCCTAATTCCTTAGTAAATAGAAACAATTATTTGTAACTAATGGTTATGATATCTTTTCAGCTGTTTTATGTATAACTATAACGTTGAAGAAAGGAGAATATATCAATTTATATGAAGGTGAAGGTTCAAGCGGCAAACACACGGAGAAACAGATACAAACACTAGTGAACCAGGCAGGTCTTAAACTACCGAATATATGGATATCCAAAGACAATCATGCTTACTTTTGTTGTTTAACTAAATAAACAAGCTTTCTTTGTATGATTATTCTTTAGAGAAATATAGTTTTTATAAATAAAACAAATTTGAAAGGCAATCATTTTATATCATACTTAACAGGATGTTCAAGTGCTCTGAGTATAATTGTATTCGTGTAAGCCTACCATTGATTTTCTTTCTTTATTCTATTGTAAAAAACATTGTTTTGCATGCTTTTCATTTATAGAGAAACCTAAATGAAAGAAATAAAACTAACATTTTATTGTTCGTCAACCTTTGTCCTACCGAAATAGCATGACCAAAATAGGGGATATGTGTCATCCAAGATATTATTTTCTGTTCAGTGTGTACACTTTCAAAAAGCAAAAGTAGACATCAGAAAGTATGTATATGTATAATGAATACCTCAAATTCCGTGCATCGATGTTTCTTTCTACGTTCAAAATACATCAATATGTTATTCAGTTAAGAAATGAGCATTAAAATAACGAAAATGCATTTTTAAAGAAGAATAAACAAGGATTATTTATAACTTCCATTAATCCATTACCCCAAGGAAGCATTACCTGATTCCAATGATGGCACCATGCTTACACAAAATCATTGTGCATACTTGCATTGCTAAAGAAACCCAAATACACGTTGTTTACTTATATTGTTTAATGAGATAAACAAATGCTCTTTATGTAACTTTAGCAATGAGTGTACATATATTTAAAGAGAACATTCTGGTATCCATGATGAATACCAAAGATAATCTTGCTTATAATGTTTTTAAGGAGCAAATGCAGTACATGTTTCTGTAGAAGTAGAAATTTACAAAATACATAAATACATAATAAAATTAAAAATAATTGATATATTAAGAAAGCCAAAAATAGTTATATTTGCTTATGATTTAAATATTTGAATTTGTTTTAACGAGATTAACAAATACAAAAGTGTACTCATTATCTACTGTAGTCATGGCAACATAAGTTGGTTAGGCGTTATTCAGCCTTACGTTATCGGCGGATTAAAAGGACAACTTAACGGTTTATTGGTTTCATTGGGGAACAATAAACGAGATAAAAATCTTCCATCAACCAAACAATCCTTAAAGAAATGCTGTCAGTACTAACGTTGAAATCAAAGGGTTAATAAAACAAAAAAGAATACGTCAAGCAGGAGATGTCAAAAGGCAGCCACAACGGAACGGTCAGTAACAAAACTGTCACTGGGAATTTAAACTTGCAAATCTGAGGACCCAACCTCGCTCTTCTCCACCACCTCCCTAGTCGTCACTTCTTAAAACAATAAATACTTGAAGAAATATATTTGTTTGTCAAAATATGGCAAACTTTACAGGAAAACCATTGCAACGTGACGTCACAAAAGTTAGCATCAATGTGAAATACACACTGGTAATGTTCAGTTCCGACTAGCTGCAATTGTTTTTTTAGGAAATGCAATGCAATTGATCATTATGGTACATTTATGCCATGTCCAGTATAATTGTAAATATTTCTAGTTATAATTATAATACAATTATTTGAAAAAAAAACCATCTATTTTTGGTTGTCTGAACTAAAGATAAGAGTAGAAGGATATTATTGACTTCATAAAAATAATATTCTAATTGAAATATCAATGACTTATTTAGGTCGATGCCGGGGGCAAGTTATGTGGCTGTTTTAGTTATAGGGTATTTAAGAGTATTAATTACGTATGAATTGTATGTATGATATATTTTATTACAGTGTCTACATATATTGACATTGCACACATTATATCGTAGAGTTTGCTTTTTATCATTACTTTATTATATCTATACTTTATTTTTTCTTCGGGGTTCCATTAATGTTCTTTGCATGTAGTACAAGCAACAAAAAAGCTCAGTTTGATTGAATGGGGGCTTTAACGCTATTTTGAGCACCCATCATGTTATATATGGTATATACAATTTTGTTTGTGGTAAAAGACAACATAACGAATCTGAGTAGAACTACTGTCCTTCCGCAAGTAACTGGCAAACCTTCTTACATAAAAGTTTTGGAGCGAGCGAGTCTCGAACATACGACCTTCGCGATGAGAGGTAAGTGGTATTGAGACGCCATCTCAGTCTGTTTTAGTCTGATTGTAAGAGGTTATGAATTAAGCAACACGCATAACGCCCGCCATCACCGGCTTACCAATATTCTAGTTCCGAAAAAATAATAAATGCATCTAATAAAACGCTTGTAAGAAATTAAAATAGCGGACTCGGTTTTGTCGAGTCTGTTCATGAGAGTAAATAAAGTACCCATCATGCTCGGTATCACCGGTTAATGTGGTATTCTTTTTACAAATAATAGTGAATGGACCTTGGATTTCAACAAATATGATACATTCACAGAACGAGACACCAGACAACAGGTATGATTACTGTTGTGATAGTTAATAAACTCTTATAAAATAAGCCATTTGAGGCTAAATCAGCTTGAGTTAGTCAGTTCAAGACAGGTAAGGAAAATATAAGTATATACTTGAATTTGTGTGGTTAATAAGCCGTTCATGCTGGTATTTAGTCGTCATTGTGTTTAATATACACAAAGTAAATATCACGCTAATCCATATCTTCCATTTCCAACAAAGAAACATAAAATATATTAGCTGTCGCATTTTCATTCAATTTAAGGATTCGATATAGATTTGGTTTGTTTATATGCTTTGCATATATGTTACCAGGATATTAACAGGAAGTATTGTTCTGTTTGTTAGTAAACAAACGAGTTTAGTAACAGATAATTTGTGCTGCTTTTACTAAATTAAATATTAATATCGATAGAATACACTGTTTAAAGCGAAATAGAATTATATATGTAGGTCACCCGATTGATATATCCAGTAACATAAACATTCGTCAATTTCTGGGTTAAGATACAATAGCTTACAATAAACAGTGCCGATACTGTCCTTTGGGAAAATATTTAACTTAATATAATAGCTGTATAATAATGCAATCTTGTTTCGAACAATTGACCGGACGCGGGCTGTCACGTTGATAGTCCAATCAGCGATGGATATGGGTTGCTACACTGCCATTTTAACAAGTGAACCTAACACACTACAATGAATTACACTGTATTAACTTGGACAAACAAGGCAACATTGCAAGTGCGCGTATCGAGTGTCGCTCTCGCGTACGGTGAATTGTTATCATAATGACGCTAACGCTATTTTCAAGATAACACACTTTCTACGTCACAACTTTTGAACAAATTCAGCAATACCTCTTGATCTACTTGTACAGAATTTTGTCTCACGTGAAAGGTACATAGTTAATGTTTAATAGAATTAACGTAAGATTGGACTTTTTTAAATATATATCAGTTGTTGTTAGTTTATTTTAAATATGTTTCGAGACTTCTGGCTTGTTTTATCAATCTGCTCCAAATAATCAATAAAGCTAGTTTCGACATTGTTCTCAAATGAAATTTTGGATTAATTTAAAACATTTCTTTTTGTGTCACCGTATCTAAATTCAATTTGAAACCATGGCATAAATTTGGTCAATTTTTAAAAGCTCACTTCATGCGTTTTTCTTCAAACACTACAATTTTGTGACGAACATGCCATTAACAGCGTTATCATGATTAACTTCCGAACTATGTATTTAAATTTCACTTGAGTTATCTGGTGCCTCACCTTGACCACGTTTAGCTATGTCTTCACGAACATCCAACTTCCTGCAGCAAGCTGTGATGGAATAAACACGTCAATGACAGCTCCTAATACGAACAAACAACCAGTAACCATTAAACCTATTTGAAAGAACCAGTCACATCAACAATCAAACCTGAAAGTAAAATCAATAATAATTAGAATGGATATTTTCGTAGATATCATATTAGTAAATCAGGTAAGTAAATAATACGAAATTCTTTATCCATCAAGAAAGTTAAGCAATCAAAAGACGCACAATCGTAATCGTGTAAAATGCTTATTTCAAAAGCGCTTGGCAAAAACTAGTTATATTTTATACAACGCAATTTAGAAAGTCAACTTTACTGTAGATTTCTGATTTTAATGAATCGAGGACAATTTCATTAATTTGTATATATTATTGTATTATTGTATATTCAAACTTTTGTTCATGTAAAAATTTGATCATTTTGTTACAAGTGTTATTTTCACAAGGTTATACCGAACTTTTTATAATTACAAAGACTCATTTAGATTAAGTGTTAATATACAACTTTGCAACATTGATGCGGGTAAAATCCATACTTTGTCAGGTAAAAATCCATTTTCTATTATCATAACACGTATAAAGATAAACGGTGTGAAGATGGCCAGACAAACACAAACGTTTAAGACGATGGATATAATAAAGTCCCTTGATATAAACGATAATTCTACCCAGCATCCTGTTCGTGGCTTGCCTGTTTAGATAAATACATAATAATTATGTGAAACAAAAACACCAAAATGTGCATATACAAGTATATATAAACCGAGTAATTACTGAAGGTGATTAATGATCCCACCAAATGTGCATATGCAAGTTGTATATTAACCAAGCTATTACTGAAGGTGATTAATGATCCCACCAAAATGTGCATATGCAAGTATATATAATCCGAGTAATAACTGAAGGTTATTAATAATTCCACCAAAATGTGCATATGCAAATTGTATATAAACCAAGCAATTACTGAAGGTGATTCATGACCCCACCAAAATGTGCATATACAAGTATAGATAAACCAAGCAATTACTGAAGGTGATTAAAGACCACACCAAAATGTGCATATACAAGCATATATAAAACAAGCAATTACTGAAGGTGATTAATGACCACACCAAAATATGCATATGCAAGTACATTGTATATATAAACAAGCAATTAATGAAGGTGATTAAGGCCACACCAAAATGTGCATATGCAAGTATATATAAACAAGCAATTAATGAAGGTGATAAATGATCCCTACAAAATGTGCATATGCAAGTATATATAAACAAGCAATTACTGAAGGTGATTAATGATCCCACCAAAATGTGCATATACAAGTATATAAAAACCAAGCAATTACTGAAGGGGATTAATGACCACACCAAAATGTGCATATACAAATATATATAAACAAGCAATTACTGAAGGTGATTAATGATCCCACCAAAATGTACATATGCAAGTTTATATAAACAAGCAATTACTGAAGGTGATTAATGATCCCACCAAAATGTGTATATACAAGTAAATATAAACCAAGCAATTAATGAAGGTGATTAATGCCCCACCAACATATTTATACAGGCAAATAGGTATTTATTGTTAAGAACATGAATGCAGTATCATAACTGACATTTTCAACCAAGTAATAGCTTATCTCAATCAAAGAAAAAGGGCCATGATTGTCGTAAATAGTAAAACCTTATTAACCGAGTACGTGGATCATCTGTGACCAGGTGATCCATGGCGTCGTTTCAAGAGCACCGTGTGTTCGAGTCCCGCTTGCTCCAAAAGTTTAATATAAGAAAGTTTGCCAGTTACTTGCGGGAGAACGGTGGTTCTACTAAGAATCATTCTTAGGTCTTCCACCACCAATAAAACTTGATATGCCGTATATAACCTGAAATGTGTGGAAATGACGTTTAACCCCTTGAAAAAAACACACACACAAAGAAATGAAGGGCATACAAGCAATAAAGCAGACAAAATTGTTATATAACATATGTTGCAGTTCAACTTTGCGTTTTTTCTTTTTTGTCACTATCTTGGTGTGACTAATTGTTTCTTTCCCAAACCCAACCATCATTCTTATGTGTGTTTCCGCTTTTTTAAATACTTATGTAATGAATACATTATTTCTAGGGGTCATTTTGTAAGCTGTATGTTTTAAAATGGACTTTAAATATGTCTAGATGTTAACGTGTACTTATTCGACCAGAAGAAGGATGTTCTTGGAAATGACATACTTTAACCCTGCCAAGTAATTAAGATTGCTTTCGCCTATATCAGAAGATGAAAAAAAAACATACAACTATAGAAGGTATTAAATGAAAGAAATTGTATCGTGTATAAGAATGAACTCACAAGTGCTTTGATAGATTAATAGTTATGACAAATGTAAACAAATATAAAAATGAAGGTTTTCGATATTTAAAATAAACATAGCAGTGTTATTTTTTCCGATATATTTAAATTAAAACATTAATTTTGACAATTAGTATTATTTCTTGTGTGTTTAGTAAACATGAAGAATTATAAAGAACTTCCTTACAATCTTTGGTGTTTGCTTTAAAAGTAAATTCATCTGCAGAAACATCTTCTGCATTAACTATATATCCAACATCTGCTGTCTTAGAGGAAGATCCATCATCACATTCTCTGTCGTTTAAATGTCACCCGATTATGTGATTTCTACGGCAAATTATTTGCTTCTTCTTTCAGTTTTCGATGAAAATTTAAAACTAAAACTTATCAAAAATGAAAAGAAAACTAATCTAGTAAAAAGAATAAGTGTCTCTGCCAGTCCGTACTCAGTCACCATAGCAGTTTGTAAGATCGGTTGCACCATGCTCCCCGTTGCTTTTCCAACTGTAAATATTCCAGATGCAAACGCTCGTCCTTTGCTGAAGTTTTGTTGAATATTCACTTCAACCGCCATTAGGGTTAATGCTCCTCCAATTCCTCATTCACAAAACAGAATAGATATCATTTTATTATTATCAATGTTCAAATAAAAAAAGTTTAAACTAAGACATGTTAGGTAAATTTGTTGAAGTATAGAAACGTCAACGCGTATTTGATGTATTTGGCAATGACATTTAACTATCGATTAGTTAATGCATATATATTAAGATGTTTTTGACATATACATGTATGTGTTACCATTAAGCAAATGCTGCGTAAGCAATAAGATGCTTTAGGCATATGTGTTAATTTTTAGAAAAATGTTCGGAAATATATTAAATGCTAATGCATATAATGTCTGTTGTGATAATAATGCGTGAACTCGCTCAATTTACTAAATAAATACGACAATTATATGACACAAGGATAAATATATATCCGCTATATGTAAGTAAACTTATCCAAAAGTTGAGTCGAGAGAAGAAAATAACTTCTATAAATTTGAGTAACGTAAATATCGAACTTGACTTGTATGTTATAATTATACAGCTACGGGCCACACCTCATTTAGACATATTACCTTTTAAAATGTTATTGATTATTATACCGAAAATGTATTCCAACAAGAGCTATAACTCCTGAAAAATGCGACCGACGATGACACATATCCAATGACATGTACTTTATAACTATACAACATAGCACGAACTTTAAATCTAATTATATAAATAGCCACTTTCAGAAAGGATTGACCGAACAAACCAACCTACATGACAACACCATATGTCACTTCACCATTCTTTGAATGCAGTGCGGTTGGGAGTGGCGGGGTGGGGGCTGTTAAATACAATAAACCAATAACGAAACAAGTTATAACAGCGGCCACTGCCTTTGAACGGCCAGTAGCAAAATTGGGGTCCTTAAACTAGGATAATTGGTTCACTCAACCTTGCTCTACATGCGATGTCACATCACAAAACGAGACAGTGTTAATACAATGTCCCTGCAAGACTCACACGTATGGGAGCTGACATAATTTGCTCTATATACATGTATTTAAATAAATAAAAGTGATACTATTAATCATTGTACGGTCAAGACAGCAGTGAATGGTTCAATTTCAATAGATTGGTATTTATCAATAATAAGCTTAAATTTGTTAAACATAGAAATAATTATTTTATTTTTTTCCAGAGTATCATTTGAAAATAATCAGTTATTATTATTGTTGCAAATTGTAAATTCTACAAATCGTTATTTTTATCATCGATAGTGAAACAAATTATTGCAACTAAGACAAATAACTCTCGAAATCTTCCTGGGTAGAACCAGTGCTAGGTATATATAAATACGGATACATACAATGTTTAGCTTAGTGACACCAAGCATGGCTGTGTATGGGAAACGACCTCACGACCAACCGATCTTCGGTCGAAAACCCTACCAACATACTACACGTTTCAACTAGATGCTAGTTTGATTAGACAATCAATAATTATGCTGTGTTACCTCCCAAGATTCCAAATGTCACATACAGCACATAGATGGAACTAAACAACCCAGCTGACATTATGAATGTCCCATTCATCGCTGTAAGGTCTGGTCCAAAGTCATGCACGAAGGATCCCCCAACGATACCTAAAATACAAACGCCAAAAAATGTATTTGGTAACAAACTTATCTCTATGAGAATGAATCTAGCGAATCGTTTTATGACATTTGTTGATATTGCTATTGCAATCAAAATATCTTTTCGTGAGATGTAGTTTGAAGCAGTGTCATTTTCACGGTAGTAAAAAGCACATATCGACAATTTGTTAGGGAGATGGTTTTAATCCCATGACAGGCTATATATGGCAACGAAAGTTTAACAGGCGGAAGACGACCTAAGAATGAACCTTAGCAAAACCGACATCCTTCCATAAATTACTGGTAAACTTCCTCACTTGAAGGTTTGGTCAAGACCTCAGCGGTGGAATATACTCGGTCATAAAACGACATCGCATAAGATTATCGCTCGGGCGCAATGTCAACCTTTTGTAGACTATCACTCGGGCGCAATGTCAACCTGTTGTAGACTATTACGCGGGCTCAATGTCAACCTGTTATAGGCTATCACTGGGGTGCAATGTCAACCTATTGTAGATTATCAATCGGGCGCAATATCAACCTGTTGTAGATTATCTCTCTGGCGCAATGTCAACCTGTTGTAGACTATCTCTCGGGCGCAATGTCAACCTGTTGTAGACTACCACTCGGGCGCAAAGTCAACCTGTTGTAGACTATCTCTCGGGCGCAATGTCAACCTTTTGTAGACTACCACTCTCAATGTCAAGCTGTTATAGACTATCTCCCGGGCGCAATGTCAACCTATTATAGGCTATCACTCGGGCGCAATATCAACCTGTTGTAAAATATCTCTCGGGCGCAGTGTCAAGCTGTTATAGAATATCACTCGGGCGCAATATCAACCTGTTGTAGACTATCTCTTGGGCGCAGTGTCAAGCTGTTGTAGACTTTCACTCGGGCGCAATGTCAACCTGTTGTAGACTATTACTCGGGCGCAATGGCAACCTGTTGTTTACTATCACTCGGGCGCAATGTCAACCTGTTTTAGACTATCTCTTGGGCGCAATGTCAACCTTTTGTAGACTACGACTCGGGCAAAGAGCCAACTTCAATATTATCAAAAAAGTGATAAACATCAACTATATGTTATTTTCCCGTAAAAATGACTATTTGTAAAAATAAATTGTTTATAAATGTTAATCTAATATTGTGTTTCATATGAAAATAACCCAAGGCAAATAATAATTATACATTTCACTGTACATTATGGACTTTATTGTACTCGTCAATGTTGTGGTGAAAACTTGTATTGGACTCTGGGCCTGCGGCGTCTCGTCCAATACAGATTTTCAACACAACATTGACTCGGTCAATATAAATCCATATTGTACAGTGAACTGTATAATAACCTTATATTAATACCATGTTGAGGGTAAAGTTTTTACATGGTTAATAATATACACTAGCTAGTTATACTAATTACATTTTTTTTATAAGAATATATTTTATAAATATTACTATAGCAAATGCTATAGTTTACATATCATTATTTTATCATGCAGTAAGCCTGTTTTAAACTGCGCGTGTGTAAAATATGTTTGCGACCGCTGTGACCTCTTTCATTGTATATATTTATGTATACATTTGTATTTCTTAATAGATCAGCTGTTGTCTGTGTGCATGTACTGTGGCGTTTGAATGCAAGTGATTGTTTTATTGCTTGTATGTTTATTACATTCTACTCACTCAAATAAGTTCGTGCAATAAACCCGCCATATATGCCATATGTCATAGTCTCGCACTTAGTTTCACCAACATGCTTCTAGACATCCATCTAACAAGACCCAATTTTTGAAGATTTATATTTTTTAAACCGAACTTTTATCATCAATAAAGTATGTGCCCTCTTTTTTCAAATACAACTAATCAAATATATATAACGGAATTGTTATCAAATGGGAGATAACTCTATGAAAAATGTAAAAACTACGAAAACTGTATTTTTTCTGATTAAATGCACGTATGATGACTGCTATTTATTTTAATACTTTTCATTTATGAATACATTTGCTTATGTTTTAAACACTGTTAAACTTTATATAGGTCATTGGATCGATTTTGCAATAAAGATTATAGCGTGATCGCCTAAAGAATATATACCACACCACTCTATTTTCTGTTGCAACTAGAACAAAAAGACGAGTTCAAATAATGTACGAGCGTAATACAAATACATGTATAGTTAATTAAAGAAATATTACTTTATTTTATTTCATAAGATAATTAATTTAAAACTTATAATTATCTACTGTAACATTACTATGTAAGAAAGTTCGTGGTGTTCATACCATTTCATTTTCATCTGGCGTAAATTATCAATAATCTTACGAATATTTGTTGTTTATAAAAAAAAAACAGTATGGAGATATGACCATTACTTTGGTGATGCGTGCGTTCATGCGTGTCATTGTAGTTAAGTTTTAGTATGTAGTACTATTAATAGTATAAGATGATTGTGTTTTTGTTTTTTTATCATCCGATGAGGGGGTAAAGCTAGTCGAAAGCTAGCTCTGGTTAGTTGTTATGTTTTAGCACAGTAAAATGGTAAGTTTCTCTGCTGTAGAGGAGATGAAGCACCCAGAGATCACATCAATCACAGTAGCATACATAATTGTACATGTATAATGAACAAAAGTGACTCACAGTACTCCTTTATCGTTAATGCAAAACTGTAAAAATGTTATGAAGAAAAAGCATAGATTTATAACAACCCAACTCATAGATATTGACATAAAGTTAATCTGAAAGATACTTTTATTTGAAGCATCTGAGCTCTCGATGATCCAAATAATGTGGTTTCCGCTCAATAACTTTCCATTCAATTGACTCAAGACTATCTAAACTCAAACCTTTTTATTATATTTGTAAACATTAGTTATAACATAATTTTGACGGCTTTTGTTAAAACTGACTGACTGAAAGTCGAACCAAGTCCAACAAATTTCTATCCTATTTTTTTTATATTTTATAATCGTCACTTAAATAACATTTAAAGACAGTTACATGAGTGAGGTCATAATGGATCAAGTCAGTTATGTTAAGGGAATGACGAATCTCGCCTTAAAAGCCAAAGAAAATAGCCAACTAGTGTGGTGATTGAAGATGCACAAGTAAACACGTAGATTATGTAGTCTTAGACTGTTGAAAGGACCTGTGAGGATAAACAATATTGAGATAAATTTGTCTTTTTACAAGAGTTTGTGAATGTGAAGATGAATATAAGGCGAATTGAACTTGGTAAACAAAGGAAATATTTAGTCTATACATTATCTCAGTTAATTATTTTATATATTTTATTTACCACCTGCAATAGCTATTCAAATGAGCTTCGTCCATTAGTACCACGTGATTTTACAAAATAAATCGTTTTTGTATACAAATCTTATAAATGTCTGTGATAAAGGATTTATATTAATACTGGACGTTTATATTGAAATTTTAAAAGAGCTAACATTAATATTATCAAAATCGTGTTTAAAATGAACTCTCTATAGATCTACATGGTATATGTTCATGTTACTACTTTCACATGTTTAATCAATGGCCATTTATCATTATTATTATTAGTATATATATATATATATATGTATATATATATATATATATATATAACAAAATAGTTAGCTTGTTGTGACCTAATTTAGTAGTGTCAGCTAGTACGTGTCCATTGTAGGGATATAGACTATATTTAGGTCAGGTAGCGTGGAATTGTTAAAACGTATTGATAGACCGATTGGAGCAACGTTTTTAAGATATTTTTACATTTGTAATCTTTCATTAAAGAATAAATCATTTTGAAGTTTAGTTCATCAAATTCCATTAAGTTGGAATAATTTAACGGGTTTATTTGACATAAAACTAATTCAGGTTTACATTGGCCTTATAGCGTAAAATCCGCTTCGTACGATGTTTTAGAGAATTGTTGTTTCATGATTTACACGAAATGCACTAAGGTATGTGGACGATTTTACTATAAATGCTGACACTGTTATGAAAACAATGTCCAGTTAGCAGAATCATCTTTAGGTGTGGTTGTGACGAAAAAGATTGAACATGTTACTGTTCCAGTGCATAACGGCATATGGGTATGTGGATTTTATACTATGTTGTATTTAAATGTCTGATATATATATATTTGACATAATCAGATCTAAGTAAAGATATTGTGGTTACGATGAGGAATTGAGATTCACCATGTTAGAATTGATTGATATGTGTAATTAAATTTGTTGATGCTTATTTTGATATTCACAAACTTTTAGTGAATATTTACAGAATCGGTCTGTAATTGTTAATATTATGATGAAAGTTATGTAGAGATATAATTGATATGTTGAGATAGATGGAGGGTCGTTTATGAGATGTTGTTTAAACTGCCATGACACTGCAGATAGTAAGAGTTGAATGAAATGTTATCATATATTGATAAATCTACCATGAAACTGTTAGATAGTAAAAATTGAATAAACTGATATAATATATTGATAAATCTACCATGAAACTATTAGATGGTTAGAAATGAGTGCACTGTTATCATATATTGATAAAAATATTATGAAATTGAAAGATGGTAAGTAATAGACGCCATGTCATTACATATTTGAGTAACTAGTAAATCTGAGTTTATATATATATTGTAGCCGTTTTTAGACTTAGGCGAGAAATGTCCGCTTCGTCAATATCGACGTATAGACGTGACAGGAAGTCAGTTGGTGGCAGTACAGTCAAAGGACAGCAACCCACATATTCGTCATATGGACGACTTGACATTCCTGACGTCAGAATACGATCGATAGTCGGTACGGGGCGACGTGAAGCCATGTACTCAGTATAACGTTCAAGGGGAGACAATCCAGTTAAATAGCCACCGCCGCAAGGGACGAGTGATGCTAAATCTACGATATCTGGACGCAGAAAGGATATAGTGCATATTTATAAAAATTCGAATGATAAAAGCAGTTTGGATCGCGATGTAGGTTACGTAAATGTATGAGATAGAACTGTGTGAAAATAAGAGTGTTAATACCACCAAAAGACTTTTTTTAAACCAGCTGTGTTCTTTTTTGTTGAGTAATTATCTTTGATTTGCATATATTGTATACGTGTATATTCATAATTTTATTCATGTAAATTTTAAATTGTAAATTTTACTTTGTGTACGATTGTATTCTACCCTTGTGAGTTGTCGGCCCGTGTCTTTATTTTCTCCATTTAATACAGGAAAGCATTCATACATAAAAAATGGAAACAGATTGATGACAAACAAATTATTTAAAGATATTTAAAAAACTGAATTTATGAATAGAGACAATAACAAAACAATATAATATGTATTTGATAAATATTGCACACAAGCTAGCAAGAACACACACACACACACACACACACACACACACACACACACACACACACACTTTATCAGCGGTGAGAGACTAATGATAATGAGATACAATGTCGTATATCAGTCATCACGGAGCCTGTTGCAAGGCGGAGATTCGAACTCACGACCCCTAGATTGATTGCCAGACGCATTACCGACCGGGCCAGACAAGCCGGTCAAGAACGACTAAGACAGATGAAAGGATGGGCTAAATGTATGGAACGCCGGAGTTGTCTTATGTTTAGCATTGACATCTTAACGATTCAGTGTATTATTATCTTGGGTTGCCAGCTGACTTGGTAGAAAACAAACAAACAAACAAACAAACAAACAAACAAACAAACAAACAAACAAACAAACAAACAAACAAACAAACAAACAAACAAACAAACAAACAAACACACACACACACACACACACAAACACACAAATACACACACAAACACACACACAAACACACACACACAAACAAACAAACAACATTTTTATAAATAATAAAGATTGTGCTGAGCAAGCCTGTGAATAGTAGTTGAATTGTAGTTCCTATAGGTACGACATGTTTCAATACCACTCTTCATACGCCGTAGAAGATGACACAAATCTGCTTCTTCGCTGAGATTCTTTGTTGACTGGGATACCGATGTTAACATAAAAACGAACTGATAACATTTGTTTGGTTTTAGTATCGAACGCTGATACCTATTTCTCATCAGCTGTCACTATTTTTTTTTTAAAAATCTCATATCACATGTAACATGCTATTTCTGTAGAAATCGTGTAGCTGCTGCCATTCTCTTCTCTTTGTATTCGCTTGAAAGTAACCATGGTAAAACGCGACGCATATTCAAATAATCCGTAACACTATTATAGGTACTTCCCGTTGAAATGCCAAATAAAGGAAAGTGATCCGGTGCAGTCGATGTACGTTACTGTAGTATCGATAAAAATATTTTCACTATGACTACAATACTGATTTCTGCTGAATCAATACAGACGATATAGACCTTTGTTTGAATAACATTTCAAATTATACAAATGACAGATAAAGATTTTATAAGCATATTTTGAACACGCGTCGTATTTATTGCTTTTTACGATCGATGTCCCTTTTGTTTCCTATGTGACATATTTTCTGATAGCGTGTCTTCTTGTCCTGAATGAAAGAACATACTTAAAATATTAATATGCAAGAGTTCCGAGCTTTCTTTAAAAAAGTAACATACCATCTTACATCTCCTAACTGGTACCTTATTTGAATTGGACCAATAGTTTAGGTTCACAGTACTGTATAGTAACATATTACTCGTTTCGTTTACGTACTTGAACGGGCAATATGAGAATGATTTTGTAAATATTAAATCGAAAGAGCACAGCTGGAGACCAACGGAATGTATTTTCAGGTCTCACTTACCAGTTACGACCTCCACCCCCCCCCCCCCCCACCCCCTAAATGATGGTAGCAAGAATCTACTATTATAGCTGCATTGGTTTTCGAAGTTTACTATTTTACTTTTTACTGCTTGTATCTCTGTCTTATAGGCCCTTCGACAGTTCGTGAATTCGCAATAATTATAGTTTTAATGATCAGATCTCTGTTCTGACTGTCCTAATACTAATCTTATCTAGGTATTGTCTATCCAGCAATAATTAAGGTCTGATTTTCAACAGTTATAGTTTTTATGCTTTTGTCTCTATCCTATCTAACCATCAACTTTAATAATATCATGCTTATATCTATGTTTTTTTTGCTTGTATGCCTGTCTTGTCTTTCTCTCAACATTTATTGTTTTCCTGCTCTAATACGTTGCGAGTCCCTCAATGATTATTGTTTTGATGTTCGTATCTCTGTTTGGTTTGTCCTTCAATACTTATTGTTTTTATGGTCTTACCCTGGTCTTGTCAATCACTCGATAACTAATAGTTTCAAACACTTATCTAGATTATATTATCTCAGTTTCGGTTTGCATATCTTATTACTCTATTTTGCTTATCAATACTTATTGTTTTACTGCTCTAATATATTTCTAATTCCACCCAATGCGTATTGTTTAGTTTCGGTCTGTGCCGTCATCAATAATTATGTTTTTCTGGCTCTTATCTCTGCCATGTCTGTTCACCAAATGCAGTTGTTTTACTACTCTATTTTTATTATCTTTATTTCTGCATACTTATTACTTTGCTTCATATCCCATGTCGTGTATGTCCCTTAATACGTATTGATTTCTTTTTTTTTCTTTCCGTGTTTTATGTTATCGTTTTAATACAATAACCATTAAAATCCATCCAAAATCTGGTATCACTACACTTGTTAAAGATACACTTTGTCAAACTACTTATTTATTTCTTTTTAAAGACACCCAACTATTATTTTCGGCTCCAATGAAATACGCAAATCTGAAAAAAAACAATATCAGTTACTAAGAAGCACTCTATTAGCGTTCCCACTTGAATCAGCGGTGAGAGACGAATGCTAAAGAGACGCAATGTCCTAAACAAATTAACATGTATGTATGCAACAACCTGTCTTAAAATATCACTTTTGCTCCTTCCCATGACTGGCTGCTAAGAGAGGTTAGACGTTACTACAATTGGCAAACCTCATGAACTAATGTGTCACTGGAACACCAAATCTCGAGTGAAGACAGACAAAAGGTTTCAGAGAATATGCATATTTCAGAAATTATGTGAAGAAATTGTTCCTTATAGTTCACACGTGATTGGCGAAGGAAATTTGCTGAAAAAAACAAGACACGACTTGCAAATTGGTGCGGCTGCAGTAGGATATTTGTCAGCGGGAAATGACAATAAAACATAATGTAAAAGTGAACGAACAACATTAAAAGTATGGTAAAAAAATAAGTTCAAAACTATAACTACTTGTCGAAATTTATTACAAATATATACTTCATGTATACAATAATCAACAGTTTACTTATCCATATTAGGTCTCGGAAATACACCAAATTTCGTTGTTGTCGTCGAAATATTGCATATACAGTCAAACCTGTGTAAACGGTCACCTTTATTGAGCAACCACTTGTCTTAATAAACCACAATTGTTTTTTTTCCATTTATATGATTTCTGAGTAAAGTTACCTCTCTTAAAATGTCACTTTTACCCCTTTAACCCCTTTTGACTGGTTCATTAAGACAGGTTTTGATGTAGTTGTTTTAAGATTATTCCTTCTCATACGGTTGCAACATTGAATACTATAGATCAGTTAAGCTTTTACAAAATGTGTTTTATTTGAGGATTCGGGATGGTTCGTCTTTGGCACCTTTAATCATTTTAAATTGGAAATTTAATGACACATTTCTATTTTCTGCAATCTAAGCTCAACATTAAACACTGAAATAAACTGAGACTCAAAAGTTCTAATTTTGCTTGTTTTATTCATATCATTTGGAACTTTACATTTTTGACATTTCAAATCCTAGTCCCAATCTCAGACTCAGAACTTTCATGAATTTAGGCAATGTGAGCCCGACTATTTTAAAATACTGAAATAAAACAAGAGTGCAACATGTTCAATCTATGGAAATATACTAAGTATACAAATATACTTTTATATTCAAAGTGGGCATAATTCATTTAACATTAAAACAAAAAGCATATTTCCAAAGAAAAGCCGACTGGAAGCATTAATAGTAATAATATAGATAATGCTTACCAATAAAATAAAGAGTTCCAGAGTTCAGCATGAAGAAACCAAAGTAATTAAGAGGAACCGTTTTTCTATGTTTTAGTTTATATGATAGTGATGTTTAATAATATCCTCAAAATAATTCCCAAATCTTCCATTTCATGTCTAAATCCTAAACACCAAATGTCAATGACATATCTATAATGCAATTTAAGTCATTGGGCAGAAAGCATATTTTATGTTAAGAACATGTAATAATGGCATATCTACTGATTTATTTCTGTTCAAATAGGTTTGTTTTAGCTCATTTTAATTTCATCAATTATGATTTTACATTCAAACAACATACTTCCCCATTTTTTTAAATTACTCATTACAAATTGACAGTATGGCGTATATCACTGGTTTCCATTGTTTGCTAGTCTTACTATGCTTACTTTTTTAAAATTCTTAAATATATCCAAAGCAATATTGTATCAATGGCGGATATACTCTTTAAAAACTCGGCGTACTCCCCTCCCCTCAAACACCCACATGTTTTACAAAATGTATTATATTTGTACTGAAAGTTCAGATTTTGTGTTGAGCCCCACACCCTCTAAACTTAAATCCTGGATTCAGCCCTGTGCATAACAGATCAATTTGAAATCAAAATGAAATCACATGACGCATTGAATATGTCACAAAATATGCACTTTTGAGCGTGAAATCTAATTTAGTCTAACCTAGGCGCGTAGCCCAATTTAGGAAATTCCTTTTTAATGTATTTATTTTTAAAGTTTTAATTGACCTGATATATTGAAAAAAATATATTTAAGCCACTTTTAAAAGTTTGAAAATCCTGATTAATTCCCTGTTATGTTTAAAATCTCTTCATACAGAATAATATTATTAAACATATTTTATTATTGTTCATATGAGTGACCATATATGTGCTAAATGGTAGGCCCTTCAACAATTTACAATGTATGACCATTTACGAAACACAATGATGGATCTACATACACATTTTGGACAATTTTGTTTGATATGTGTATCATGTAGATATGCTATTTTCAGAAATATCGCCATTGGTCCCTTTAAACTTTGTATATACGTCTATAATATGTACATATGTTAAATACAAATATATATGAATACAAAAATCAATACAATAGATAGCAAATTACTGACACATGTACGTCATAATATTTTTAGTATCGACCTAGACTACAACACGTTCTCCCGAGACTGTGTACGCAGTTTCATCAGTATTGGAATGATCACGTCGACTGGACTTTTCAGCTAATACAATGTTATTTTTTCAGCATACAAGTACAGAATAATTGTTGGCTTCATTGGTTTCAGCAGAATATCTCTATCACCCCCCACATCCCTAAAAAAATGTTTTTTAATAATTATCAATAAAATGATATTATTTCTTTGATGTCAAATATACAATGTCGTTTTATTATAACTGAAGATGTAGAATTACAGTCGATCAATAACATTGACTTTCTAAACATGAATGTTTTCTTTGTATGTTATTTGCAGTGCGAATACTTATATCAGCTATTTATTAAACAGTGTTATTACGGCATGGTTTATGCATACAACACACACTCTTTATATAAAATAAAACGAAATATGCGGTACTGCATGACAATAAACCTAAATAACTGGACACCGGCAAAAATAGAAACATAGTATCAATTGCCAATAGTCAGAAAGAAATACGTAACAGAAACACAGCTCAGATTAAGTACATAAGTCAGAACAGAGGTAGTCTACACACGGCATCCGTTATAGGTCTCAATGAAGAATTACCTCCCCTGCATGACGGTAGCAAGATTATTACGCCCGAGAAATTAGAGCTGTGTAATTTGGTTTGGCATAGTTTGTTGTTTTTCTACATATGAGAGATATGGAACATTGTCATGAGTTGTGCCAAGTTTGGCTGACACTGGTTGCTGTTTAATGAATATATAACAGTTTGAAGATGCGTAGTGATACACTGCATAAATTGAACAGAATTGTCAAAAATGAAGGGGTGTCCTAAAACCATGGACATTGGGAAAAAGCAACATGGTCAACCCAATGTTTTTTTCTGCATATTTGGAGCAACAGATGACAATCTTTCGAAACAAAGTACTTTTAGAACCATCAGTAATGCGTTAAGTGTTCCAGAAGTGCATGTCTCTATATGTAGTACAGTGCAAAATTGATTGGTATGTGAGACGTTCAAGAAACAGTCATCTGAAGCAGAAGACGCTGTTTCATTGTGCGTTTGTTTGATGAGGATTGTTTTATTTATCAAACACGTGTGTTTTAACATACAGAAGTGGAGTTTGAAGCTTGAAAACGGATTTTAACAAGTATTTAATGATTTTACAGTGTAAACTTGACTACAGCAGGACAAAGTATACATAATGTAAGCTTTATAATAGAGATTTGGGACTGAACAGACATGTGTGTGGTGATAAAGTCATCGAGTATGGGCGACAGTTAGTTTTGTTGCCAGGATCTACCAGCCAAAAGAACGTTTTGGCTCACAGAGCACTTTATAAGTGGTAAAATGTATTTCTGAGTTTCCACAAAGTCATGATGTTAGCCATCTGTATCACAACAGCCTCTGTTTGCAGTTTGACCATCTGAGCCTGGAACCACATTTGTAAACATGGAGAGACAGAAATGCCTTCACACCATACCAAAGCATTGTCTAGGACATAAACAGTATCCAGACTGCATATTTCAGGTGAGTTAAATACAAATATGTGTATTTGTTCTTCTTTTATGATGTTTTATGCATATTTCATACTCCACCAACTCCCCAAAAACAGGTTATGCCAAACTACAAGTTTAAGCCTCAATTACATGTCAAGAAAGTCAGGTGAATATGTTTTGTGCTGTCGGTCAGCATCATATTGTTGAAAGTTAACTACCTTTTGTTTAAAACGTGCTTTTTTGTAAGCCAGCGAGCTCTGGCGCATTTTGTCGTTAATATTATTGTCCTGAATTTTTTTAAGTGAGCGCAAAACTTTGGTATTTGATGGGAACTATGTTCCTACTGCCTTAATTTTTTCTATGGATGAATTTGCCCGGCCGTCGTTTAAACGAGCTGCAGCACTTAATTTTTTGGCTTTGGCATTACGACGGTATGTTACATATTTTAGATTTGATGCATTGATTCCGCGGTGTAATGTCTCAAGCTTATTTGTGTCTGCAGCTTTTCACGTCTTAATGACGGCGTCTTTTCCCAGGTGCACGTCCAAACATTGAAGAAATTTTATTCTATTCTCACCCTGAATTATGAGAGGCTTGCATTTTGGCATAAACTGTAACTCAAGTCTATACTTTCCTGTTTTTTATTGTCACTCTTTTCTAATTCTCATCTCTTTACTTATACATTCATGGAGGCTGATGCCTTTCAACATTAACTTACATTGTATGTTTCTAAGCTTGCTATATATCAGGTCTATTTTTTACAATTTTTACATATCACCAATGAAAACAAATATATGTTCATTTAACGTTAAAGGGCTAAGTAATGTCAAAAAACGTAAACATATTTTTAGCTGGCTTAAATATAATCAATATGACATTTGCTTTTTACAGGAACTTCATTGCAGAAAAATAGAATATGATATATGGGAAAAACAGTGTGGAAATAAATTATTTTTAAGTGGTGATTGTTCGAATAGTAAAGATGTTGGAATTTTATTAAATCATTCTTATGATATCATTTAACACAAAGAAATAATTGAAGGTCGTTTGCAAACTTTAAAAATAAATGTCGATGAAACTGAAATAATGCTTATAAATGTTTATGGACCAAATACAGATGACGTAACTTTTTTTAACACCTAGAGCAAATTATAGCAACCTATAGTGAAAAATCAATAATTATAGGTGGTGATTTCAATACTATTCTCGATGTTAATATTGACAAGAAAAACGGGAGACAAGACACAAACGAAAAAAGTAGCGCAAAACTAAATACAATCAAAGATAGTTATGAACATTGTGACATTTGGCGCAAAAAACAAACTGACAAAAAACAATTTACATGGCATTTCTGTAGACTTGACTTCTTCCTTATCTCTGCAAACTTGATAAACAATTTTACTAAATGCAACGTCTCATCAGGTATTCGGTCTGATCATTCCTTGTTATACATAGAAATTAATTTTTCATGTCAACTTTATGGGCCAGGATATTTTAAATTGAATAATTCAATTATTTTAAACAAATATCAGCATAAAATTAGAAAAAGAGTTAAAGATATTACTGACAGAAATGCAAACACAAACCCTAATATATTATGGGAACTTATTAAAGGTACTATACGTAATGTTACTATCCATTATTACTGTTTAAAAAAGAAAAAAGAAAAAGTAGATGAAACTAAAATTATCGGAGAAATAGACAGATTAGAAATAAAACTAGTAAATGAGCCACTAAATGAAGATATTGTAAAGCAAATAAAAAATAAAAAAGAAGAGCTTGAAGACATCACTCTTAAACGCGCTCAAGGATATTATATACGAGCAAAAGCTAAATACATTGATGGAATAGATAAAAATACTAAATACATCTCAAATCTAGAAAAGAAAAATAGTGAAAAAAAACTTATATCTAGGTTATTAATCAATGATCGTGAAATTACCAAATCAGATGAAATTTTAAAAGAAACAAAACAATTTTATGAACATTTATACACTCAGCAAACTTTAGAGGAATCAACCTTTAACTTTTTTCCTGAAAATAATATTGTTTTAAATGATATTCAAAAGCTATCATGCGAAGGTACTTTAACAGAAACAGAATGTGTAAACGCTTTATTTAGAATGCAAAATAATAAAAGTCCTGGGTCAGATAGCTTAACAATAGATTTTTACAAGATATTTTGGTCAGACATAAAAAGCTTCTTCTGTAAAATCTATCAACTATTCTTATGAAAAAGGTAACCTCACTCAAATGCAAAAGCAAAGTGTTATAAATTTTATTCCGAAAAAAGATAAAGATTTAACATCATCAAACAACTGGAGGCCTATCTCAATTTTGAATACCGATTATAAAATAGCTACAAAAGTAATTGCGAATAGAATAAAAAATGTACTACCAATTTTAATTGATAAAGCACAAACTGGTTTTATTAGAAACCGTTACATCGGTGAAAATATAAGACTTATATATGATGTACGAAATTATGTAAATGAAAACGACCACCCGAGTCTATTATTCTTTGCAGATTTTGAAAAAGCATTTGACAGTGTAGATCACAATTTCATTTATAAAACTTTCGACTATTTTAACTTTGGAGAATCAATTAAAAAATGGATTAATGTTTTTTACAACGATATGCAAGGTTGTGTTTTTACTAATGGTTACATGTCTGATTTTTTTTACAATAGGACGTGGTGTACGTCAAAGATGCCCTCTCTCTCCAAATTTATTTATAATATCGATAGAAATTTTATCATTAGCTGTTAGTAACAATAAAGATATAAAAGGTATCAAACTTAATGAAAAGAAATTAAAAAAAGCCTGTTTGCTGATGACGCAACATTTGTTACTGATGGGTCAGAAAAAACTTTTAATACTCTTATTAAAACTATAGACGAATTTAGTAAAATATCCGGCCTTAAATTGAACCTAAATAAATCCACAGTATTAAGAGCAGGATCCCTACAAATACAGACAAAATTTATTGCAAAATGAAAAAAAATTACATGGACATCTAATCAAGCAGCCACTTTAGGAATCATCTTCACTAATAATAAAGCCGAACGAGTAGAAATCAATCTTAATACTAAAATAAACCAAATGTATTCATGTCTTACAAAATGGAAAAAACATAATTTATCATTATTAGGAAAAATAACAGTCATAAAAACATTTGCCCTGCCAAAAATAACATACCCATTGACAGTACTAGAAAACCCACCGGATCACACAATAACTGAAATCACTAAACAACTTTATTCATTCTTATGGGACAATAAACCAGATAAAATAGCAAGACACACAATTAAAAAAGACTATAAAGATGGGGGATTAAAAATGATAGATTTGAATGTATATCTATACTCAATAAAAGCAAGTTGGATCAAAATAATTTTTAACGAAGAAAATACCGGAATCTGGATGGATAATAATATATATATTATAACAAATTTGGTTGGAAAGTATTATTACAATCAAACATAACATATAAAGATATAACCAATCAATTCAAAACTATTTTCTTAAGGGATGTTTTACAAAATTGGGCAAAGGTAAACTTTAATTCGGAAATAACAAACATCACAGATGAAATCATATGGAATAACTCATTTATACAAAATAACAATAAAACAATATTTTATAGAGTATGGCTAGATAAAGGAATTAAATATATACAACAACTTTATGATTACAGAAATAAGAACTTTTATAATTTTAATACGATCAAACAACTTTACAATCTAGACAATTCAGATTTCTTAAAATACCACTCAATAATTGCTTCTATACCGAACTCTTGGAAAGAAAAACTTAAACATGAAACATACAACAACGACGACAGAACTTTTTTCATTGGCAGGATTTTAAAGGTACTGAAACCAAATAAAATTATATATGAGACATATATATCGAAAACAACTACCAATATTACAAATAAAGCTCAACAAAAATGGAATGACTCTTATGAAAATCTGAACTTGAAAAAAATATTTTTATCACCGATTTCATGTACTATTTATTCGAGATTGAGGTTATTTCAATATAAGTATTTATGTAGAATTATACCCACAAATAAATTCTTACACAAATGCCATTTAGTAAATTCAAGTTTATGTCAATTCTGCAATATGCATGTAGAAACAGTACAGCATTTATTTTGGGACTGTGCTCATGTACAACATTTCTGGACAAAAACAAATGATTTCTTATCACAAAACGGTATTAATGTAGCTTTTAATTTTAAAAAATATATCATTGGGCATACATGACGGCAACACAAAACAAAAAACAATAATAAATTTTGTTATTTTTTTAGCAAAATATTTCATTTTTAAATGTAAAATGCAAAGCGACATACAATGCTTTGACAACTATCTTAGATATTTAAAGGAATGCAAAAATATAGAACAAATCTTAGTCCAAGCGAGATCCAAACTGGAAACACATAATAGAAAATGGCACTCAGTAAAATTTGAATAATCCAATATAGCAACCTTATATAATTAAAATCAATATGTATTGATCTTATAATGAACATGATTCATCATCTCTCTCTCTCTCTCATTTGGTAACTAAAAAAAAAGAATAAAAGTAAACTGTTTTTTCCACATGCAGACTTGCCACCACAACACGTTGAAAATATGGAACATATTTCCTTACATTTACCAGTATAACAATCTACAATGGCTGTTTTCACATTCTCACTCTTTTCATGCAGTAGAGACAAATTAGTGTTACCAAATTTCTTTTGCAAATTTTTGAATTAACATTGAACTCTGTGAGAAAATACCGTTCGAGTTATCTTGTTTCTTATTGTTTTTGTTAGGTGAACAACGTCTGCCATTCTTTGCATCGGCTTCCCACACCTAGTTATTTGTGCTTCATTTGCTCCCTTGAACGTGTTGCTGTCCCCATCAGTAACCATATTGTTTATTGTTACTGGCGAATCACTGTTTAAATTTGATTCAATAGCTATTTTCGCCTCTCTGCGTGCGTCACCTGAAAAAGATATAATGCGAGTGTTGCATTTAATCTTGTAAAATGAAATTTCTTAGGCTTGTGTAAACGTGCTATACAAATAAGTCGTGTTGGCCAGAGACAAGCATTTAGTGAAGTATAGATATTTCATGATTACATACATTTATGTTGTAATACAGTTTGAAATATATATATATATATATATATATATGAGTGTGTGTATATAAAAAGGATATATGTCGGGCATTAGTGGCTCAGCTGTAAATTATTTTTTTTTAAACTTAATAATATTTATTATCAGTACTATAAAAGTATTATTACGCGTTATAGTGTTTCTTTTTTTTTCTTGTTTTTTCGTTATTCGTTTTTCATTTATTATTTTTCTTTTTTTAAGAAAAATATTATAAGCTTACAATATGAAATTTTAATTGAAAAGAAATATAAGTAATGCACTTTACCTATTGACTGGTTATCCTTCAGATTTTTACTGCACCCTCCCACCTGATACAAGTTGCAGCATCTCTATGAGAACAAAGTTTGCTTCCAACATTCAAGGCAATCACCTTCTTATGTTTTGTTTGTAACTCAATGATTGTTGTACTGACTTGAGTTGCTGGATGCATTGGGTTGTCTCCCCTGTATGTCTCAGAATCCACCCCAGCTATAATAGAACAATCCCTGCCAAATCCACAGGCTTCATTGTTTTCGATGACTTGGCACCTGGTTCGGTGAAAACTAGCTTCTGTAACCTCTATCACTTAATATGCTGCAAAATTGCAATGAGTTTGCATGTATTTGTAAGATGGAGACGGTATTTTCAAATAATCCGACAGATATCGCAAGTTGTTTGGACCAATGTTAGTGCCTAGCAGTCCCGCTGCTACTGACAGGTTGATATCATCTTGATTTGGTCCACGTCGACCGATCTCAATTTCTCTGTATAAGTAATATGTTTTGCCCGTAAAAACACATTTAGCACATTTTAGTTTCTCACACCATCCAAATGACATCTGCTTGTCAAATTCCATGTCAAACCAATTTTCCTTCGCAGGTGTCATCCAAGAATCTGTGTCCTGCATAGTTCCCGAAAAACATATCCGCAGTCTTTCCCAAATGGAAAATACGGTAGGTACACAGTTCCTTTTTTTCACTTTCATCTTTACTACATGGTTTTAGTACATCTTCTATAGCACTGACAGATGGCTTGCCTGGCCTTAAAATCTTTGTGGCTGGTACCTTCTTTGTCAACTGCTCCACACAGTAAAATGTCTGATTTTTAGTCTTGTATGACAACACTATCATAAGCATATTTTGTCATTCTCTTCAGTGTGGTTGGTTGATTGCTGGAATCAATATCAGACCATCTTTCCGTGCATGTTAGTAATCTTCTTGGATCAAATACTTTTTGGAATTGCGAACTCTTACGTTATTTATAGGGCATTTTTGAACGATATCGTGTATTTCGCATAAATCCTGATATTCTGATTTTCTTTTACCACAAAATATACTACTTCCTAGCTCTTTCACAAACTTTTGACAATTGATTAATGTTTAACTTATCTACTTTTCCCATTACAGGAAAAGGCAGTAGCTAATTGTACAGTACTTTGAGATTTGGACAGTGTTACCTTAGAAGCTGCAGTGTGTGTACATACAGATTATAAACATATAAGTCAGCCAGGTAAATATATCTACAAACAATGAAGTTCATTTGGAAGCAGAAATAAAAAGTCTAAGACAAGGTTTTGTTAAAAAAAAAGCAAATTTATTAAAAAAACATGTAATTCTATATATGGGCATATATTTGAACAACAACATTACATAATATTACATATGAAATGAAACTTATTGAAGTAAATCATAGAATTATCATTTTAGAAGGTAAATTAGCTCTTTCAAAGCAAAAAAAAAATAGTCATGATCTAGTGATACTATGTTGGTGTAGTTTTTTTTCCATGCTTGCAGAAACCACCATAAGTTGCATGAGATATTCTTTCTAATTCTAACACTTATTTTAAAAAATTGTGATCAGAAAAAGTATTGTTTTTTTTTTATGTAGGGAAATAGTGAAGCTTAAGCGACAAACATTTCAATGAGTCGCGACTGACCGTTCTGCTCTTCAAGGTCTCACTGAAGAATTACCTCCTCTACATGACGGTAGCAAGATTATAACGCCCGAGAAATTAGAGCTGTGTAATTTAGTTTGGAATAGTTTTTTTGAAAATGTTTTAAATGCTTATGTTTTCTTTCTACAGATGAGAAGAATGGAACATTGTCATGAGTTATGCCAAGTTTGGCTGAAACTGGTTGCTGTTTGATGAAGATATAACTGTTTGAAGATGCGTAGTGATACACTGCAAATATTGAATAGAATTTTCAAAAATGAAGGGGTGTCCTCAAACCATGGATATTGTGAAAAAGCAACCTGGTCAACCCAATGTTTTTTTCTGCATATTTGGAGCAACAGATGACCATCTTTGGAAATAAAGTACTTTTAGAACCATCAGTAATGCGTTCAGTGTTTAAGAAGTGCATGTCTCTATATGTAGTACAGTGCAAAAAATAATTGGTATGTGAGTCGTTATATATTGAAATATAGTTCACTGAAACGACCAGACACATCTGCATTCATTAGAATACAACAACAAAACAACAACATCAACAACTATATAACATTCTTGTTAAACATTTTAAATATACATAGACGAAAAAATCCACATTTTTATGCATTAAGTAAGATCAGCCAATACACCATCGCTAAATAAAACTTAATCGTACGTTCATACATGATTAATCAATTTCAAGGTAAAGTATTTGTGACATGCACCAAACATACTTATGAAGATTTAACAGTACGGAAAACACAATTTAAATATGTTTAAAAAAACAGTAGATACATTTTGGAAAGTGTTAGCAACATGTTGCGGCGCAGTTTGAAGAATTTATATTCAACTTATCACAAATTACAGAAGGCGTTACAGTAATGCTATCAAGGATGTGTAACACGAATATGATACTGTAATTTCATATAATAACAAGTTTTGTTCATTGTTTTGTAATAACAACTTGGCAATTATTACATATCAAATATGTCATTATATCCTAGTAATGACCTGTTGAAAAGTACGATGTATTTGAATGAATTGAGCAAGTGGAACGACAATCGGGATTGCTGTAGGATTATACCTTCAATGAATACTCAATTTCACAAAAAGAAAACAACAATTTCCGTACGCAGAAGCGGCTATTTTGTCCGCTCGGTTAGGCTTATGACGAATCAAATGAGTCTTGAGATTTTATTTGTATTTGTTTCATCTTAGAATTAGTCCAATTAAAGGTATGAAGGTCTTCAAACAGTATGTAGGTGCTGTTTAATTTTAGAATGGAGATTTCGTTTCAAACTACAATTTCGATTGCAATATTGTTTCTGCCACGTTTCCGTGGATTTGGTATACCAAACCATTTAGATTTTATTGATGATGTTTTGGTTTCTCTTTTTTGTTATGTATTTCCTTTCCAAATATACAACCTATAGCATAGATGTGTATAGAGTAAACTAATTTTTTGCAGTCGACTATTATCGTTTAAATTTCCATTACAATTATTCACCACAATTCATACATTATAGTTTTGCAACAATTAATGGTGTAAACGGCAATTTTGATTTTCACTTATCATTATTTTAGAAGGGATACGTTTTTATGTTGCAAACGCTGCACTAAACACCATACCAACTATACAAAACTTTGATTAATATAATGGTTGTTATTGATGATTTGTATAGGCAAGAAGCATTATACATTTACTTTATGATGAGTAAAAGTTGTTGTTTTTGGTGTTATTGTTGTCGTTGTTGTTGTTGCATAGGAGAGTCAATTTTACATACAATACGATTTATTGACGCAACTAAAATAAGTAATGTTGTATAATGATCCAGTAGTTATATCCGGCATAAAATGAATGAATGAAACACATTATATCACATATTAAACTATTCTATAAAGAAATTTAAACACACGTACCGCTATATCATTTCGATAGGCTAGTAACCAGTACTAGATGCATATCATATTTACAAGTGTCTATTTCCCCACATATTCAGAGATGGGAGATGCATGGCTGTAGAACCAAGTACATGACCATCTGTTATGGAGACCTTTACCTCGTGACAATTCGAACTCACGATCTCTATAGATTGACAGTCAGATGCGTTACAAACTCTATAGTAACAAAGTATCACAAAAAAATGGGTCTACTTTAAACTAAAAGAAATGCATACTACAATATAACATTTTGCATATCTGCAAATCAAATCCAAACAAAGGTTACACAAATATTTACATAACACGTTATGTACAGTGGCATAGTAAATATGTTGTTTTCACGTGACGTCACACATCCGGGTATTTCATCGCTTCCGCATTTTGAGTTTTATTTTGTAATATGTGATTCTATTTTGTAAACTTTTCTAGTTTTTTACAAGGATATGTAAAAGTAAAGTACTCTGTATTTCGAAATCATCTGCAGAACGATGATAACCTGCAATATCAATTAATACATGTAAACAGATCAGTAGTGTCTATACCCGTCTGTCTCATGGCACTTTCCAGTTCCCTAAATGTCGCAGTTGTCTTACTGTTTCTCGCCCACTTTATCAGAATAATGATGGCCTGGTCCACTACGCTGTGAGGATGGTTCGCCTGAGTCTGTTCAAAATCCGTTTGAGACAATCCCAACTCTAGTGCCAGCTGCAGCCCTTTTTTCCAATCTTTTTCGCTATTCTGGCTAATTCCTTTTCACGTGGGGCTCTATCAAGGATTTGATCAGAGAGGACAGAAGTATCTGAAATAAAGGATTATTACGTATACCCATGATATTAAAAAGTAACTATGACGACATTAATTCGATATTTGCTCACATGTAAACTTTTGTGATCACCATGCGTCGTCTGGTCCTTCTGTCCATCATTAATGATTGCATCAAACGAATGTCTCCCTAAAACAGTACTGCTGATTTCCCCCAAATGTGGTCTTAATCAGTCGTACATTCAGCTCTCCCAAGTTTGTTTAAGTCATGATCCTGGGGAAACATTTGGCTCCGTCCCAGTGGCTTATCAGTTTATCAGTGATATTGTAATCTAAAAATCTAAATCTCTCAGGAAACGACCAGTCAAATTGTTTCATATTTGGCTTACATGTTCCTGTGATTAGGGTTTTTATATTTTTTAAAATAAAAGGACTAAAGTCCATCGGGGTCCAGAAAGGGGATTTTTATTGTTATATAAGATTACTACTGGAAAACTGGAAATTCAATTTGTCTCATCTATCATCGTTTCCAAATCAACCATCTTGATGTTTGAAGCATATTTGACATAACAGTTAAGACTGGTTCCATTAAAGGGGATTTAATATTCATAACGGGTCAGTGGAATTTCAAAAGTCTTCTCAATAACTGATAAGTCAAATATATTCATAAATGTAAATCGTCTTCTCTGTGACCCAGTAAGTAATGGTGCTTTGATTTGTTACATACTGTGAATAATAAGGGAAAACAGGTAAATCTTCCATCCCGTTTCAAGTATTGACAATCGTCTTTTTTTATCATTCATAGCTGTTGAGTTGTTTACTATAAAAGGAAATTAAAATCAATAAGTGTCCAGTATGTTAACTATGTTAAACAAACATTTTAGCATTTTTAAAGTTTGTTATAAGTTTTCTGTTCTTTCGCTCTCATTCTCTTACAATTTTTGTCTTTTTCTCCTTCATATTTATTTTTTTTTTGTTTACAACTGCCGTACTCTATGTGTAATTTGTTTAACTGTAGGGGAAGACCGAATCTAATGTAAGAAGTACTTGTGGCCCAACCTCATTTCTGTATATATAAATAGAAATAAAATATGTTTAAACGAGTAAACGACTGAAAATGAATACAATTGTGAATGATTAAAAAAGCTCAGCCAAATTCGTTCATATTTAAAACGAATGATCTCTATGCGTAAGGGTTTCATTTTTGTTCAAATGAAATGATTATGATATATCTGTGCCTAGTAAGGGATATTGCTATTTAAATAGCAATGATATGGGACTTTGCTATTTAAATAGCAATAGCAATGATATGGGACTTTACTATTTAAATAGCAATAGAATGGGAAATGTTCTTTACTCCATCTATCTCAAGAAATATGTTAATCATCTTGAGATCTGGACCTTATTTCAGTCATAGCAGTTGAGATTGTCTATAATGAAGTGAGGGTGGAAAGTTAATTACCATTAGGAGTCAATAGTGGCACAAATAGAGATACAACTGTGATTTTTTTAAAGTTCTTCTTCTCAAGAACCGACCCAAACAAACTATTCATATTCATTACAAAATATTATTCATTGAGGTTGTTTTATGTTCAAATAACATAGCTAGAGTTCGTTTCGATTCGGGTGACTTTGAAACTTACATAGGAATACTATGGGAAAACATTTAATTTTATACGTTCTTCATAGGCCTTTTGAGCCTCTTGTTGTAAATTTGTATTTTAACAGAGATAAAACCGGTAAATCTCTCAGAAGTTACCGGCCTCTTATATTCATGAAATGATCAGAATAACAGAAGCAGTTTAACTTCCGATATTGGAGTCGGCTTTCTGTCATTGATTATGCTATAAGGCACAGTATACTATTGGAAACAGGATGCGCTTCCGTGAGGTAGTCGAATAATGGCGGTTATAAATAATCATTGTGTCTTCTTCTTTAAAAATGTATTTTAATGCTTTTTTTTTATTTGAATGGCATTATTGATGTTGTTTGAACATTTTGAAGGCAATGTCATGTTTGAATTGTGAATTAAGAAAATAAATGATGCTTGGAAATTGGGGTATAAATTCATAATTTCGGAAGTATATTTTCACTCTGTAAACAGTGTACACACTGAGCAGAAATGGCAAGAGAAATTAGTGTTAATAGTCTGAATGCGTGTTCGAATATACAACCTCCGTTGTCAATTCCGTTTCATGCCTCGCTACCATGTACAAGTGAAGTATGATTTCAACCTGTGCTACATTCTAGTTCTTAGGAATAAATACACAACAACATGTTGCGGATTCGATTTCCCACTTCTGGGCTTTCTTCGCATTCGAGTTCAAATCAATAAGTATGACTTCGACTTGTGGTGTATTTAAGCACTAAAACAACGGAAACATGTAAGGGGAAAATAATGTTTTCGAAATAATTTCGTGCACTTCGTCGCAATTAATTTATTTTGTAGATAAGAAACCAGCGAAATATTTTCGCCTACGGTTTACTTAATCAAAATTGCTATTGCATTATTAAAGTGTACATTTCTTTGCTATAACTGCAACACTCCACCCTGTTATTTGTTCAATCAATATGGTTATGCAATATTGTTCTGAATCTTGTTACGATGATCTCAATATCGGTAAATCTCTACTTTTCAACATCAATTTTTTTTAGGCGGTGTCTAAAAGTTAACAAATATTCAAGCAACACAAATTCTAACACCGAAAAAAAACTTTGCTCCATCATTTAAAAAAAACAAAATACACCTGATCAGTTGCTATTACATGTATAAAATTAAATGTATTGTCGATAATTCCTGATCCGCCATGCCAAGGTGTCTATACATTTCAATGCTTATAATAGCACATGGTGGAAGCACTCAAAGACGTACGGCATGTTTACTACACCATTTATTATATGGGAAACCCATGTTAATACAAAACAAGTCTAACCTTTTCGAGGTTTCTTAATTTCTGAAAAGTAAAAACAATTCAATCGTAAAAAGATATCGTGTCCAATAAAACAAAGTTATTAAACAATTTCAAAGATTGATTCCATGTTGATTTTGACGAATTAGATATGCAATATATTTCATTTGGTAGTTGTTTGACTTTGAACATTAAGCTACCAACAATGGTGATGTGCATAAAACGTTGTTATTTTGTGGTAATAAACTGCAAGATTATATTAAAATTGCAATATGCAAATTGCTGTTAAAGACTGGACAAGGTCATAGGAAAGTGACGATTAAATGCAAATGGCGATGCGATTTTCCACCTACAATTCGATAGACCAATGTGATGTGAAATATTCCTCCGAAGTTTGAACTAAGTTTAAACATAGTTTTAGTTTTCTTTATATATACTATATGGTAACAGATATATACACTCATCAAATAAGGATAAAAGCGAAAACATAATGCTTATCTCTAAGACGGTAGCGTTTTATGTAGAACACTTTTATGGTTAATAGTTTACTAATATATCGATATGTATATAAACATACATTACTAATAGAGAATTAAAAATAATATAAACGCCGTAGTCCTTATAATTGTTTGATGCATATGTGTTAAATCAACCGTGAATATGCAGATAGAACAATAAAAATAAATAAATAACTGAGACAACGGTGGAGGAAGCCATGTACTGATTGTGCATATTTGAAGTGTTTCCTATCTTTTTATAAAACTATGTTGATACATCGAAAATTCGACTCAAAATAATGTTCTCTAAAAAAATGGAATTTAAGATACTGATTTCTTGGTAAGACTGAGAGTTGAAAACAATTGCCTTGCGTCTACATATGTGTTACAGTAGAAAATATATCCATTAGGTTGAAGTCCAACAGGTAAAGAGGAGTAACTCATATACATATTAAAAATGATTTTGATTGAACGAAATACAATTGACACGGTGACACGTATGCGAGATCATTATAATCATTTTAAAAAAATAATCAATACCGCACTTTAAATGGGTTTCGACTGTTTTATTTCATCAAAACGATCACTCCATTTCCGTGTAAATTACACGAAAATGAAATGTAGTAATAAGGTGAATGCGTGCTCAAACATTATTTAAATTTCTAAAAAATGATTGTAAAGATTGCTATTGTATTATTAAATGTAAATCGGTACATTTCTTTAATCCAAGACAGACGTAAAACAACTCTAGTAAATGTTAAAGCATGTTGAAAACTACCCCGACTTGCTGACACCTGACCAAAATGCCAAACGTTTATATTGTAGTAAAAAACTCATAATTATATCAATTGTATTCCTAGGGAAATTTCTGACTTGCTCACTGGGTATGAAACTTGTTTTTTTTTTTATTTTGAGCCCCAATAGTGCATCAATAACAAACAATGGCTTGGTAACAATCAGGCTAGACTGGTCATAGCAAAGAGGAATATAAACGCTAAGAAGGTTTTATATGCTATTTACTTCAATTCTAGTGGTTCTATTTTACAAATCTTTGCAAAGACGGTAGAACAATTACATGCAAGATTTACAAAGATAAAGTACTTAAATATGTCAAAAGATTTTATCAAAGTAAACACGCAAGTAAAGGTTTTGAAGGCATACAGGTTATTCATGACAATGCTTCTGCCCACAAAATTAAACGCGTGCCCTCTTTCGTAGAACATAAACTGGTTATTCAATGTTGAGCACTCCGTTATTCCCCTGACTAAAGACCCATGTGACCTTGTCGTAGTTCTCATGCTAAAAATGATTGCAGGTAAACGCTATGTTACTAGAAGTGCCCTTTGGTCAGCAATTTTTCAGTGTCTTAACAATATTACAAGGGGAGACTACTTTGCGGCATTTCGGAAGTGGACAGCAAAACTTCAAAAGAGTGTATCTGTGCGAGGGAATACTTTCAAGGGTTTGCCTGAAAAACATCCCGTTCTTCCGAAGACATGTGACAGAATATATTGAATGCTCCTTGTATATCGGCAATAACAACAGAAAAATCAACATAGAACTATTTGTGTTTTTACTTAAACAATAGAAATAAAGGCAATGTATTTTTAATAAGTTTGACTTATATCGTGTATGTTAATATTTATTTCCTGAAATATATTTCCTTCAAAGGCGCTTACCATGTCAAAAGTTAGAACTAAGTTTCAGGTATATACAATCATAGAATATAGATAAAAACGGAAACATAATGCTAATGAAATCATTCTCTTTATCGTTTTATAAATTACACTTTTATGGTAATAAGTAAACTTATTGATCAGTACGTATATGAACATGAATTGATAATAAAGAATAATATGACGAACGTAGTGGTTACAGTTGTTTTATGTTTATGTGATATTGGCAATTTCTTTAAGTTAATCGTGAATTTACGTCAGTTGGAAAGTTTGAAACATTTTCCCTGCGTCTCTACATATGTATCGCAGTAAAACGTATGTCCATTACGTTTTATCAAGTTCAACATTAGAAGAAAGGAAACTCAAATGTTGATTGAAATGATTTTGACTGAGCGAACTACAACTTGCACGGAGACACGTATGCGAGATCTGTATTCTTATTTCAATAACATTTTAATGCAGCACTTTAAATTGTTTCCGTTTGTTATTTTTCATCAAAGAAAACATTCCATTCCCGTATGAATGACATGAGAAATGAGTTATACAAATAGTCTGAATGCGTGATAGAATATACACTTTCCGTTGTTAATTTCGTTTCATGCCTCGCTGCTGTGTACAAGTAAAGTGTGATTGCAGACCTGAAATGCATTTTAGTTCTTAGGAATAAATATACAACGAAATTCGGGTTGTATTCCCAACATATCGTGATGCAATTTAAATAACACTAATTATTATATTCATACCTAAATATAGTAACAAAAAAAAACGTTTTAACAAAATACATGTATGTTTAAAATCACGCGCCGGTATTTTTGCCTCAGGGTCAATATCGAGGCCAATATGGAAAATATGGACTTTTGGCCCTGGTACTAATCCATATTGGCTCCAGTGTTGAACAGACTGCGTACATTTTTTTGTGTGTAAAATCACGTCTATTTCCCGTAAAAATGATAGATAACTCGTCAAAGTCATAGCCACGAAATGCCATTACGAGAAAAATGGAAAATTTAAAAATGGCAGAAAAGACGTTAGAAAGCTAAAGCGAATCGTCTTTTGACTTTGGATGGAGCCATTAAACGCAATTCTTTACAAAATCTAGACAGATTAGGGAGGAGGACACCCGCAGATTTATGGAAAGTATGAAAATAACTAACAATAAACTAAAGACAAAGAGCAACGATGGAAATTTTCTAAACTCTCTGTGTAGCAAAGACTTGACTGTTCATTTTGAAGAAATGACTCAAATTGTCTTAAATATGGCCTTAGTCCGATTTTATTTGAGTAGGCTATAAAGAAAAATGACGAATATGAGCAAATACAATCAAGTCGTACCAGTCCAGTATACATCTGTAGCTACAAGACCACCATTACCAAAGGAATATTATGAAGAACGTTTTGTTTTAGCATTCAATGATTCAAGAAAGAAGTCACTGACACGAACTGGACTTTGAAAAAAGAGGCATAGGTCGACTCATTTACAGATGACGAAATTAAAATCATAAAACAAAATATGTGTAAACCCATTTCGTTTATTTAATGTTATGGTTGATTAAAGAAAGTATTAATAAAAAACATAATACTATTAGTATTTATATGTCATGCTTGTTCTCATCGGCGCCGTAGTCTAGTTGTAGAGCATTAGCCTGTAAATCTGGAGATCCGAGTTCTATTCCCCGTCAGGACAATTTTTATGTAGTATTATTCAAATAAAAAAGAGACCATAGTATATCACGTCGTCAAATACACATATATAGGTATAAATGCAATAAAAAGGTTAAAGTATAGTAAAGGGGTGCCTGTTGGTCATATTGGCCCTGGTCTTCCACATTGGCTCTCGGCAAATATGACCAACAGGCGCACCTCTACAGTAACTATAAAGTAACCTCTAAGTACTCAGATCTACATATATCTTGGAGGTAGACTATAGATCTCTTCATATAAGTTCTATAATTTCTTCGCATTAAAATTAAAATAGGTTAGTATCAACGTAAAGCATACGATTTAGACTTGAAGAGCATTTAAGCACTAAAACAAACGCAATTAAGTCTTTAAATAGATTTGAAAAGTCATGTTTTTTTTTTTAAAATTCATGTATTTCGTTGCAATTTAAATACTTGGATGATTAGAAAACAGGAAATATTATTTCGCCAGCGGTTTTAATCAAAATTGTATTTATAATATAAAAGTGTAGACCTGTACATGTATTTGATACAAGATAACCGTATAGCAACTTGAACAAATGTTGAAGGACATTGAAAAATAGAATTGAAAAAACAACAAAAGACACAACACAATCATAATCAACACAAACGATCGCATTTTAACTGCATATATTAAGTACTACATATGTGTAAGTACGTTTATCCACCGAGATTAAGTGACTACAATTGTAATACACAATCGATATATGCAATAGTGTTCAAAATAAAGCTACGATGATCCCAATTTCGATAAAATCCTACTTCTCAACGTACAAAAACACATTTTTGGTCCGTGTCTAACAGTTCACAAATATTCAAGCAACACAAATTCTAACACCGGAAAAAAAAATGAATAACACAGATCCAAGTGTGTAGAGTGCATCTCGAATTTCAAGTTGTTGGCAGTTGTATTAACAATTCTCTAGTAGTGTGCAGCATTATAACTAAAACAATGCACTGTTGACTGTGAAATTTAAAGAAAGGATTCTCTGATAAGAATCATGTACTTAATTATATAAAAACTGACCAATAGGAATATTGAGACCATATAGAGCGGTCATATACGTTCTAAGCCTAATTCGCATTCGAGTTAAAATAAGTTAGTATAAACGTAAAGAACTAAATCAGGCGCAATTGAGTATGTGAACAGAATGGAAAAAAAAGGTTTTTCGAATAATTCTTACCTTTCGTTTTAACTTAATTACTAACATATGCTGGAAACACTAAAGACGTACAGCACGTTTATTACACCAATATCACTATTTCATGATATTTTTTTAATTCAAGGTAACTTTCTCAATGTCAAGCTCTGTTAATTAGTGAAGTCGATGTTAATACATAACAAATCTTACCATTCTAAGCTTTGAGCTCTTTTGCAAAGTAAATACAATTAAATCGTAAAACGAAATACATATGCAATATATTTCTTGTGTGAGTTTTGTGAACTTGAATTATAAGCTAAAGACAATGGTAATATGCGTCAAATGTTGTTATTTTGTGGTAATTATATGCAAGGTTATACTGAAATTGTAACATGCAAATTGTTGTAAAAGGTCATAGGAAAGTGTGGATTCACATACAAAAGACAATGCGATTTTTTTCGAACCACAACTCGACGGACCAATGAGATAATAATAGCACATTGGTTTGCTGTGTTTATCAGTGAGAAATATTCTTCCGCAGTTAGAACTAATTTTAAAGATACTTTTATTTCTCTTCATATATACAATCATAAAATAAGGATAAATACGAAATAATTATGCTTATCTGTAAGAATTTATCGTTTTATATATTACACTTTTTATGGTAAATAGTGAATAGTAAACTTATTAATCAATATGTATATAAAGTGTATTAATAATAGAGAATTAAAAATAATATAAGTACCGTAGTCGTTATAGTTGTATTATGTATATGTGTTATTAACAATTTCTTCAAATCAACCGTAAATATGCAGATTGAACATTAGAAATATATGATTGGCTGAGACAACTGTGAATGAGGCCATGTACCGATTGTGCTAAACTATCAACAATATGAGATATATCTATATGAAGTGTTTCCTGTTCTTTTATAAAACTATATTGATACATAAAAAATTCGATTATTCGAGTCTACGTCAGAATCATGTTCTTAAAAAATTATGGAATTTAAGATACTGTTGTCTTAGTAAGTCTGAGAGTTGAAAACACTTGCCTTGCGTCTACACATTTGTTTCAGTAGACAATATATCTATTAGGTTGAAGTCCAACAGGTAAAGAGGAGTAACACATATACATATTAAAAATGATTTTGATTGAACGAAATACAGTTGGCACAGTGTCTCGTATGCGAGATCTGAATACTCATTTCAATACAATATTCACTTTAAATGATTTTCGACTGTTTCTATACAAATGAAAAATAAATGTTATGATTTAGTATTACAAATTACGATAAGAATTTGTTAAATGGAAAATCGTTACATATTTTTCAAATTTCGTTTCTTTATTGAGATTGTCTTAAAAGATTTACAGCATGTTTACTACATCAATCTCCATAGTTCATGATACATTTTTAATTCAACGTACATTCATAGTGCCAATGGGTCAGGCTTCAAGTTGTATCAACATTAGCAACAGCCCTTCCCAAAGAGAAAGTCACATTTAGATGTACACGTGTTCCGATATTTTACATGTAATCACATCAGTTCTTTTAATCGAAAAATAAAAAATATATATTATAAAAAATAATAAATAAAGATAATATTTGTAAATAGAAATCATGATTTCAAATAAGGAAAAAATGCTCAAAAATAGTTATCCTAACCTGACAAGATAAACATCTAAACTACCGTACCCAGGATACATGTCCCATTAAGTTATAATTACCGTCATAATTTTGAAGCCATAAACAGCTATTACTGACAGCAAATAAAAAACGTTTGATGCGTATAAATAGAACTTCATCTCGTTTGGTATCCGCTTATGGAATAAGCTTACAGAGATCATCGTTAACGCCCCATCCCTCGACGCATTCAAGTATGGGATATGGGCAGCTCTTTCCCTATAAACTGTTAGTAGCGATGATTATAACCTGTTTTAACCTATACATATCGACCCTCCCTGAGCTGTCCTAAGTTTTAAACTACAGTACGAGGATGCCAATCAGATGGAGATGGAATTTATTTGACGAATACGAGATACTATTCTTAAGAATAATTGATAATCGTTAGGACAAATATTGGCAAACATATATCTTTAAAACATTTATTAAAATCAGAAATTGATATCATTATTAGAATTAAACTGATGTTATCCGATTAACCAAGTGTCAGTACTTTATGTTAATGGCCAGCCTATAAGTAAGATACACTTACCAAGATCGAAATCACAAGCACGTACCGGTGAACAAAATTAAACTTAATTATAGTTATATATTTGTACCATAAACAAAACAATCACAGTCAATGTATTAAAGTCATGGTGAATTTTGCATTTTCTTTACTTGTACGTATTATGTTGAAAAAAATTGAATTTAATTTATCGTTCTACAAAGAATAACTATATCGTTCTACACATATAGAACAACAATATACTATTAAATAAGTTTACACAAAGTCTGTTTATGAAATATTTAGGTAATTTTATATATTGTTGGCTATATATAAACTGCTAAAATGCATTCTGTTTTTGAAAAGGTATTAAGTTTATATAAAAAATGTATTGTACTACATTGTATAATTTCTCTATTAAAGTATTTATTTTACATGGCCACCAAGAATAAATATTACTTAATAAAGATAATAACATTTTAAATCAAACAAAAACAAAGAACTGAACAGATACATGTAGTAATTACCTTCACAAAGTACAAATTCCGTTAATAATTACGTTTCATGTCTAGCTACTGTGTACCAGTAAAATGCAATTTCAGACTAGTTCTGCATTAAGTTCTTATGAATAAATACACAGCTTCTTACACATAAGTAATTCAGTATGTGAAATCATTTTCATTATCGTTTTAAAAAATTACCATGTTATGGTAAATAGTAAATTTTTTTATCAAGACGTATATGAAAATTAATTAATAATAGAAAATAAATAATAGTGAGACTTTCTTGAGATTATCTGTAAATTTGCGGATGAAACGATAGTGTTCTTTATAAAATTATGTAGCTGCATCGAGAATTCGATTATTTAATCAACTTGGAATTTGTGTTCTGAATAGCTTATGGAATTTAAGATACTGCTTTCTTAGAGAGACAGAAAGTTGAAAACTCTTGCCTTGCGTCTCCACATATTGGTTACAGTACAAAATATGCCCATTACGTTTTATTAAATTCCACAGGAATAGAGAGGAAATTAAAATATTGATTAAAAATGATTTTGCTGGAACAAACTACAACTGAAACAGAGTCTCGTATGCGAAACATGTATGTTCATTTCCGAAATAATATATACAACACCATGGTTTCCGTCTGTTTTATTTCACCAAAAATGTCATTCTATTCCCGTATAAATGATACGAGAAATGAGTTGTAGTAATAGTGTGAATGCGTGTTCGAATATACACCTTACAACAACATTCAATACCGGTTTTATCCAGGAATCAAACTATAGAACGGTTCATGTACATTCTGAGCTTTCTTCGCATTCGAGTTAAAATAGATAAGTATAAACGTAAAGCATGCGATTTAAGACTGGTGGCACATTTAAGTACTGAAACAAACGCAATTGAATATGTTAAAACAATTGAAAAATAATGTCTTCGTGCACTACATTGCAACTTCAATACTTTGCAGATTAGAAACCAGCGTACATGTATGTTTAAAATCACGCGCCGGTATTTGGGCCTCAGGATCAATACCGAGGCCAATATGGAAAATATGGACTTTTGGCCCTGGTACTAATCGATATTGGCTCCAGTGTTGAACAGACTGCGTACATTGTTTTTTGCGTAAAATCATGTCTATTCCCCGTCAGGACAATTTTTATGTAGTATTATTCAATGAAAAAGAGACCAAAGTATATCACTTCAATTCAAAGTCGTCAAATACACATATATAGGTATAAATACAATAAAAAGGTTATAGTATGGTAGAAGTGTGCCTGTTGGTTATATTGGCCCTGGTCTTCCACATTGGCTCTCGACCAATATGACCAACAGGCGCACCTCTACCATACATAACCTCTAAGTACTCAGATTTACATTGATCTTGGAGATAGACTATAGGTCGCTTCATATAAGTTCTGAGATTTCTTCGCATTAAAATTAAAATAGATTAGTATCAACGTAAATCATACGATTTAGACTTGGAGAGCATTTAAGCACTAAAACAAACGCAATTAAGTCTTTAAATATATTTGAACAGTCATGTTTTTTTTTTAAAAAAATATCGTGTATTTCGTTGCAATTTGAATACTTGGATGATTAGAAAACAGGAAATATTTTTGTCAGCAGTTTACTTAATCAAAATTGTATTTAAAATATAAAAGTGTAAACCTGTACATGTATTTGATACAAGATAACCGTATAGCAACTTGAATAAATGTTGAAGGATGTTGAGAAATAGAATTGAAAAGAAAACAACACTATCTGATCAACACAATTAATCGTATTTTAACTGCATACGTTAAGTACTGCATATGTGTAAGTGCATTTACCTGCGGGGCTTTATTTCGAATACCGCATCGTTAAAATATAGAAACTAATATACTGAAACTATTGCATCGTTATTAAAAAGTGTTTATGCGAAATACAATAATAAATAGGTGTTACATGTATATATTCAATAACAATGGAAAAAAACACACATCATAAAGCAGTGTACGTTTACCAATACTATGCAAATTCATTAAATGCAATTTTTAATGAGTTTAACTTATGTCGTATATGTTAAAAGATATTTCCTTCAATGTCACTTATACTGTCGAAATGCATCTGTAGAGGACCGTACAACCGAGAGTAAGTACCGTCTTGGTCGAAAAAACATCAATAGCAATATTGGTATTTACCCCGTGATTAAGTGACTACAATTGCAACACACTTGTAATTTATTCAAGCGATATATGCAATAGTGTTCAAAATATGGTTTAACGTACGATGAACTAAATATCGATAGAGTCCCACTTCTAAATATTAAAAAACAATTTTGGTCCGTGGATAACAGTTCACAAATATTCAAGCAACACAATTTCTAACACCAGACAGAAATGATCAAGGATTTTGATCCATTATTAAAACCTCATATTTACCTGCTATTATCAAATTTAATGTATTATCGTTTATTCCGAAACCGCCATGGCATGGTGTGTGTATATTTCAATATTTATCAATAACACATAGTGGAATCTCTAAATGATTGACGGCATGTTTACTTCACCAATCTACATATTTCATGATACAAATTTAATTCAACGTAGCTATCCCAATTTCGAGCTCAATTCATTACGTGATGTCCATGTAAATAGAAAAACAAATCTTACCCTCCGCACTTTTTCTCATCACTAATGCAAAGTAAATACAATTAAATCGAAAATGATATCGGGTCAAATAAAAACATTTATAAAATAATTTCAGAAATTAATTTTTGACGGAATACCTATGCAATATATTTGTTTTTGGAGTTTTATGAACTTGAACTTTAAGCTAATGACTATGGTGTTGTACATAAAATGTTGTTATTTGTGTTATTAAACTGTCAGGTTATACTGAAATTGCAATATGCAAATTGCTGTTAAAGCCATACTTTGACTACCAGTGTAGTAAATATTTGTAAGAGAAGACAATCAAATTACAAAGCTACACCAGGCTATCTGCTGATGGTGCATAACACATATCCAAGTGTGTAGAGTGCATCTCGAATTTCAAGTTGTTGGCAGTTGTATTAACAATACTCTAGTAGTGTGCAACATTATAACTAAAACAATGCATTGTCGACTGTGGAATTAAAAGAAAGGATTATCTGATTTGAATCATGTACTGAATTATATAAAAATTGACCAAGAAGATATTGAGACTATAGAGCGGTCATATACGTTCTGAGCCTTATTCACATTCGAGTTAAAAGAAATTAGTATAAACGTAAATAACTAAAAGCGCAACTGAGTATGTGAACAGAATGGAAAAATGTTTTCGAAATAATTCGTGCCTTTAGTTGTAACTTAATTACTTACATATGCTTGAAACACTCAAAGATGTACAGCATGTTTACTACATCAATCTCTATATATCATGATACATTTTTAATTCAACGTAACTTTCTCAATTTCAAGTTCTATTAATTAGTGAAGTCGATGTTAATACAAAACAAGTCTTATCATTCAAAGCTTTGAGCTCTTGTGCAAAGTAAATACAATTAAATCGTACAACAAATACATTTTATCCAATATATTTCTTTTTGGAGTTTTGTGCCATTGGTATTTAAGCTACGCACAATGTAGATGTGCATAAAATGTTGTTATTTTGTGGTAATAAAAGGTCAGGTTATATTGACATTTCAATATGCAAATTGCTATAAAACCCAAAACATTTACTGCCAGGTAGTTAATATTTGTAAGAGGAGACTATCAAATTACAAAGCTACACCAGGCTATCTTCTGATTTTGAATTAACACAGATGAAAGAGTGTAAAGTGCATCTCGAGTTTCAAGTTGTTGGTAGTTGGAGTTAAACTTTTTCAATCAAACTGAGTTTAACAGATTTTCGGAAAAATGTATTAACAATTCTTTAGTAGTGTGCAACATTATAACTAAAACAATGCACTATAGACTGTGAAATTTAATGAAAGGGTTTTCTGATTTGAATTATATACTGGTTTATATAAAAACGGATCAAGAGAAATCTAGCCGTTTGTAGAAGTCCGCATATAGACTATGGAGCGGTCATATACGTTCTGAGCCTTATCAGCATTCCGGTTAAAATCAATTAGTATCAACCTAAAGGACTAAATCAAGCGCAATTGAGGATGTGAAAAGAATGGAAAAAAGAATATTTTCGAAATAAGTCGTGCCTTTCGTTGTTACTTAATTACTAACATATGCTGGAAACATTCAAAATGAACAGCATGTTTACTAATCCAATCTGCATATTTCAAGATACATTTTTAATTCAACATAACTTTCTCAATTTCAAGCTCTATTAATAAAGTGAAGTCCATGTTAATACAAAAACAAATCTTACCATTCAAAGCTTTGTGCTCTTTTGCAAAGTAAATACAATTAAATCGTTAAAAGAAATACATATTATGCAATGTATTTCTTTTTGGAGTTTTGTGCCATTGGTCTTTAAGCTACGGACAATGTAGATGCGCATAAAATGTTGTTATTTTGTGGTAATAAAATGTCAGGTTATATTGTAAATGCAATATGCGAATTGCTGATACAGACAGGATCCAGTCATTGAAAAGTGCGGATTGACAAATAGCAATTCGAATTTCGATAAACCAGTGTGATGAATATAGCACATTGGTTTATATATAGTTAAGTTTTAAGTTGTATTATTGTAGGTTCCTTAATCTGTCTGCAGTATCGTCAGCCTGTCATTTCACTATTGTATATACAACATTGTTTTTTTTTTTTGTTGTTTTGTATTTTTCGTCCTCTGATGAAGGCCTATTGCCGAAAGCTAGCTAATGATATTCCGTTAAGTTAAGTTTAAGCAATGTATCATGGAAATTATCTCTCCTGTATTTAATATGTCTATTATTTACATATCCTTCGCGGATCCGGTGCTCCTGAAAGGTGTTTTGTTAGACGTGTGATTCTCCCTATCATATATATGGATCAAATATATTCGATTCATCGTCAAAAATCTACTTTTAAAAGATATTGGAAATTAAAATACAGCTTTTTTAGACTGACAGAAATTTGAAAACACTTCTCTTTCGTCTATATATTTATTACAACAGGAAGTATGTCCATTACGTTTTCTTAAGTCACATAGGATTTTTATTAAAAAGGTATGTTCGTTTCCGTTTAAATGACATGAGAAATCACGTGTAGTAATAATCTGAATGCGTGTTCGAATATTTTCTATATTTTTTTTAAAATGTATTTTAAAGTATTACTGACAAGATTGTATTAAAATTAACGAGTGTATATTTATGACCCCGATTCCCACGTACTTCCGAATCGGTTTGACAATATTCTTTTTCAATTGTCCATAATACATACAATCCTAGCAGGTTGTCTTGATTTTATCTTGTAAATTATATTTTAATTTGTTTTATGTTGAATTCATTTATTAAAGAGAATATCTCCATATTCAAACAGAGGCTAAATGAAAAACATATTAATGAATTAAAGAGACACAATATAGAGGTAATTTGTTTTTTATACTATTTGATGATAAATAATTTCATGTTGTAAATTATTTTTTAAACATTTATATTTGTATGATCGATATAGTTTATTAGATAGATAAAGATCAAGATGTCTGTAGTTTTCTACTATAAACTTGGTAATTCTTGCACTTGTGGGTGATTACTAAAGTTCATTTTGCCTGAAACGAGTTCATTAATATTTTAATTTATCCATTATATACTCGTACAATAACATGAATAATAACAATACATTTATATTGATATATAACATTAGCAACAGCCCTCCCTAAAGACAAAATCACATTTAAATGTACACGTTTTCCGATATTTTACATCAAATCGAAAAAAAAAAAGAAAAAAGAAAGAAATATATAACAAAAAAAAATACTAAAAAAATTGCAATCCTAACCTGACAAGATAAACATCTCCTAAACTGCCGAGTCCAGGATACATATACCATTAAGTTAACCATCATAATTTTGAAAACATTGACAGCTACTACTGAGACCAATTGAATTTTGATGCGTATAATTAGTTATTTCATTTTCTTTGTTATTAAAATTACTGCACTGCGTGAAACTACAAGTGAATCTGTATTTATAGAGTTAATTTGAACAAGCCACCAGTCGGCCCACTTTGACATTTTAACTAGCTCAATATTTACAGTATTGGCAGCTTGAATCTGGTTATCAACTATATTGAAAAAAAAAACATTTTAGCAAGAGGAGGACACACAATCAGATAAAAGGACTCATACAGCAGGACAATCATTCACCTCATTTGGTATTCGCTTATGGAATCAGCTTACAGAGATCATTGTGAACGCCACATCCCTCGGCGCATTCAAGTATGATATATGGGCAGCTCTTTCCCTATTAACTGTTAGTAGCGATGATTACAACCTGTGTTAACCTATGCCTATCGACCCTCCCTAACGTGTCCTAAGTTTTAAACTACAGTGCGAGGATGCCAATCATATGGAGACGGACTTTATTTGACGAATACGAGATACTAATCTTAAGATAATTGATAATCTTTAGGAAAATGTTAAGCAAAGATGCATTCATAAATCATTGATTTAAATCAATTCTCTTTTAAAAAGTGTTTAAAATTATATATAAAAATATGTTGTACTACGTTGTATAATATCTCTGAAAAAAGTATTTATTTTGCATGACCATCAAGATTAAATATTACTTGATAAAATCATTAACATTTTAAATAAAATACAAAAAAGAAATAAACAGATAGCGATCACCTTCAGAAAGTACAGCCTCCGTTAATAATTACGTTTAATGCCTAGCTTCCGTCTACTAGTAAAATGCGATTTCAGACTAGTTCTGCATTTAGTTATTATAAATAAATACACAGCTACTTACACAATCGTAACTCAGTCTATGAAATCATGTTCATTATCGTTTTAAAATGTACCATGTTATAGTAAATATTAAACTTTTTTATTAATATGTATATGAAAATAAATTAATGATAGAGAATAAACAATATTGACGATTTCTTTGGATTATCTGTAAATTTGCAGATAAAACAATTATAGTGTTCTTTATAAAGAAATTGTAGCTGCATCGAGAATTCGATTGTTCTAATCAACTTGAGATTGAAGTATTCAATAGCTTATGGAATTGAAGATACTGTGTTCTAAGAGAGACGGAATGTTGAAAACTCTTGTCTCGCGTCTCCACATATTTGTTACAGTACAAAATATGCTCAATACGTTTTTAAAGATCCAAGGCAGTGGAAAGTAAATTCAAATATTGATTAAAAATGATTTTGCTGAAACGAACAGCAACTGGCACAGAGACTCGTATGCGAACCATGTATGTTCAATTCCAAAGTAATATAAACAACACTATAAATGGTTCCCGTTTGTTTTATTTCACCAAAATGGTAATTCAATTTCCTTATAAATGATATGAGAAATGAGTTGTAGTAATAGTCTGAATGCGCGTTCGAATATACACCTAAAACAACACTCAATACTAGTTCTATAGAACGGTTCATGTACGTTTTGAGCTTTCTTCGTATTTTAGTTAAAATAAATCTGTATTAGATTATTCTAATAAACTTGTAACTGATGTTCTCAATAGCTTATGGAATTGAAGATACTGTTTTCTTAGAGAGACGGAGAGTTGAAAACACTTGCCTTGCGTCTCCAAATATGTGTTACAGTACACAATATGCCCAATACGTTTTTATATATCCACAGCAGTAGAGAGTAAATTCAAATATTTATTAAATTTGATTTTGCTGGAACGAATTGCAACTGGCACAGAGACTCGTATGCGAACCATGTATGCTCATTTCCAAAGTAATATAAACAACACTATAAATGGTTTCCGTCTGTTTTATTTCACCGAAAAGGTAATTCCATTCCCGTATACATGATATGAGAAATGAGTTGTAGTAATAGTGTGAATGCGTGTTTGAATATAAACCCTAACACAACACTGCATTCCGGTTCTATCCAGGAATCAAACTATAGAACGGTTCATGTACATTCTGAGCTTTCTACGCATTCGAGTTAACATTCGTGGTGCACTGAAGTACTGAAACAAACGCAATTGAGTATGTTAATACAATTGAAAAATATTGTCTTCGAAATAATTTTCTGCACTTCGTTGCACCTTCAATACTTTGCAGATTAGAAACCAGCGAAATATATTCGCATGCGGTTTACTTAATAAAAATTGCTATTGTATTATAAAGGTGTATATCTGTACATTTCTTTGATCCAAGATAAACATATATCAACTTAAATAAATGTTAAAGCACGTTGAAAAGTAAAACCGTGTCTAACAGTTATATTCAAGTCTTACCCACCACACTTTTTCTCATCGCTAATGCAAAGTAAATACAAAAAAATGAAAATGGTATTGTATCAAATAAAACAATTTAAAAAACAATTTCAGAGATGTTGTTTTTGACGAAATATATATGCAATATATTTGCTTTTGTGAGTTGTGTGACCTTGAACATTAAGCTATGTACTATAAAAGATGTGATGAACATAGCACAATGGTTTGATGCTTTTTTGTTGGAAGTTTACATCCGACGCTGGAAATACGTTTAAACATAGTTTTATTTATCTGATATTAAACTTATTGATTATTAAGTATATAAACAAAATATATTAGAGAATAAAGAATAATAAAATTACCTTATTGATTATAGATATTTTATGCATATGTGATATTGACAATTTCTTCAAATTAACCGTGAATTTGCGGATGGAACAATATCAATGAATGTATTGACGAGATAATGTTTGAGGACGCCATGTAACGATTGTTCTATACTACTGTTAACAGGATGTGATATATCTATTTGATGCGTTTCGTTTTCTTCATAAAATTATGTTGCTGCATCAAAAATTCGATTAAATATTTAAGCAACACCGGCAGAGCTGAACTTTGCTCCATTATCAAAGCCAAATATTAACCTGGCTTCTGTTTCACCAACATTTAACTTAAATACTTAAAAACTTAACTTAGTTTTGACTGGTTATTTATTTATTATATAATCAATATCATTGACACAATATGTAGCTTTACTGGAACCAGTCTAAAATCATGAACACATGGCTGCTTTTCTTAGATTTAAGTTTTTAAGTATTTAAGTATATGTTGGTGAAACATGAGCCAGATCTGTTATTATCAAATTTAATGTATTGTCGTTTATTCCAGAACCGTCCTAGCTTACTGTCTATACATTTCAATATTCGTAACTGACACATGCTTGAAGCACTAAAAGGTGTGTTTACTACACCAAACTCCATATTTCATGATACAATCTTAATTCAACGTATTTCCTAATTTTGAGCTTCATTAATTATGTGATGGTCATTTTCACACAAAACAAATCTTACCTTTGAAAGCGTTCCACCGTTCTGTAAAGTAAAATCAAAAGAATTGTAAAACGGTACCGTGTCCAATAAGAAATATTGATCAAACAATTTCAAAGATTAATTATAACTATGTTGTTTTTAACGAAATATATATAAAATATATTTGTTTTGCAAGTTGTGTGATGTGGAACTTTCAGCTATGACATTAGTGTTGTGTATAAAATGTTGATATTTTGAGGTAATAAACTGCCAGGTTATATTAAAATTGCTTTTCTCTAAGATTTTATCGTTTTATATAGAACATATTTATTGTAAATAGTAAATAGTTAACTTATTGATCAATATGTATATATAAATACATTAATGATAGAGAATTATCAACTATATAATAACCGTAGTCGTTATAATTGACTGATGCATATGTGTTATTGACAATTTCTTTAATTCAACCGTGAATATGCAGACGGGACAAAAATAATAAATGCATAGCTGAGACAACGGTGGAGGAGGCCATATACCGATAGTGCTATACTTTCAAATATATGTAATGTATCTATTTAAAGTGTTTCCTGTTCAGTTATGAAACTATGTTGATACATCGAAAATTCGACTATTCGGGTTAAAATAATGTTCTAAAAAGAACGGAATTTAAAATACTGTTGTCTTGGTAAAACTGAGAGTCGAAAACACTTGCCTTGCGTGTACATATGTGTTACAGTAGAACATATATCCATTAAGTTGAAGTCAAACAGGTAAAGAGGAGTAACTCATATATATATATATATATATATATATATAAAATGATTTTGATTGAACGAAATACAGAGTGTACGGTGACACGTACGCGAGATCAGTATACTCATTTTAATAAAATAATTAATACCGCACTTTAAATGGGTTTTGACTGTTTTATTTCATCAAAACGATCACTCCATTTCCGTGAAAATTACACGAGAAATGAGCTGTAGTAATAAGGTGAATGCGTGCTCGAATATTATTTAAATTTCTAAATAAATGGTTTTAAAGATTATTATTGTATTATAAAAATGTATATCGGTACATTTATTTAATCCAAGACAGACGTTAAACAAATCTAGTAAATGTTAAAGCATGTTGAAAACTACCCCCACTTGCTGACACCTGACGAAAAATGCCAAACGTTTCAAATGTTTTTAAAACTTATAAATATATAAATTGTATTCCTAGGGAAATTTCTGATTTGCTCACTGGGTATGAAACATGTTTGTTTTATTTTGAGCACAAACGGTGCATCAATAACAAACAATGGCTTGGTAATAATCAGGCTAGACTGGTCATAGGAAAGAGGAAAAGAAACGCTAAGAAGGTTTTATATTCTGTTTACTTCAATTCTAGTGGTACTATTGTACACATTCCTTGTAAAGACGGTAAAACAATTACAGGCAAGATTTACAAAGTTAAAGTACTTAAATATGTCAAAAAGATTTATCAAAGTAAACACCAAAGTAAAGGTTTGGAAGGCATACAGGTTATTTATGACAATGGTTCTGCCCACAAAATTAAAAGCGTACACTCTTTCGTAGAACATAAACTGGTTATTCAGGTTGAACACCCCGTAATACCTCTGACTAAAGAGTCATGTGACCTTTTCCTAGTTCTCATGCTACAAAAATGATCGCAAGTAAACGTTGTGTTACTAGAAGCGCCATTGGGTCTGCAATTTTTCAGTGTCTTAACAATATACCAAGGGGAGACTACTTTGCGGCATGTCGGAAGTGGAAAGCAATACTTTAAAAAAGTGTATCTGTGCGAGGGAATACTTTCAAGAGTTGGCCTGAAAAACATCCCGTTCTTCCCAAGACCTGTGACAGAATATATTGAATGCTCGTTGTATATCGGCAATAACAACAGGAAAATCAACAGAAAACTAACTGTATTTTTACCTAAACAATACAAATAAATTTAATGTATTTTTTAGTAAGTTTGACTTATATCGTGTATGTTAATATTTATTTCCTGAAATATATTTCCTTCAAAGTCGCTTACCATGTCAAAAGTTAGAACTAAGTTTAAACTTAGTTTTATTTTTCTTTATATATACTATATGGTAACATATATATACAATCATAGAATAATGATAAAAACGAAAACATAATGCTAATGAAATCATTCTCTTTATCGTTTTATAAATTACACTTTTATGGTAATTAGTAAACTTACTAATCAGTACGTATATAAAATGAATTAATAATAGATCATAAAAAATAATATGACGAACGTAGTGGTTAAAATTGTTTTATTTATATGTGATACTGGCAATTTCTTTCAGTTAATAGTGAATTTGCGGATAATCACTATAAATAGCAGCTTGGTTGAGACAAGGGTGGAGGAGGCCATGTGCCGATTGTGCTATACTATCTAAATGATCGGATATATATATATATTTGAATCGTTTCGTGTTCATTACAAAACTACGCTGCCGCCTCAAATAATCGATTTTCGATTCAACGTCAAATCATGTTACCAAAAGAGAATTGAATTTAAGATACAGTTTTCTTCATCAGATGAAAAATTTAAAACATTTGCCCTGAGTCTCCACACATGTATCACAGCAGAAAAATATGTCCATTACGATTTCTAAAGTCCCACAGGAGAAGAGAGGAAACTTAAATGTTGATTAAAATGATTTTGATTGAGCGAACTACAATTTGCATGGATTCTCGTATGCGAGATATGTATGCTCATTTCAATAACATTTTAATGCATCACTTTAAATTGTTTCCGTCTGTTCTATTTCATCAAAAAAGGACATTCCCGTATAAATGACATGAGAAATGAGTTTTAATAGTCTGAATGCGTGATATAATATACACCTTCCGTTGTTAATTACGTTTCATGCCTCGCTGCCGTGAACAAGTTAAGTGTGAATGCAGAACTGTATTGCATTTTAGTTCCTAGGAATAAATATCCAACGACATTCGGGTTGTATTCCCAGCTTATCTCGATGACAATAAAATAACACTAATTACTCAGATCTATCTAGGAAGCAGACTACAGATCGGTTCATATACATTCTGAGCTTTCTGCGCATTCAAATAAAAATAAATTTGTATCAACGTAAAGCATACGATTTAGAGTGGGCCGCATTTAAGCACTAAAACAAACACAACTAAGTCTTTAAATAGATTTGAAAAGTAATGTTATTTTTTTTTTTAAATTAGTTCTTTTTTTTCTTTGCAATATAAATACTTGGACGATTGAAAGCAGGAAATATTTCGCCAGGGGTTTACTTAATCAAAATTGCTTTTATAATATAAATATAAAAGTGTAAACCTTTACATTTCTTTAATACAATATAACCGTATAGCAACTTAAGTACATGTTGAAGTACGTTGAAAAATAGAATTGAAAAAACAAACAAAATAACACTATCATAATCAACACAAATAATCGCAGGAAATACGTTTAAACATAGTTTTATTTATCTAATATTAAACTAATTGATTAATAAGTATATGAATAAAATATATTAGAGTTTAAAGAATAATAAAATTACCTAAATGGTTATAGATATTTAATACATATATGATATTGACAATTTCTTCAAATAAACCGTGAATTTGCGGATTGAACAATATAAATTAATGCATGGATGAGACAAGGGTGAAGGAGGCCATGTACCGATTGCGCTATACTATCAATAAGATGTTATATATCTATTGATGCGTTTCATGTTCTTCATAAAATTATGTTGCTGCATCGAAAATTCGATCAAATATTTAAGCAACACCGGAAGAGCTGAACTTTGCTCCATTATCAAAGCCAAATATTTACCTGATTTGTTATTAAATTTAATATATTGTCGTTTATTCCAGAACCGTCTTAGCGTAATGTCTATACATTTCAATATTCGCAACTGATACATACTTGAAGCACCAAAAGGTGTGTTTACTACACCAAACTCCATATTTCGTGATATAATCTTAATTCAACATATTTCCTAATTTCGAGCTTCAATAATTATGTGATGTCCATTTTCATTCAAAACAAATCTTACCTGTCAAAGCGTTCAACTGTTCTGTAAATTAAAAACAATAGCATTGTAAAACAGTACCGTGTCCAAAAGGAAACATGATTGATAAACCAATTTCAAAGATTAATTATAACTATGTTGTTTTTAACGAAATATATATAAAATGTATTTATTTTGGAAGTTTATGACGGGGAACTTTAAGCTATGACAATGGTGTTGTGTATAAAATGTTAATATTTTGAGGTAATAAACTGCCAGGTTATATTGAAATTGCTTATCTCTAAGACTTTATCGTTTTATATAGAACACATTTATGGTAAATAGTTAATAGTTAACTAATTGATCAATACGTATATCAAAATACATTAATGACAGAGAATTAAAACCTATATAATTACCGTAGTCGTTATAATTGACTGATGCATATGTGTTATTGACAATTTCTTTAAATCAACCGTGAATTTGCAGATGGAACAATGGAAATAAATGCATGGCTGAGACAACGGTGGAGGAGGCCGTGTACCGATTGTGGTATACTATCAAAAATATGTGATATTTCTATTTGAAGTGTCTCCTGTTCTTTTACAAAACTATGTTGATTCATCGAAAATTCGATTATTCGAGTCAACGTCAAAATCATGTTATCAAAAAATAATTGAATTTAAGATACTGTCTTCCTAGTAAGACTGAGAGTCGAAAACACTTGCTTTGCATCTACATATGTGTTACAGTAGAAAATATATCCATTAAGTTGAAGTCCAACAGTTAAAGAGGAGCAACTCATAATAACATATATATTAAAAATCATAGAAAAAGAATAAAAGAGAAAACATAATGCTTATCTCTAAGACGTTATCGTTTTATATAGAACACTTTCATGGTAAATAGTAAATAGTTAACTTATGTATCAAACTGTATATAACAATACATTAATAATAGAGAATTATCAACAATATAATTACCGTAGTCGTTATAATTGACTAATGCATATGACTGTGTTATTGGCAATTTCTTTAAATCAACCGTGAGTATGCAGACGGAAAAAAAAAATAAACGCATAGCTGAGACAACGGGTAAGGAGGCCGTGTACCGATAATGCTATACTTTCAAGAATATGTGATATATCTATTTGAAGTGTTTCCTGTTTTTTTTTTATAAAACTATGTTGATACATCGAAAATTCGACTATTCGAGTCAAAATAATGTTCTATAAAAATAACGGAATTTAAAATACTGTTTTCTTGGTAAGACTGAGAGTCGAAAACACTTGCCTTACGTCTACATATGTGTTTCAGTAGAAAATATATCCATTAAATTGAAGTCCAACAGGTAAAGAGGAGTAACTCACACACACATATATATATATATATATATATATATTAGCCGCTATCCAGGAAAACCCGGCTTATTGACATAGTTATGACGTCGAGGAAATCCCGGCCAAAGTAACGATGTCATAAAACACGTAGCATTTCGCTAACATAAACTTTGAATGTGTCTTTACAACTTGAATTTTATATTATAAATTTATTAAGGATAACTCGGATTTTCTAGATGGACAGTGATATAGAGGTAAGCAACTAAGTTTACATTTGTATTTTATAAGTAAATATTTAATTTTACATAAGGACTTTCATGTTAATAATGTTTTACACTTTCCGATACTGGCCAGTAAATTGTCGATTCATTTACACATGTATGGTAAATTTGTTTGTTATAAAATAAAAATCTGCGATGTTATCTGATAACTTATAAACTAAGGAATTAATTCAATTTGAAATCGTGTAGGTATAAACTGTCTTTAAAATGACGCTAAAATATTTCAAAATGGCATTGAAATGATAATGAATCCTAGCACTCTCCCACCCACCAACAATGCAGTATGTAAAATGTACAAAATCGTGTTCATTAGACCTAGTAGAAAGTTAAATCGTGCCATCGTTACGATTTTAAATGAAACATTTTTAATTGTAAATGTAATGTATATTAAAAAAAAATAAATGAAAAAACGAAACTTCATATGAATTTATGACGTGCTGTTACATCTGTACGTAATATCATCGTTAACGATTCCATTTTGACGTAATAGGCGCGGTGGTGTAGTGGTTATAGACATGGACTATTGTCCAGGAAAGCCGAGTTCGGATCCCGTGAGACGCAAACCTTTTTTTTTTTTCTTTCTTTTTTTTTTTCATATCCCAAACCCTAATTAGTTTTATAATGACTCATTTTAAATGTTAATATGTGGCATTTGATTTCTAAATATAGATTATGAGTTTCGTTAGCACATCTAACATACTATCGATTTCGATTACATATTGTATCAGTCTTTTATTTGTTTCTATTTTTAGGAGCTAGAGAGTTTGTTCTCCGAACATTTTGGGAAAACACCAATTTCTACCCCATTTGCTTCACAGGCCAGTGACAGTGAGGACAATGAAGCCGTTCATGATGATGGTATCATTGATGAAAATGACCTGCAACGGCGCAACCCCAAGAACACATGCAAATACAGGACGGAAACCAGCTAAGTCCCTTAAATTTGATGACATCAAATTGGTCGTTCAATTCATTTCGAATTACGCAGATGAATTTGGGATGCCACAAAAAAATATGTCCATGAAAAATATGTTGCTGGTTGTATTGAAAAGAGCCCAGAATGCCGTTCTGTAAAATATACCACATTCTGCAATGTATGGAATACATGTCTTTCTCATGTAAAAATAGCGACACCTAGAGACGATGTATGTGCTTCTTGTGAGAAAATGAGAAAATGAGAAAAGCCATAATGGATTCTGTTACTGAAGAAGAAAAGCTGGAATCTACAAACAAAATGAAAGAACATATATTGCAGGCGCAAAAAGAAAGAGAAGTATATAACACATGTATTAAACTAGCCAAACAAGCCCATGGCATCTCTGAGGCAGAACAATATGTACACTATACGTTTGATTTCAGCCAAAATGTATGTTTACCCCTTCACGCCAGGCAGATGGGCCCATTGTATTTAACAACGCTTAGAAAAATACAGATATTTGGATTTCGTCTGGACGGAGTTCCCCGGCAATTGAATTTCTTAATCGATGAAAACGAGACGATTGGAAAAGATGGAACATCAACTCACGGTCCGAACTCTGTAATATCGATGATCGACTGGGCTTTACAGTCGCACGGCAGTGGCGAGACAACTTGTACTATACATGCAGACAACTGCCCAGGTAAATTTTAGATTTTTTTCTTTTATGTCTGACTTATTTTTCATCATTACTATCTAGCATGTAAAATTCATTTTGACTTATGCTTATCTATAAATGTATACTATGATAATGAACTTGGAGTACAACGAACATATTGGCTAATGTATTACACTATTTCTATAACTACATGTAATTGGAAACACGCATGTAAATTTTCCCATGTAAGTTTGCAAGGAAAAACACTATTATTTAATGATAAGTGAACTTACAAAATATGTATATTTTAAATAAATTATTATTTCACATACTTTAACTTCAGGTCAGAACAAAAACCAGTATGTACTTGGTTATTTTATGTGGCGAGTAATGACCGGAAAGCACCAACGCATAGAGTACATGATGCAAGTGCCCGGCCATGCACGCTGTTTGGTGGACAGCGGCTTTGCCTCTTTGAAGAAACTCTATCGGCGTACTGACTGTGATACGATAGGTCAGCTTGAAGAGGTTGTCAACAAATCATCGTCAACAAATGTTGCGGTCCGGTATCCATCATGGCAATGGCGTGACTGGAAATCGTTTCTCGGACCAGTATTCCGCCCGTTACGAGGAATAAGATATAGCTTACCTAAACATTTACTTCATGCACACAGTATGTGTTCCTAGTTATATACTGAGTAATGAGAAAATGTATTTCAATAGCATAAAACCAAAAAAGAAAAATACTTAAACGCTTGTAAACACATAAATGTCGCATGTGTTAAATTTTAGTTACTTAGGTTACGTGTTTTTATTAGTTTTTAGTGAAACACCATTTCTGAAATAATAGATTTGACAGAAAAATAAATGTCATTAGACTACTAACCTTTGTCGTTTAAAAAATGAAGTTCGACAACTAAATTCAGGTATTATATTTTAAAAATATAGCTATTATTTTATAGACCTTATTGAAAGAATTCCTTATGACAAATAAATACATGATTTATCACTTAAAAAATAGTGGTATTATTTTATCAAAATAAATGCTGTTATGACGGATCTAAAATGGAAAATATAATTTGATTATTTCACCAGATTGCGTTTTTTTATTGTTTGAAATAATCTATTCATACAGGCAATACCAGTACTTCATGATGTCGTCTGAAGAGCCCGGTGTTGTGAAAGTAAAGAAAGCCTTCAACGCCGACGAGACTTCATTGAATTTATTAAAGTCTCGTGACTTCACCTTCGAAGAAGATACTATGCCAGATATTATCGCCCCCGAGGGCTTGTCAAGGGAGCGTCAAGACTACTTCCATAGAGTTGTTAGACCGTTTGTTCGACCGGCGTACCAGGACATAACGTGCCCAGCGCCTATTAAAAAACTTTAAAAGTTTATCTAATTTATATGGCCAATGTCACCATGATCACTTGGTTTCGTTCAAAATAAATCAATATCAATTAAAACTACATTAAACATGATGCATTTCAATATTTTAATTTATAAATAAACGTTTGAATTAAGTCAGTAACATACACATAACTACATCGAGTATATGAGCATCCTCTACGCGATTGGGTAGTTATGATCTGAATGTGAAATTTATGCAAGCCTCGTTTTCATTATAACTTTCACTTGGTAGTTTGAAAATATCGGGAATTGTACTTTTGATTTCAGACGTAAATATTATCTACCTTCTGTGAGATAAGTGGGTAAATGTGATGTGAAATTATGTTGAGCGTTGATGGTGTTTTGGTTATTATAAACAGCAAAACCTATATGTATTGTCATCTTGTATGTTTATATATAACTACAGTTATGATCGTTGAAGAAATACAAGTACCGTTTTGATTATTTTTTATTCACATCTCTGAATTTGTGCTTGATTCGATACGTTGTGTATCTGTCTTTTCAATCAGCAAGGTATACAGAATAACTAAGAGTTGTTATTGCCATCGAGGTATTGTTCGCGCGCAAAATTACGTCGTTTTTTTCTGAAACATAACGTAAAACGTCGTACATTAACGTCGCACATTGACGTCGTGCATTATTATACCTCTCGCAGGAAAACGTTTATATTAGAAAAAGTAATCGTCGTACAATAAAAATGAAAGCAGTTTTATGTTCAGGAAACTTTGTTTAATACGAAAATAAAAAAAAAACTAAATTGTCAAAAAAATGTCATTAAGCCCGGTTTTCCTGGAGAACGGCCCATATATACATGCATTGTGAATGAGCATCTGAAAAGATCCCATAGATCGTAAATTCCGTTGTTGTGAATTTAATTATCTCCCTTTATATATATAAATTAAAAATGATTTTGATTGAAGGAAATACAGTGTGCACGGTGACACGTATGCGAATTCAGTATACTTATTTTAATAACATAATCAATACCGAACTTTCAATGGGTTTTGACTGTTTTATTTCATCAAAACAATCACTCCATTTCCGTGTAAATTACACGAGAAATGACTTGTAGTAATAAGGTGAATGCGTGCTCGAATATTATTTACATTTCTAAAAAATGATTTTAAGATTGCTTTTGTATTATAAAAATGTAAATCGGTACATTTCTTTAATCCAAGACAGACGTAAAACAACTCTAGTAAATGTTAAAGCATGTTGAAAAATACCCCCACTTGCTGACACCTTACCAAAATGCCAAGGGTTTAAATTGTATTAAAAACTTATAAATATATAAATTGTATTCCTAGGGAAATTTCTGACTTGCTCACTGGGTATGAAACTTGTTTTTCATTATTTTGAGCCTCAACAGTGCATCAATAACAAACAATGGCTTGGTAATTATCAGGCTAGACTGGTCATAGCAAAGAGGAAAAGAAACGCTAAGAAGGTTTTATATGTTATTTACTTCATTACTAGTGGTATTATTGTACACATTCCTTGCAAAGACGGTAGAACAAATAAAGGCCAGACTTACAAAGATTAAATACTAAAATAAGTCAAAAAGTTTTATCAAAGTAATCACCCAAGTAAAGGTTTGGAAGGCATACAGGTTATTTATGACAATGCTTCTGCCCACAAAATTAAAAGCGTACACTCTTTCGTAGAACATAAACTGATTATTCAGGTTGAACACCCCGTAATTCCCCTGACTAAAGACCGATATAACCTTTTCCTAGTTCTCATGCTACAAAAATGATCGCAGGTACAAGCTATATTACTAGAAGAGCCATTGGGTCTGCATTTTTTCAGTGTCTTAATAATATACCAAGGGGAGACATATACATATAAAAATACATTAATAATAGAGAATTATAAATAATATAATTGCCGTAGTCTTTATAATTGTTTGATGCAGATGTGTTATTGACAATTTCTTTAAATCAACAGTTAATATGCAGACGGAACAAAAGTAATAAATGCATAGCTGAGACAACGATGGAGGAGACCTTGTACCGATTGCGCTATACTTTCAAAAATATTTGATATATCTATTTGAAGTGTCTCCTGTTCTAAAAGGTGTGTTTACTACACCAAACTCCATATTTCATGATATAATCTTAATTCAACATATTTCCTAATTTCGAGCTTCAATAATTTTGTGATGTCCATTTTCATTCAAAACAAATATTACCTTTCAAATCGTTCAACCATTCTGTAATGTAAAAACAATAGAATTGTGAAACGGTACCGTATCCAAAATGAAACATGATTGATAAACCAATTTCAAAGATTAATTATAACTATGTTGCTTTTAACGAAATATATATAAAATATACTTATTTTGGAAGTTGTGTGACGGGGAACTTTAAGCTATGACAATGGTGTTGTGTATAAACTGTTGATATTTTGAGGTAATAAACTGCCAGGTTATATTGAAATTGCTTATCTCTAAGACTTTATCGTTTTATATTAAACACATTTATGGTCAATTGTAAATAGTTAACTAAGTGATCAATATATATATATCAAAATACATTAATGATAGAGAATTAAAAATTGTATAATTACCGTAGTCGTTATAATTGACTGATGCATATGTGTTATTGACAATTTCTTTAAATCAACCGTTAATTTGCAGATGGAACAATGGAAATAAAATCATGGCTGAGACAACGATGGAGGAGGCCATGTACCGATTGTGCTATACTATTAAACATATGTGATATATCTATTTGAAGTGTTTCCTGTTCTTTTATAAATCTATGTTGATACATCGAAAATTCTATTATTCGAGTCAACGTCAAAGTCATGTTGTAAAAAAAATGGAATTTAAGATACTGTCTTCTTAATAAGACTGTCAGTGGAAAACACTTGCTTTGCGTCTACATATGTGTTACAGTAGAACATATATCTATGAAGTTGAAGTGCAACAAGTACAGAGGAGAAACTGGTATATATATATATCTTAAAATGATTTTGATTTAACGAAATAATGTTGACACGGTGACTCGTATGCAAGATCTTTATTTCAAGTAAATGAAAAAAAAAATATCATGAATTAGTATTACAACTAATTTATTTTGTAGATTAGAAACCAGCGAAATATTTTTGACTACTGTTTACTTAATCAAAATTGCTATTGCATTATAAAAGTGAAAATCTGTACATTTCTTTAATCCAAGATAAACGTATATCAACTTGAATAAATGTTAAAGGACGTTGGAAAATAAAACTAAATAAACAACATCGCTATCATAGTTCACTCAGATTATCGCATTTTAACTGCATAAGTTAAGAATTAGGATGATCTCAATAACGATAGATTCCTACTTCTCAACATCAAAAATATTTTTAGGCGGTGTCTTAAAGTTAACATATATTCAAGCAACACACATTCGAGCACCAGAAAAGAACTACTCCTGATTAAAAAAAACAAAATTTACCTGATCAGTTGATATTTTTAAATTAAATGTAATGTCGATCATTCTTAACCATGACATGGTATCCACACATTTCAATGCTCATAATAACACATGGTGAAAGTACTCAAAGACGTACGGCATGTTTATTACACCATTAATTATATGTGATACCCATGTTAATACAAAAGAAGTCTTACCTTCATCAGAATCATCCATTTCTGAAAAATAAATACAATTCAATCATTAAAAGGTATCGTGTCCAATAAAACACAGTTATTAAACAATTTTAAAGATATTACTTGTTGATTTTGACGAATTAAATATGCCACATATATCTTTTTGTAGTTGTGTGACTTTGATTTTTAAGCTACGGACAATGGTGATGTGTATAAAATGTTGATATTTTGTAGTAATAAACTGCAAGGTTATATTGAAATTGTAACATGCAAATAGCTGTTCAAGACAGGACAAGGTCACAGGAAAGCGCAGATTAACATACAAATGGCGATGCGATTTCCCAACTCCAATTTGATAGAGTAATGTGATGTGAAATATTCCTCCGAAGTTAGAACTAAGTTTAAAATAGTTTTTTTTTCTCTTTATATATACTATATGGTAACAGGTATATACAGTCATAGAATAAGGATAAAAGCGAAAACATAATGCTTATCTCTAAAACTTTATCGTTTTATATAGAACACGTTTATGGTAAGTAGTAAATAGTTAACTAATGTATCAATATACATATAAAAATACATTAATAATAGAGAATTATCAATAATATAATTGCCATAGTCTTTATAATTGTTTGATGCAGATGTGTTATTGACAATTTCTTTAAATCAACAGTTAATATGCAGACGGAACAAAAGTAATAAATGCATAGCTGAGACAACGATGGAGGAGACCTTGTACCGATTGCGCTATACTTTCAAAAATATTTGATATATCTATTTGAAGTGTTTCCTGTTCTTTTATAAAACTATGTTGATACATCGAAAATTCGACTATTTGAGTTAAAATAATGTTCTCTAAAAAGAACGGAATTTAAAATACTGCTTTCTTGGTAAGACAGAGAGTCGAAAACACTTGCCTTGCGTCTACATATGTGTTACAGTAGAAAATATATCCATGAAGTTGAAGTCCAACAGCTAAAGAGTATCAAAAATGATTTTGATTGAACGAAATACAGAGTGCACGGTGACACGTATGCAAGATCAGTTTACTCATTTTAATAAATAAACAATACCACACTGTAAATGGGTTACGACTGTTTTGTTTCATCAAAACTATCACTCCATTTCTGTGTAAATTACACGAGAAATGAGCTGTAGTAATAAGGTGAATGCGTGCTCGAATATTATTTAAATTTCTAAATAAATGACTTTAGAGATTGCTATTGTACTATAAAAATGTAAATCGGTACATTTCTTTAATCCAAGATGCCAAACGTTTCAATTGTATTTAAAACTCATAAATATATAAATGATATTCCTACGGAAATTTCTGACTTGCTCATTGAGTATAAAACTTGTTTTTTTTTATTTTGAGCCCCAACAGTGCATCAATAACAAACAATGACTTGTTAATAATCAGACTAGACTGGTCATAGCAAAGAGGAAAAGAAACGCTATGAAGGTTTTATATTCTATTTTCTTCAATTCTAGTGGTACTATTTTACACATTCCTTGTAAAGACGGTAGAACAATTACATGCAAGATTTATTAAAGTAAAGTACTTAAATATGTCAAAACGTTTTATCAAAGTAAACACCCAAGTAAAGGTTTGGAAGGCATACAGGTTATTTATGACAATGCTTCTGCCCACAAAATTAAAAGCGTACACTCTATCGTAGAACATCAACTGGTTATTCAGGTTGAAAACGCCGTAATACCCCTAACTAAAGAGCTAAGTGACCTTTTCCTAGTTCTCATGCTACACAAATGATCGCAGGTAAACGCTGTGTTACTAGAAGAGCCATTGGGTCTGCAATTTTTCAGTGTCTTAACAATATACCAAGGGGAGACTACTTTGCGGCTATTTCGGTAGTGGACAGCAATACTTTAAAAGAGTGTATCTGTGCGAGGGAATACTTTCAAGGGTTGGCCTGAAAAACATCCCGCTCTTCCGAAGACCTGTGACAGAATATATTGAATGCTCCTTGTATATCGGCAATAACAACAGAAAAATTAACAGAAAACTAACTATATTTTTACCTAAACAATACAAATAAATTCAATGTATGTTTTAATAAGTTTGACATATCGTGTATGTTAATATTTATTTCCTGAAATATATTTCCTTCAAAGTCTCTTACCATGTCAAAAGTAAGAAATAAGTTTAAACTTAGTTTTATTTTTCTTTATATATACTATATTTTAACAGGTATATAAAATCATAGAATAAGGATAAAAACGAAAACATAATGCTTACGAAATCATTCTCATTATCGTTTTATAAATTACACTTTTATGGTAATTAGTAAACTTACTGATCAGTACGTATATGAAAATGAATTAATAATAGATTCTAAAGAATAATATGATTACCGTAGTGGTTAAAGTTGTTTTATGTATATTTGATACTGGCAATTTCTTTTAAGTTAATCGTGAATTTGCGGATAAATACTATAAATAACTGTTTGGTTGAGACAAGGGTGGAGGAGGCCATGTACCAATTGTGCTATACTATCAAAATGATAGGATATATATATTTGAATTTTTTCGTGTTCATTACAAAACTACGTTGCCGCCTCAAAAAATCTATTTTCGATTAAACGTCAATTCATGTTGCCAAAAGAGAATTTAATTTAAGATGCCGCTTTCTTCATCAGATGAAAAATTTTAAACATTTGCCCTGAGTCTCTACACATGTATCACAGTAGAAAATATGTCCATTACGTTTTCTATAGTCCCACAGGATAAGATAGAAAACTTAAATGTTGATTAAAATGATTTTGATTGAGCGAACTATAATTTGCACGGATTCTCGTATGCGAGATCTGTATGCTCGTTTCAATAATATTTTAATGCATCACTTTAAATTGTTTCCGTCTGTTCTATTTCATCAAAAAAGGACATTCCCATATAAATGACATGAAAAATGGGTATTAATAGTCTGAATGCGTGATAGCATATACGCCTTCCGTTGTTAATTACGTTTCATGCCTCGCTGCCGTGAACAAGTAAAGTGTGAATGCAGAACTGTACTGCATTTTAGTTCTTAAGAATATATATCAAACGACATTCGGATTGTATTCCTAGCTTATTTCGATGCCAATAAGATAACACTAATTACTCAGATCTATCTAGGAAGCAGACTATAGATCGGTTCATATATATTCTGAGCTATCTGCGCATTCAAATAAAAATAAATAAGTATAAACATCAAGCATACGATTTAGATTGGGCTGCATTTAAGCACTAAAACAAACGCAACTAATCTTTAAATAGATTTGAAAAGTATTTTTGTTTTAAATTAGTTCGTGTATTTTTTAGCAATATAAATACTTGAACGATTGAAAGCAGGAAATATTTCGCCAGGGGTTTACTTAATCAAAATTGCTTTTATAATATAAATATAAAAGTGTAAACCTTTACATTTCTTTAATACAATATAACCGTATAGCAACTTGAATAAATGTTGAAGGACGTTGAAAAATAGAATTGAAAAAAAAAAAAAAAAAAAAAAAAACACTATCATAATCATCACAAATAATAGCATTTTAACTGCATACATTAAGTAACTTATCTGCGGGGGCTTTACTTCGAATACCGTATCGTTAAAATATAGTAACTAATGTACTGAATCTATTGCATCGTTATTAAAAAGTGTTTATGCGAAATACAATAATAAATAGGTGTTACATGTATATATTCATGTGTATATCTAACCGAGAGTTAGTACCAACTTTGTCGAAAAAACATAAATAGCAATATTGGTATTTCCCCCGTGATTAAGTGACTACAATTGCAACATACCTCCTTGTAATGTATTATATCAATATATGCAATAATATTTGAAATATGGTTTAACGTACGATGATCTCAATATCGATAGAGTCTTCCTTCCAAACATAAAGAAAAACAAAACATTTTTGGTCCGTGTCTTACAGTTCACAAATATTCAAGCAACACAATTCCTAACACCGGAATAAAATTATCAAGAATTTTGAAGCATTATTAAAACCTCAAATTTACCTGATCAGTCGCTATTATCAAATTTAATGTATTGTCGTTTATTCATGAATCGCCATGGCATGGTGTGTTTATATTTCAATATTCATAATTAACACATAGTGGGATCTCTTAATGATTGACGGCTTGTTTACTTCACCAATCTCCATATTTCATAATACAAATTTAATTCAACGTAACTTTCCCAATTTCGAGCTCAATTGATTACGTGATGTCCATGTCAATAGAAAGTCTTACCCATCACACTTTTTCTCATCGCTAATGCAAAGTAAATACAAAAAAATCGAAAATTGTATTGTGTCAAATAAAAACATTTAAAAAACAATTTCAGAGATGTTGCTTTTGACGAAATATATATGCAATATATTTGTTTTTGTGAGTTGTGTGACCTTGAACATTAAGCTATGTACTATAAAAGATATGATAAACATAGCACAATGGTTTGATGTTTTTTTGTTGGAAGTTTACATCCGACGCTGGAAATACGTTTAAACATAATTTTATTTATCTTATATTAACTTATTGATTAATAAGTATATGAATAAAATACATTAGAGAATAACTAATAATAAAATTACCTTATTGGTTATAGATATTTAATACATATGTGATATTGACAATTTCTTCAAATTAACCATGAATTTGCTGATGAAACAATATAAATTAATGCATGGATGAGACAACGGTGGAGGAGGCCATGTACCGATTGTGCTATACTATTAACAGGATGTTGTATATCTATTTGATGCGTTTCGTGTTCTTCATAAAACTCTGTTGCTGCATCAAAAATTCAATAAAAATTTCATCAACACCGGCAGAGCTGAACTTTGCTCCATTATCAAAGCCAAATATTTACCTGATCTGTTATTAAATTTAATATATTGTCGTTTATTCCAGAACCGTCCTAGCTTACTTTCTATACATTTCAATATTTGTAACTGACACATGCTTGAAGAACTAAAAGGTGTGTTTACTACACCAAACTCCATATTTCATGATATAATCTTAATTCAACATATTTCCTAATTTCGAGCTTCAATAATTTTGTGATGTCCATTTTCATTCAAAACAAATAATACCTTTCAAATCGTTCAACCATTCTGTAATGTAAAAACAATAGAATTGTGAAACGGTACCGTATCCAAAAGGAAACATGATTGATAAACCAATTTCAAAGATTAATTATAACTATGTTGCTTTTAACGAAATATATATAAAATATACTTATTTTGGAAGATGTGTGACGGGGAACTTTAAGCTATGACAATGGTGTTGTGTATAAACTGTTGATATTTTGAGGTAATAAACTGCCAGGTTATATTGAAATTGCTTATCTCTAAGACTTTATCGTTTTATATTAAACACATTTATGGTTAATTGTAAATAGTTAACTAATTGATCAATATATATATCAAAATACATTAATGATAGAGAAATTAAAAACTGTATAATTACCGTAGTCGTTATAATTGCCTGATGCATATGTGTTATTGACAATTTCTTTAAATCAACCGTAGATTTGCAGATGGAACAATGGAAATAAAATCATGGCTGAGACAACGATGGAGGAGGCCATGTACCGATTGTGCTATACTATCAAAAATATGTGATATTTCTATTTGAAGTGTTTCCTGTTCTTTTATAAATCTATGTTGATACATCGAAAATTCTATTATTCGAGTCAACGTCAAAGTCATGTTGTAAAGAAATGGAATTTAAGATACTGTCTTCTTAATAGGACTGTCAGTCGAAAACACTTGCTTTGCGTCTACATATGTGTTACAGTAGAAAATATATCCATTAAGTTGAAGTGCAACTGTTACAGAGGAAAAACTGATATATATATCTCTTAAAATGATTTTGATTGAACGAAATGCAGTTGGCACGGTGACTCGTATGCAAGATCTTTATTTCTAGACGAATGAAAAAAAAATATCATGAATTAGTATAACAACTAATTTATTCTGTAGATTAGAAACCAGCGAAATATTTTCGACTACTGTTTACTAAATCAAAATTGCTATTGCATTATAAAAGTGATAATCTGTACATTTCTTTAATCCAAGATAAACGTATATCAACTTGAATAGATGTTAAAGGACGTTGGAAAATAAAACTAAATAAACAACATCGCTATCATAATTCACTCAGATTATCGCATTTTAACTGCATAAGTTAAGTATTAGGATGATCTCAATATCGATAGATTCCTACTTCTCAACATCAAAACTATTTTTAGGCGGTGTCTTAAAGTTTACATGTAGTCAAGCAACACACATTCGAGCACCAGAAAAAAACTGATCCTGATTAAAAAAACAAAATTTACCTGATCAGTTGCTATTTTTAAATTAAATGTAATGTTGATTATTCTTGAACCGCCATGACATGGTATCCACACATTTCAATGCTCATAATCACACATGGTGGAAGCACCCAAAGACGTACGGAATGTTTATTACATCATTAGTTATATGTGATACCCATGTTAAAACAAAAGAAGTCTTACCTTCATCAGAATCATCCATTTCTGAAAAATAAATACAATTCAATCATAAAAAAGGTATCGTGTCCAATAAAACACAGTTATTAAACAATTTCAAAGATTGATTACTTGTTGATTTTGACGAATTAAATATGCAACATATATCTTTTGGTAGTTGTGTGACTTTGATTTTTAAGCTACGGACAATGGTGATGTGTATAAAATGTTGATATTTTGTAGTAATAAACTGCAAGGTTATATTGAAATTTTAACATGCAAATAGCTGTTAAAGACAGGACAAGGTCACAGGAAAGCGCAGATTAACATACAAATAGCGATGCGATTTCCAAACTCCAATTTGATAGAGTAATGTGATGTGAAATATTCCTCCGAAGTTAGAACTAAGTTTAAACGTAGTTTTATTTCTCTTTATATATACTATATGGTAACAGGTATATACAATCATAGAATAAGGATAAAAGCGAAAACATAATGCTTATCTCTAAGACTTTATCGTTTTATATAGAACACTTTTATGGTAAATAGTAAATAGTTAACTAATGTATCAATATACATATAAAAATACATTAATAATAGAGAATTATAAATAATATAATTGCCGTAGTCTTAATAATTGTTTGATGCAGATGTGTTAATGACAATTTCTTTAAATCAACCGTGAATATGCAGACGGAACAAAAGTAATAAATGCATAGCTGAGACAACGATGTAGGAGTCCTTGTAGAACTCACACCACTATTATCTCCCTTGAGTACTCCTGACCTACAGATGAAGGAGGTAGAAATAAAACTTTAGTTCTCTTTTTCTTCTTTTTCAGGGCTTTGTACTGCAGTGTTTTGTTTTTTGCTAGCATGAGTTAAATGGTCAGTTTTTTAGAAATCACCACTAAAAAATTGATGCTGATACCAGCTTTTTGGACAATTCTGTGTCATTTCAGAATTGTTGGTTCGAACCGCATCTAGGGCGAATAGTTGACATATCGTTACTCTGGAAATTGATAGGTCTCACAAAAGCGTTGAATTTAAAAAAAAACAACTTGGTCAAGGTATACTTTTTTTTTCTTTATAATTGCATATCTTGAACCAGTGAAGAATTTGAGCCCAGACACATGCTGCAGAATTTAATTTTTCACTCTGTTTTGGACATAAATGTTACAATGGAGCCCTATGGGAAATGTAATAGTGGCGTGAGACGTTAACAGAAACTGGCAGATCTGCATGTTGCAGTGTTGAGGAATGCTGATTTCTTTAAATAGAAGGTATTAAACTATAATTTGGACATGTTATGAATAGTTGAACACAATCTGAGTTTTTAAACATTTCAATATAACTGATGGTGCAGATTTGCATTTTTTTTCATGCATTTATGATAGAGATTACACACATTGACCAAACTTTGTATATGTCAATTTCTATATATTCATGTTATCCATGTATGATTTAGTATTCTGTTAAATGTGGAAACAAAAAGAGAGATACATCATGTCTAATGCACGGCAGAATGCTGGTTTACTCTGTAGATGGTCATTTTGGTGTTTCCTTGCCCTAAGTTTAGGTTTATGAGCAGTGTCCAGTCTCATATTTCATGAACACCTGTCCTCATAGACAGATCCCATTTATGACACTCTCTCCATTATGTGTGGTTTTGCCATATTTCTGTAGAACTACCAACCCTTAATTCAGGTTGAAGTATCTGAAAGATCACACTGAATTCCAGTGGGCATGCTTATTGCTCAGATTGTGAATTTTAAGCTGATATTTACATTAATTTATTACCCCACCCACTTATTTCTGAATACAAAAATAGAATTGTTTGCAAAATGAAATAAATTGCATATTTACAGTGGACTGGGAGTTTGTACTAATTTTTATTGTTTAATTATTTAAAGGCAGTAGTTGCAATCTTGCCAAGCGGCCAGTTTACGGTTAACTTCGGTTGTTTTCGGTTGTCGTCGCATTAAATTCTGCGTCGAATCATTGAATTTGGCGAAGTTTTTGCTTGTACTCCATTTTTATAGAAAATGCTATAGATATGCAGAATTTTACATTGAATGTCATGTATGCATTATCTATTGAGCCTGTGTTGCCCTTCTTATATTGGAATTGATGTGTAGACAGGGTAATGGAGTACTTTAGCATGAAAATAGCTTGAATTGTTTGCTTGTGCTGCTGCCATATCATTCTGATATTGAAATTTTATCTAAAATATGTTAAGTTTAATAAGTTTTGTTCCACAATATCATTTTTTTTGTAATCAAGATGTCTGTTTTTCTTCCCATTTTCAGACACCTTTTCATTTTACCATGTAGTTATGAAAGTTTCAGACCTTTTTAGATACAATTGGTCAAGTTATCATGAAATTTAGACTGTAGGGTTGTGAATTCTTGCTTTTTTACATGAAATGGCAGCATTTTGACTGAAACCATGTGTCACTAAAACTTAATTTATTTCAGAACTAGTTCAGATATTGGGATGCATTTAGCTTTATTGAACTTTTATTGAGTATTGTTACATAATATGAAAATATAGAATCTTAAATTTAAAAAAAAAGTCCTCTTCATGACTCACACCACTATTATCTCCCTTGAGTACTCCGGACCTACAGATGAAGGAGGTAGAAATAAAACTTTAGTTCTCTTTTTCTTCTTATTTCAGGGCTTTGTACTGCAGTGCCAAATTTTTGCTAGCATGAGTTAAATGGTCAGTATTTTAGAAATCACCACTAAAAAATTTGATGCTGATACCAGCTTTCTGGACAATTCTATGTCATATCAGAAGTGTTTGTTCGAACCGCATCTAGGGCGAATAGTTGACATATCGTTACTCTGGAAATTGATAGGTCTTACAAAAGCATTGAATTAAAAAAAAAAAACAACCTGGTCAATGTATACTTTTTTTTCTTTATAATTGCATATCTTGAACCAATGAAGAATTTGAGCCCAGACACATGCTGCAGAATTTAATTTTTCACTCTGTTTTGGACATAAATGTTACAATGGAGCCCTATGGGAAATGTAATAGTGGCGTGAGATGTGTACCGATTGCGCTATACTTTCAAAAATATTTGAAATATCTATTTAAAGTGTTTTCTGTTCTTTTATAAAACTATGTTGATACATCGAAAATTCGACTATTCTAGTTAAAATTATGTTCTCTAAAAAGAACGGAATTTAAAATACTGCTTTCTTGGTAAGACTGAGAGTCGAAAACACTTGCCTTGCGTCTACATATGTGTTACAGTAGAAAATATATCCATTAAGTTGAAGTCCAACAGCTAAAGAATATCAAAAATGATTTTGATTGAACGAAATACAGAGTGCACGGTGGCACGTATGCAAGATCAGTATACTCATTTTAATAAATAAACAATACCACACTGTAAATGGGTTACGACTATTTTGTTTCATCAAAACGATCACTCCATTTCCGTGTAAATTACACGAGAAATGAGCTGTAGTAATAAGGTGAATGCGTGCTCGATTATTATTTAAATTTCTAAATAAATGACTTTAGAAATTGCTATTGTATTATAAAAATGTAAATCGGTACATTTCTTTAATCCAAGACAGATGTTAAAAAATCTAGCAAATGTTAAAGCATGTTGAAAACTACACCAACTTGCTGACACCTGACCAAAATGCCAAACGTTTAAATTGTATTTAAAACTCATGAATATATAAATGACATTCCTACGGAAATTTCTGACTTGCTCACTGAGTATAAAACTTGTTTTATTTTTATTTTGAGCCCCAACGGTGCATCAATAACAAGCAATGGCTTGGTAATAATCAGGCTAGACTGGTCATAGCAAAGAGGAAAAGAAACGCTAAGAAGGTTATATATTCTATTTACTTCAATTCTAGTGGTACTATTTTACACATTCCTTGTAAAGACGGTAGAACAATTACATGCAAGATTTATTAAAGTAAAGTACTTAAATATGTCAAAACGTTTTATCAAAGTAAACACCCAAGTAAAGGTTTGGAAGGCATACAGGTTATTTATGACAATGGTTCTGCCCACAAAATTAAAAGCGTACACTCTTTCGTAGAACATAAACTGGTTATTCAGGTTGAACACCCCGTAATACCTCTGACTAAAGAGTCATGTGACCTTTTCCTAGTTCTCATGCTACAAAAATGATCGCAGGTATACGCTGTGTTACTAGAAGCGCCATTGGTTCTGCAATTTTTCAGTGTCTTAACAATATACCAAGGGGAGACTACTTTGCGGCATGTCGGAAGTGGAAAGCAATACTTTAAAAAAGTGTATCTCTGCGAGGGAATACTTTCAAGAGTTGGCCTGAAAAACATCCCGTTCTTCCCAAGACCTGTGACAGAATATATTGAATGCTCCTTGTATATCGGCAATAACAACAGGAAAATCAACAGAAAACTAACTGTATTTTTACCTAAACAATACAAATAAATTTAATGTATTTTTTAGTAAGTTTGACTTATATCGTGTATGTTAATATTTATTTCCTGAAATATATTTCCTTCAAAGTCGATTACCATGTCAAAAGTTAGAACTAAGTTTAAACTTAGTTTTATTTTTCTTTATATATACTATATGGTAACATGTATATACAATCATAGAATAATGATAAAAACGAAAACATAATGCTAATGAAATCTCTTTATCGTTTTATAAATTACACTTTTATGGTAATTAGTAAACTTACTAATCAGTACGTATATAAAATGAATTAATAATAGATAATAAAAAATAATATGACGAACGTAGTGGTTAAAATTGTTTTATTTATATGTGATACTGGCAATTTCTTTAAGTTAATAGTGAATTTGCGGATAATCACTATAAATAGCAGCTTGGTTGAGACAAGGGTGGAGGAGGCCATGTGCCGATTGTGCTATACTATCTAAATGATCGGATATATATATATATTTGAATCGTTTCGTGTTCATTACAAAACTACGCTGCCGCCTCAAATAATCGATTTTCGATTCAACGTCAAATCATGTTACCAAAAGAGAATTGAATTTAAGATACAGTTTTCTTCATCAGATGAAAAATTTAAAACATTTGCCCTGAGTCTCCACACATGTATCACAGCAGAAAATATGTCCATTACGATTTCTAAAGTCCCACAGGAGAAGAGAGGAAACTTAAATGTTGATTAAAATGATTTTGATTGAGCGAACTACAATTTGCATGGATTCTCGTATGCGAGATATGTATGCTCATTTCAATAACATTTTAATGCATCACTTTAAATTGTTTCCGTCTGTTCTATTTCATCAAAAAAGGACATTCCCGTATAAATGACATGAGAAATGAGTTTTAATAGTCTGAATGCGTGATATAATATACACCTTCCGTTGTTAATTATGTTTCATGCCTCGCTGCCGTGAACAAGTTAAGTGTGAATGCAGAACTGTATTGCATTTTAGTTCCTAGGAATAAATATCCAACGACATTCGGGTTGTATTCCCAGCTTATCTCGATGACAATAAAATAACACTAATTACTCAGATCTATCTAGGAAGCAGACTACAGATCGGTTCATATACATTCTGAGCTTTCTGCGCATTCAAATAAAAATAAATTAGTATCAACGTAAAGCATACGATTTAGAGTGGGCTGCATTTAAGCACTAAAACAAACACAATTAAGTCTTTAAATAGATTTGAAAAGTAATGTTATTTTTTTTTTTTTTTAAATTAGTTCTTTTTTTTCTTTGCAATATAAATACTTGGACGATTGAAAGCAGGAAATATTTCGCCAGGGGTTTACTTAATCAAAATTGCTTTTATAATATAAATATAAAAGTGTAAACCTTTACATTTCTTTAATACAATATAACCGTATAGCAACTTAAATACATGTTGAAGGACGTTGAAAAATAGAATTGAAAAAACAAACAAAATAACACTATCATAATCAACACAAATAATCGCAGGAAATACGTTGAAACATAGTTTTATTTATCTAATATTAAACTAATTGATTAATTAGTATATGAATAAAATATATTAGAGAATAAAGAATAATAAAATTACCTAAATGGTTATAGATATTTAATACATATGTGATATTGACAATTTCTTCAAATAAACCGTGAATTTGCGGATTGAACAATATAAATTAATGCATGGATGAGACAAGGGTGAAGGAGGCCATGTACCGATTGCGCTATACTATCAATAAGATGTTATATATCTATTGATGCGTTTCATGTTCTTCATAAAATTATGTTGCTGCATCGAAAATTCGATCAAATATTTAAGCAACATCGGAAGAGCTGAACTTTGCTCCATTATCAAAGCCAAATATTTACCTGATCTGTTATTAAATTTAATGTATTGTCGTTTATTCCAGAACCGTCCTAGCGTAATGTCTATACATTTCAATATTCGCAACTGATACATACTTGAAGCACCAAAAGGTGTGTTTACTACACCAAACTCCATATTTCGTGATATAATCTTAATTCAACATATTTCCTAATTTCGAGCTTCAATAATTATGTGATGTCCATTTTCATTCAAAACAAATCTTACCTGTCAAAGCTTTCAACTGTTCTGTAAAGTAAAAACAATAGCATTGTAAAACAGTACCGTGTCCAAAAGGAAACATGATTGATAAACCAATTTCAAAGATTAATTATAACTATGTTGTTTTTAACGAAATATATATAAAATGTATTTATTTTGGAAGTTTATGACGGGGAACTTTAAGCTATGACAATGGTGTTGTGTATAAAATGTTAATATTTTGAGGTAATAAACTGCCAGGTTATATTGAAATTGCTTATCTCTAAGACTTTATCGTTTTATATAGAACACATTTATGGTAAATAGTAAATAGTTAACTAATTGATCAATACGTATATCAAAATACATTAATGATAGAGAATTAAAACCTATATAATTACCGTAGTCGTTATAATTGACTGATGCATATGTGTTATTGACAATTTCTTTAAATCAACCGTGAATTTGTAGATGGAACAATGGAAATAAATGTATGGCTGAGACAACGGTGGAGGAGGCCGTGTACCGATTGTGGTATACTATCAAAAATATGTGATATTTCTATTTGAAGTGTCTCCTGTTCTTTTACAAAACTATGTTGATTCATCGAAAATTCGATTATTCGAGTCAACGTCAAAATCATGTTATCAAAAAATAATTGAATTTAAGATACTGTCTTCCTAGTAAGACTGAGAGTCGAAAACACTTGCTTTGCATCTACATATGTGTTACAGTAGAAAATATATCCATTAAGTTGAAGTCCAACAGTTAAAGAGGAGCAACTCATAATAACATATATATTAAAAATCATAGAAAAAGAATAAAAGAGAAAACAAAATGCTCATCTCTAAGACGTTATCGTTTTATATAGAACACTTTCATGGTAAATAGTAAATAGTTAACTTATGTATCAAACTGTATATAACAATACATTAATAATAGAGAATTAACAACAATATAATTACCGTAGTCGTTATAATTGACTAATGCATATGACTGTGTTATTGGCAATTTCTTTAAATCAACCGTGAGTATGCAGACGGAAAAAAAAATAAACGCATAGCTGAGACAACGGGTAAGGAGGCCGTGTACCGATTATGCTATACTTTCAAGAATATGTGATATATCTATTTGAAGTGTTTCCTGTTTTTTTTCATAAAACTATGTTGATACATCGAAAATTCGACTATTCGAGTCAAAATAATGTTCTATAAAAATAACGGAATTTAAAATACTGTTTTCTTGGTAAGACTGAGAGTCGAAAACACTTGCCTTACGTCTACATATGTGTTTCAGTAGAAAATATATCCATTAAATTGAAGTCCAACAGGTAAAGAGGAGTAACTCACATATATATATATATATTAGCCGCTATCCAGGAAAACCCGGCTTATTGACATAGTTATGACGTCGAGGAAATCCTGGCCAAAGTAACGACGTCATAAAACACGTAGCATTTCGCTAACATAAACTTTGAATGTGTCTTTACAACTTGAATTTTATATTATAAATTTATTAAGGATAACTCGGATTTTCTAGATGGACAGTGATATAGAGGTAAGCAACTAAGTTTACATTTGTATTTTATAAGTAAATATTTAATTTTACATAAGGACTTTCATGTTAATAATGTTTTACACTTTCCGATACTGGCCAGTAAATTGTCGATTCATTTACACATGTATGGTAAATTTGTTTGTTATAAAATAAAAATCTGCGATGTTATCTGATAACTTATAAACTAAGGAATTAATTCAATTTGAAATCGTGTAGGTATAAACTGTCTTTAAAATGACACTAAAATATTTCAAAATGGCATTGAAATGATAATGAATCCTAGCACTCTCCCACCCATCAACAATGCAGTATGTAAAATGTACAAAATCGTGTTCATTAGACCTAGTAGAAAGTTAAATCGTGCCATCGTTACGATTTTAAATGAAACATTTTTAATTGTAAATGTAATGTATATTAAAAAAAAAAAATGAAAAAACGAAACTTCATATGAATTTATGACGTGCTGTTACATCTGTACGTAATATCATCGTTAACGATTCCATTTTGACGTAATAGGCGCGGTGGTGTAGTGGTTATAGACATGGACTATTGTCCAGGAAAGCCGAGTTCGGATCCCGTAAGACGCAAACCTTTTTTTTTTCTTTCTTTTTTTTTTTCATATCCCAAACTCTTATTAGTTTTATAATGACTCATTTTAAATGCTAATATGTGGCATTTGATTTCTAAATATAGATTATGAGTTTTGTTAGCACATCTAACATACTATTGATTTCGATTACATATTGTATCAGTCTTTTATTTGTTTCTATTTTTAGGAGCTAGAGAGTTTGTTCTCCGAACATTTTGGGAAAACACCAATTTCTACCCCATTTGCTTCACAGGCCAGTGACAGTGAGGACAATGAAGCCGTTCATGATGATGGTATCATTGATGAAAATGACCTGCAACTGAATGTTGATGAACGAGCAAGACACTTTCTAACAACCGTATGTGAAGAAAGGGCGGATTCAGATAGTAACGATGAAAGAGAGCATGACCCTCAAGATGATAATGTAATGTTAGAGGGTGACCAAGATGTACAGAGAATTAGGCAATTTATGTTTACTGGGTGTGGTTGCCATAACAACTGTCATACACATTTTAAAGAGCGAGATATTTACAAACACGTATTGGATGTGCGTGAAATGGAGAAAAGTGACAAAAAAATGTATATTATGGCAACACTGGTTGATAATTCAGACAATGAATCAACAAAACGCGGAAAGAAAAGACAGAGAGTAAGATATGAGTATTTTTTTCTTGGAAAACATGTATGTAAGAACACATTCAAACTTGTTTTCGATATAGGTAAACACAGCCTTCAAAACATTATGACACACATCAGTAAACACGGCGCAACCCCAAGAACACATGCAAATACAGGACGGAAACCAGCTAAGTCCCTTAAATTTGATGACATCAAATTGGTCGTTCAATTCATTTCGAATTACGCAGACGAATTTGGGATGCCACAGCCAGCTGCTCCAAGGGGACGGGACAATATACCTCCAATTTATTTGCCAAGTGATACAACAAAAAAATGTGTCCATGAAAAATATGTTGCTGGTTGTATTGAAAAGAGCCCAGAATGCCGTTCTGTAAAATATACCACATTCTGCAATGTATGGAATACATGTCTTTCTCATGTAAAAATAGCGACACCTAGAGACGATGTATGTGCTTCTTGTGAGAAAATGAGAAAAGCCATAATGGATTCTGTTACTGAAGAAGAAAAGCTGGAATCTACAAACAAAATGAAAGAACATATATTGCAGGCGCAAAAAGAAAGAGAAGTATATAACACATGTATTAAACTGGCCAAACAAGCCCATGGCATCTCTGAGGCAGAACAATATGTACACTATACGTTTGATTTCAGCCAAAATGTATGTTTACCCCTTCACGCCAGGCAGATGGGCCCATTGTATTTAACAACGCTTAGAAAAATACAGATATTTGGATTTCGTCTGGACGGAGTTCCCCGGCAATTGAATTTCTTAATCGATGAAAACGAGACGATTGGAAAAGATGGAACATCAACTCACGGTCCGAACTCTGTAATATCGATGATCGACTGGGCTTTACAGTCGCACGGCAGTGGCGAGACAACTTGTACTATACATGCAGACAACTGCCCAGGTAAATTTTAGATTTTTTTCTTTTATGTCTGACTTATTTTTCATCATTACTATCTAGCATGTAAAATTCATTTTGACTTATGCTTATCTATAAATGTATACTATGATAATGAACTTGGAGTACAACGAACATATTGGCTAATGTATTACACTATTTCTATAACTGCATGTAATTGGAAACACGCATGTAAATTTACCTTGTAAGTTTGCAAGGAAAAACACTATTATTTAATGATAAGTGAACTAACAAAATATGTATATTTTAAATAAATTATTATTTCACATACTTTAACTTTAGGTCAGAACAAAAACCAGTATGTACTTGGTTATTTTATGTGGCGAGTAATGACCGGAAAGCACCAACGCATAGAGTACATGATGCAAGTGCCCGGCCATGCACGCTGTTTGGTGGACAGCGGCTTTGCCTCTTTGAAGAAACTCTATCGGCGTACTGACTGTGATACGATAGGTCAGCTTGAAGAGGTTGTCAACAAATCATCGTCAACAAATGTTGCGGTCCGGTATCCATCATGGCAATGGCGTGACTGGAAATCGTTTCTCGGACCAGTATTCCGCCCGTTACGAGGAATAAGGTATAGCTTACCTAAACATTTACTTCATGCACACAGTATGTGTTCCTAGTTATATACTGAGTAATGAGAAAACGTATTTCAATAGCATAAAACCAAAAAAGAAAAATACTTAAACGCTTGTAAACACATAAATGTCGCATGTGTTAAATTTTAGTTACTTAGGTTACATGTTTTTATTAGTTTTTAGTGAAACACCATTTCTGAAATAATAGATTTGACAGAAAAATAAATGTCATTAGACTACTAACCTTTGTCGTTTTTAAAATGAAGTTCGACAACTAAATTCAGGTATTATATTTTAAAAATATAGCTATTATTTTATAGACCTTATTGAAAGAATTCCTTATGACAAATAAAGACATGATTTATCACTTAAAAAATAGTGGTATTATTTTATCAAAATAAATGCTGTTATGACGGATCTAAAATGGAAAATATAATTTGATTATTTCACCAGATTGCGTTTTTTTATTGTTTGAAATAATCTATTCATACAGGCAATACCAGTACTTCATGATGTCGTCTGCAGAGCCCGGTGTTGTGAAAGTAAAGAAAGCCTTCAACGCCGACGAGACTTCATTGAATTTATTAAAGTCTCGTGACTTCACCTTCGAAGAAGATACTATGCCAGATATTGTCGCCCCCGAGGGCTTGTCAAGGGAGCGTCAAGACTACTTCCATAGAGTTGTCAGACCGTTTGTTCGACCGGCGTACCAGGACATAACGTGCCCAGCGCCTATTAAAAAACTTTAAAAGTTTATCTAATTTATATGGCCAATGTCACCATGATCACTTGGTTTCGTTCAAAATAAATCAATATCAATTAAAACTACATTAAACATGATGCATTTCAATATTTTAATTTATAAATAAACGTTTGAATTAAGTCAGTAACATACACATAACTACATCGAGTATATGAGCATCCTCTACGCGATTGGGTAGTTATGATCTGAATGTGAAATTTATGCAAGCCTCGTTTTCATTATAACTTTCACTTGGTAGTTTGAAAATATCGGGAATTGTACTTTTGATTTCAGACGTAAATATTATCTACCTTCTGTGAGATAAGTGGGTAAATGTAATGTGAAATTATGTTGAGCGTTGATGGTGTTTTGGTTATTATAAACAGCAAAACCTATATGTATTGTCATCTTGTATGTTTATATATAACTACAGTTATGATCGTTGAAGAAATACAAGTACCGTTTTGATTATTTTTTATTCACATCTCTGAATTTGTGCTTGATTCGATACGTTGTGTTAATTTCTTTTCAATCAGCAAGGTATACAGAATAACTAAGAGTTGTTATTGCCATCGAGGTATTGTTCGCGCGCAAAATTACGTCGTTTTTTTCTGAAACATAACGTAAAACGTCGTACATTAACGTCGCACATTGACGTCGTGCATTATTATACCTCTCGCAAGAAAACGTTTATATTAGAAAAAGTAATCGTCGTACAATAAAAATGAAAGCAGTTTTATGTTCAGGAAACTTTGTTTAATACGAAAATAAAACAAAAACTAAATTGTCAAAAAAATGTCATTAAGCCCGGTTTTCCTGGAGAACGGCCCATATATACATGCATTGTGAATGAGCATCTGAAAAGATCCCATAGATCGTAAATTCCGTTGTTGTGAATTTAATTATCTCCCTTTATATATATAAATTAAAAATGATTTTGATTGAAGGAAATACAGTGTGCACGGTGACACGTATGCGAATTCAGTATACTTATTTTAATAACATAATCAATACCGAACTTTCAATGGGTTTTGACTGTTTTATTTCATCAAAACAATCACTCCATTTCCGTGTAAATTACACGAGAAATGACTTGTAGTAATAAGGTGAATGCGTGCTCGAATATTATTTAAATTTCTAAAAAATGATTTTAAGATTGCTTTTGTATTATAAAAATGTAAATCGGTACATTTCTTTAATCCAAGACAGACGTAAAACAACTCTAGTAAATGTTAAAGCATGTTGAAAAATACCCCCACTTGCTGACACCTTACCAAAATGCCAAGGGTTTAAATTGTATTAAAAACTTATAAATATATAAATTGTATTCCTAGGGAAATTTCTGACTTGCTCACTGGGTATGAAACTTGTTTTTCATTATTTTGAGCCTCAACAGTGCACCAATAACAAACAATGGCTTGGTAATTATCAGGCTAGACTGGTCATAGCAAAGAGGAAAAGAAACGCTAAGAAGGTTTTATATGTTATTTACTTCATTACTAGTGGTATTATTGTACACATTCCTTGCAAAGACGGTAGAACAAATAAAGGCCAGACTTACAAAGATTAAATACTAAAATAAGTCAAAAAGTTTTATCAAAGTAATCACCCAAGTAAAGGTTTGGAAGGCATACAGGTTATTTATGACAATGCTTCTGCCCACAAAATTAAAAGCGTACACTCTTTCGTAGAACATAAACTGATTATTCAGGTTGAACACCCCGTAATTCCCCTGACTAAAGACCGATATAACCTTTTCCTAGTTCTCATGCTACAAAAATGATCGCAGGTACAAGCTATATTACTAGAAGAGCCATTGGGTCTGCATTTTTTCAGTGTCTTAATAATATACCAAGGGGAGACTACTTTGCGGCATTTCGGTAGTGAACAGCAATACTTTAAAAGAGTTTATCTGTGCGATGGAATACTTTCAAGGGTTGGCCTGATAAACATCCCGTTCTTCCGAAAACCTGTGACAGAATATATTGAATGTTCCTTGTATATCGACAATAACAACAGAAAAATCAACATCAAACTTACTGTATTTTTACCTAAACAATACAAATAAATTCAATGTGATTTTTGTTAAGTTTGACTTATATCGCGTATGTTGATATTTATTTCCTGAAATATATTTCCTTCAAAGTCGCTTACCATGTCAAATGTTAGAACTAAGTTTACCTGGTAACAGGTATATACAATCATAGAATAAGGATAAAAACGAAAACATAATGCTTATGAAATCATTCCCTTTATCGTTTTATAAATTACACTTTTATGGTAATTAGTAAACTTACTGATCAGTACGTATATGAAAATGAATTAATAATAGATAATAAAGAATAATATGATTGTCGTAGTGGTTATAGTTTTCTTTTGTATATGTGATATTGGTAATTTATATAAGTTAATCGTGAATTTGCGGAAATATCAATAGAAATAACTGCATGGCTGAGACAAGGGTGGAGGAGGCCATGTACCGATTGTGCTATATTATCAAAATGATCGGATATATCTATTTGAATCGTTTCATGTTCATTACAAACCTACGTTGCTGCATTAGAAGTTCAAAGTCAAAATTATGATCCCAACAGAGAATTAAATTAAAGATACCGTTTTCTTCATCAGATGAAAAATTTAAAACATTTGCTCTGAGCCCCTACACATGTATCACAGTAGGAAATATGTCCATTACGTTTTCTAAAGTCCCACAGGAGAAGAAAGGAAACTTAAATGTTGATTAAAATGATTTTGATTGAGCGAACTACAACTTGCACGGAATTTCGTATGCGAGTTATGTATGCTCATTTCAATAACATTTTAATGCAACACCTTAAACTGTTTCCGTCTGTTCTATTTCATCAAAAGAGGACATTCAGGTACGGATGACATGAGAAATGAGTTGCATTAATAGTCTGAATGCGTGATAGAATATACACCTTTCGTTGTTAATTACGTTTCATGCCTCGCTGCCGTGAACAAGTTAAGTGTGAATGCAGAACTGTACTGCATTTTAGTTCTTAGGAATAGATGTCCAACGACATTCGGGTTGTATTCCTAGCTTATTTCGATGCCAATAAAATAACACTAAGTACACAGATCTATCTAGGAAGCAGACTATATATCAGTTCCTATACATTCTGAGCTTTCTTCGCATTCAAATTAAAATAAATTAGTATCAACGTAAAGCATACGATTTAGAGTGGGCTGCATTGAAGCACTAAAACAAGTAGATGAATAGATTTAAAAAGTAATGTTTTTTCAAATAAGTTTGCAATTTAAATACTTGGACGAATAAAAGCAGGAAATATTTCGACAGGGGTTTACTTAAACAAAATTGCTATTATAATATAGATATAAAAGTGTAAACCTTTACATTTCTTTAATACAATATAACCGTATAGCAAATTGAATAAATGTTGAAGGACGTTTAAAAAATAGAATTGAAAAAACAAACAAAAAACACTATCACAATCAACACAAATAATCGCATTTTAACTGCATACATTAAGTAATGTATATGTGTTAGTACATTTATCTGCGGGGGCTTTACTTCGAATACCGTATCGTTAAAATATAGTAACTAATATATTGAAACTATTGCATCGTTATTAAAAAGTGTTTATGCGAAATACAATAATAAATAGGTGTTACATGTGTATATAACCGAGAGTTACATGTAGTACCGTCTTGATCGAAAAAAAACATAAATAACAAAATTGGTATTTCCCCCGTGATTAAGTGACTACAATTGCAACACACCTCCTTGTAATGTATTCAATCAATATATGCAATAATGTTCGAAATATGGTTTAACCTACGATGATCTTAATGTCGATAGAGTCCTATTTCTTAACATAAAAAAACTGTTTTGGTTCGTGTCTTACAGTTCACAAACATTCAAGCAACACAATTTAAGTTCTCCATGTCAATAGAAAACAAGTCTTACCCACCACACTTTTTTCTCATCACCAATGCAAATCAAATACAAAAAAAAACGAAAATGGTATTGTGTCAAATAAAACATTAATTTTTTATAAAACAATTTCATAGATGTTGTTTTTGACGAAACATATATGAAATATATTTGTTTTTGTGAGTTGTGTGACCTTGAACATTAAGCTATCGACTATAAAAGATGTGATGTACATAGCACAATAGTTTGATGCTGGAAATACGTTTAAACATAGTTTTATTCATTTTATATTAAGCTTAAGTATATGCATAAAATATATTAGAGAATAAAGAATAATAAAATTAACTTATTGGTTATAGATATTTTATACATATGTGATATTGACAATTTTTTCAAATAAACTGTGAATTTTCGGATGGAACAATATAAATGAATGCATGGATGGGACAAGGGTGGAGGAGACAATGTGCCGATTGCGCTATACTATCAACAAGATGTTAAATATCTATTGATGCGTTTCATTTGAAGCCCTAAAAGGTGAGTTTACTACACCAAACTCCATATTTCATGATATAATCTTAATTCAACATATTTCCTAATTTCGAGCTTCAATAATTATGAGATGTCCATTTTCATTCAAAACAAATCTTACCTTTTTTAGCTTTTAACTGTTCTGTAAAGTAAAAACAATAGAATTGTAAAACGGTATCGTGTCCAAAAGGAAATATTGATAAAACAATTTCAAAAAAGATTAATTATAACTATGTTGTTTTTAACGAAATACATATAAAAAGCACCTATTTTGGAAGTTGTGTGACGGGGAACTTTAAAGGGATTATATTAGCATATAACCGTCAATTCCCTGTCCTAAATACACACGTCCAGCCTGAAGATACACTTATTGACAAACATCGGGTTTCTGAAGCCACGTTTTTGTTTTTGTTTACAATCGCCATCTTCAACAAACCGCTTTCGGGTTTCCGATAAATTATCAGATAACATCGTGAAGACTCGTTCCCGATCTCGTTGTCGAGGCTTTGTTCGGGAAGTTTACGGAGTTCAATGTAAATATTGCGCATTACTTTATTGTGGGACGTATTAAAGTTTTGGCCAATATTCAATTACTGTTAATTTAATAACTTGCAAGTAAATAAAAGTTATACATCAATACATAAGCATTATTTTGTGCATACTGCATACAGGAAAGACTGGATTATCAGCGTGTTTGTGTTACTTGCCAATATAAACCCTTTAAGCTATGACAATGGTGTTGTGTGTAAAATGTTGATATTTTGTGGTAATAAACTGCCAGGTTATATTGTAATTGCAATATGCAATTACTGTTAAAGTTAAAGACAGGACACAGTCGAAGGAAAGTGCGGATTAACATATAAATGACAATGCGCTTTCCCAACAACAATTCGATAGATCACTGTGATGAACATAACTCATTTGTTTGATGCTTTTTTGTGCAAAGTTTACATCCAAAGCTGGAAATATGTGTAAACCTAGTTTTATTTATCTTTCTGACCAGGTAAAAGGTATATACAACATAAAATAAGGATAAGAAAACAGAATGCTAATGAAATCATTCTCTTTATCGTTGAATCAATTACACCTTTCTGGTAGATAGTAAATTTATTGATTAATACATATATGAATAAAATATTTTAGAGAATATTGAATAATATTATCACCGTATTGGTTATAGATATTTTATGCATATGTGATATTGACAATTTCTTCAAATTAACCATGAATTTGCAGATGGAACAATATAAATGAATGCATGGATGAGACAACGGTGGAGGAGGCCACGTACCGATTGTGCTATACTATTAACAGGATGTGATATATCTATTTGATGCGTTTCGTGTTCTTCATAAAACTATTTTGCTGCATCAAAAATTCGATTGAAAATTTAAGCAACACTGGGAGAGCTGAACTTTGGTCCATTTTCAAAGCCAAATATTTACCTGTTCTGTTATTATTAAATTTAATATATTGTCGTTTATTCCAGAACCGTCCTACCTTACTGTCTATACATTTCAATATTCATAACTGACACATGCTTGAAGCACTAAAAGGTGTGTTTACTACACCAAACTCCATATTTCATGATATAATCTTAATTCAACATATTTCCTAATTTCGAGCTACAATAATTATGTGATGTCCATTTTCATTAAAAACAAATCTTACCTTTCAAAGCATTCAACCGTTCTGTAAAATAAAAATCAATAGAATTGTAAAACGGTACCGTGTCCAAAAGGGAACATGATTGATAAACCAATTTCAAAGATTAATTATAACTATGTTGTTTTTAACGAAATATATATATAATGTATTTATTTTGGAAGTTGTGTGACGGGGAACTTTAAGCTATGACAATGGTGTTGTGTATAAACTGTTGATATTTTGAGGAAATAAACTGCCAGGTTATATTGAAATTGCTTATCTCTAAGACTTTATCGTTTTATATAAAACACATTTATGGTAAATAGTAAATAGTTAACTAATTGATCAATATGTATTTAAAAATACATTAATGATAGAGAATTAAAAACTGTATAATTACTGTAGTCGTTATAATTGACTGATGCCTATGTGTTATTGACAATTTCATTAAATCAACCGTGAATTTGCAGATGGAACAATGGAAATAAATGTATGGCTGAGACAACGGTGGAGGAGGCCGTGTACCGATTGTGGTATACTATCAAAAATATGTGATATTTCTATTTGAAGTGTCTCCTGTTCTTTTATAAATACATGTTGATACATCGAAAATTCGATTATTCGAGTCAACGTCAAAATCATATTCTCAAAAATTAATTGAATTTAAGATACTGTCTTCTTAGTAAGACTGAGAGTCGAAAACACTTGCTTTGCGTCTACATATGTGTTACAGTAGAAAATATATCCAAGTCCAACAGTTAGGAGCAATTCATAACATATATATTAAAAATCATAGAAAAAGAATAAAAGCGAAAACATAATGCTTATCTCTAAAACGTTATCGTTTTATATAGAACAGTTTTATGGTAGTTAGTAAATAGTTAACAAATGTATCAATATGTATATAAAAATACATTAATAATAGAGAATTATAAATAATATAATTGCCGTAGTCTTTATAATTGTTTGATGCAGATGTGTTATTGACAATTTCTTTAAATCAACCGTGAATATGCAGACGGAACAAAAAAGTAAATGCATAGCTGAGACAACGGTGGAGGAGGACATGAACCGATTGTGCTATACTTTCAAAAGTATGTGATATATCTATTTAAAGTGTTTCCTGTTCTTTTATAAATATATGTTGATACATCGAAAATTATATTATTCGAGTCAACATCAAAATCATGTTGTCAAAAAAAATGGAATTTAAGATACTGTCTTCTTGGTAAGACTGAGAGTCGATAACACTTGCTTTGCTTCTACATATGTGTTACAGTAGAAAATATATCCATTAAGTTGAAGTGTAACAGGTACAGAGGAGAAACTCATATATATATCTTAAAATGATTTTGATTGAACGAAATACAGTTGGCACGGTGACTCGTATGCAAGATCTTTATTTCTAGACAAATGAAAAAAATATATCATGAATTAGTATTACAACTAATTTATTTTGTAGATTAGAAACCAGCGAAATATTTTCGACTACGGTTTACTTAATCAAAATTGCTATTGCATTATAAAAGTGAAAATCTGTACATTTCTTTAATCCAAGATAAACGTATATCAACTTGAATAAATGTTAAAGGACGTTGGAAAATAAAACTAAATAAACAACATCGCTATCATAATTCACTCAGATTATCGCATTTTAACTGCATAAGTTAAGTATTATGATGATCTCAATATCGATAGATTCCTACTTCTCAACATCAACAATATTTTTAGGCGGTGTCTTAAAGATTACATATATTCAAGCAACACAAATTCTACCACCGGAAAAAAACTGATCCTGATTAAAAAACCAAAATTTACCTGATCAGTTGCTATTTTTAAATTAAATGTAATGTCGATTTTTCTTGAACCGCCATGACATGGTGTCCACACATTTCAATGCTCATAATAACATGGTGGAAGCACTCAAAGACGTACGGCATGTTTTATTACACCATTAATTATGTGTGATACCCATGTTAATACAAAAGAAGTCTTACCTTCCTCAGCATTCTTCATTTCTGAAAAGTAAATACAATTCAATTATAAAAAGGTATCGTGTCCAATAAAACACAGTTATTAAACAATTTCATCGAAGGTTTACTTGTTGATTTTGACGAATTAATTATGCAACATATATCTTTTAGTAGTTGTGTGACTTTGACTTTTAAGTTACGAACAATGGTGATGTGCATAAAATGTTGTAATTTTGTGGTAATAAACTGCAAGGTTATATTGAAATTGTAACATGCAAATAGCTGTTAAAGACAGGACAAGGTCACAGGAAAGCGCAGATAAACATACAAATGGCGATGCGATTTCCCAACTCCAATTCGATAGACCAATATAATGTGAAATATTCCTCCGCAGTTAGAACTAAGTTTAAACATAGTGTTTTATTTCTCTTTATATATATACTATATGGTAACAGGTATATACAATCATAGAATAAGGATAAAAGCGAGAACATAATGCTTATCTCTAAGACGTTTAAGTTAAGTTAAAGTCCAGCAGTTAGGAGCAACTCATAATAACATATATATTAAAAATCATAGAAAAAGAATAAAAGCGAAAACATAATGCTTATCTCTAAAACGTTATCGTTTTATATAGAACATTTTATGGTAGTTAGTAAATAGTTAACAAATGTATCAATATGTTTATAAAAGTACATTTATAATAGAGAATTATAAATAATATAATTGCCGTAGTCTTTATAATTGTTTGATGCAGATGTGTTATTGACAATTTCTTTAAATCAACCGTGAATATGCAGACGGAACAAAAATAATAAATGCATAGCTGAGACAACGATTGAGGAGGCCATGTACCGATTGTGCTATACTTTCAAAAATATGTGATATATCTATTTAAAGTGTTTTCTGTTCTTTTATAAAATTATGTTGATTCATCGAAAATTCGACTATTCGAGTTAAAATAATGTTCTCTAAGAAGAACGGAATTTAAAATACTGCTTTCTTGGTAAGACTGACAGCCGAAAACACTTGCCTTGTGTCTACATATGTGTTACAGTAGAAAATATATCCATTAAGTTAAAATGATTTTGATTGAACGAAATACAGAGTGCACGGTGACACGTATACAAGATCAGTATACTCATTTTAATAAAATAATCAATACCGCACAATAAATGGGTTACGACTGTTTTGTTTCATCAAAAGGATCAGTCCATTTCCGTGTATATTACACGAGAAATAAGTTGTAGTAATAAGGTGAATGCGTGCTCGAATATTATTTCAATTTCTAAATAAAGATATTAAAGTTTGCTATTGTATTATAAAAATGTAAATCGGTACGTTTCTTTAATCCAATACAGACGTTAAACAAATCTAGTAAATGTTAAAGCATGTTGAAAACTACCGCCACTTGCTGACACCTGACCAAAATGCCAAACGTTTAAATTGTATTAAAAACTTATAAATATATAAATTGTATTCATAGGGAAATTTCTGACTTGCTCACTGGGTATGAAACTTGTTTGTTGTTTTTTGAGCACCAACGTTGCATCAATAACAAACAATGGCTTGGTAATAATCAGACTAGACTGGTCATAGCAAAGAGGAAAAGAAACGCTAAGAAGGTTTTATATTCTATTTACTTCAATTCTAGTGGTACTATTTTACACCTTCCTTGTAAAGACGGTAGAACAATTACAGGAAAGATTTATTAAAGTAAAGTACTTAAATATGTCAAAAAGTTTTATCAAAGTAAACACCCAAGTAAAGGATTGGAAGGCATACAGGTTATTTATGACAATGCTTCTTCTGCCCACAGAATTAAAAGCGTACACTCTTTCGTAGAACATCAACTGGTTATTCAGGTTGAACACCCCGTAATACCATTGACTAAAGAGCCATGTGACCACCTTTTCCTAGTTCTCATGCTACAAAAATGATCGCATGTAAACGCTGTGTTACTAGAAGCGCCATTGGGTCTGCAATTTTTCAGTGTCTTAACATTATACCAAGGAGAGACTACTTTGCGGCATTTCGGTAGTGGACAGCAATACTTTAAAAGAGTTTATCTGTGCGAGGGAATACTTTCAAGGGTTGGCCTAAAAAACATCCCGTTCTTCCGAAGACCTGTGACAGAATATATTGAATGTTCCTTGTATATCGACAATAACAACAGAAAAGTCAACATCAAACTTACTGTATTTTTACCTAAACAATACAAAGAAATTCAATGTATTTTTTACTAAGTTTGACTTATATCGCGTATGTTGATAATTATTTCCTGAAATATATTTCCTTCAAAGTCGCTTACCATGTCAAATGTTAGAACTAATTTTAAACTTAGTTTTATTTTTCTTTATATATACTATATGGTAAAGGTATATACAATCATAGAATAAGGATAAAAACGAAAACATAATGCTTATGAAATCATTCCCTTTATCGTTTTATAAATTACACTTTTATGGTAATTAGTAAACTGACTGATCAGTACGTATATGAAAATGAATTAATAATAGATAATAAAGAATAATATGATTACCGTAGTGGTTATAGTTGTTTTATGTATATGTGATATTGGTAATTTATATAAGTTAATCGTGAATTTGCGGACATGTCAATAGAAATAACTGCATGGCTGAGACAAGGGTGGAGGAGGCGATGTACCGATTGTGCTATATTATCAAAATGATCGGATATATCTATTTGAATCGTTTCGTGTTCATTACAAACCTAAGTTGCTGCATTAGAAGTTCAAAGTCAAATTGATGTTCCCAAAAGAAAATTGAATTTAAGATACCGTTTTCTTCATCAGATGAAAAATTTAAAACATTTGCCTTGAGTCTCTACACATGTATCACAGTAAGAAATAAGTCCATTACGTTTTCTAAAGTCCCACAGGAGAAGAGAGGAAACTTAAATGTTAATTAAAATGATTTTGATTGAGCGAACTACAACTTGCACGGATTTTCGTATGCGAGTTCTGTATGCTCATTTCAATAACATTTTAATGCAACACTTTAAACTGTTTCCGTCTGTTCTATTTCATCAAAAGAGGATATTCCCGTACAGATGACATGAGAAATGAGTTGCATTAATAGTCTGAATGCGTGATAGAATATACACCTTCCGTTGTTAATTACGTTTCATGCCTCGCTGCCATGAACAAGTTAAGTGTGAATGCAGAACTGTACTGCATTTTAGTTCTTAGGAATAGATGTCCAACGACATTCGGGTTATATTCCTAGATTATTTCGATGCCAATAAAATAACACTAAGTACTCAGATCTATCTAGGAAGAAGACTATAGATCGGTTCATATACATTCTGAGCTTTCTTCGCATTCAAATTAAAATAAATTGGTATTAACGTAAAGCTTACGATTTAGAGTGGGCTGCATTGCACTAAAACAAGTAGATAAATAGATTTGAAAAGTAATGTTTTTTCAAATAAGTTTGCAATTTAAATATTTGGACGAATAAAAGGAAGAAATATTTCGACAGTGGTTTACTTAATCAAAATTGCTATTATAATATTGATATAAAAGTGTAAACCTTTACATTTCTTTAATACAATATAACCGTATAGCAACTTGAATAAATGTTGAAGGACGTTTAAAAAATAGAATTGAAAAAACAAACAAAAAACTAAAGGTAAATACAAAAAAAATCGAAAACGGTATTGTATCAAATAAAACTGTTTATAAAACAATTTCAGAGATGTTGTTTTTGACGAAATATATATGCAATATATTTGTTTTTGTGAGTTGTGTGACCTCGAACATTAAGCTATGGACTATAAAAGATGTGATGAACATAGCACAATGGTTTGATGCTGGAAATACGTTAAAACCTAGTTTTATTTATCTTATATTAAACTTATTGATTAATAAGTATATGCATAAAATATATTAGAGAATAAAGAATAATAAAATTAACTTATTGGTTATAGATATTTTATACATATGTGATATTGACAATTTTTTCAAATAAACTGTGAATTTTCGGATGGAACAATATAAATGAATGCATGGATGGGACAAGGGTGGAGGAGGCCATGTACCGATTGCGCTATACTATCAACAAGATGTTAAATATCTATTGATGCGTTTCATGTTCTTCACAAAATTATGTTGCTGCATCGAAAATTCGATTAAATATTTAAGCAACACCGGGAGAGCTGAACTTTGCTCCATTATCAAAACCAAATATTTAACTGATCTGTTATTATTAAATTTAATGTATTGTCCTTTATTCCAGAACCGTCTTAACGTACTGTCTATATATTTCAATATTTGTAACTGATACATGCTTGAAGCACTAAAAGGTGAGTTTACTACACCAAACTCCATATTTCATGATATAATCTTAATTCAACATATTTCCCTATTTCGAGCTTCAATAATTATGTGATGTCCATTTTCATTCAAAACAAATCTTACCTTTTTTAGCTTTTAACTGTTCTGTAAAGTAAAAACAATAGAGTTTTTAAACGGTACCGTGTCCAAAAGGAAATATTGATAAAACAATTACAAAGATTAATTATAACTATGTTGTTTTTAACGAAATACATATAAGAAGCATTTATTTTGGAAGTTGTGTGACGGGGAACTTTAAAGGGATTATATTAGCATATAACCGTCAATTCCCTGTCCTAAATACACACGCCCTGCCTGAAGATACACTTATAACTTAGAGATTTAAGTGTCTAATTGCATAACCTCTTTATTACAAACATCGGGTTTCTGAAGCCACGTTTTTGTTTTTGTTTAGATTCGCCATCTTCAACAAACCGCTTTCGGGTTTCCGACCAATCATCGGATAACATCGTGAAGACTCGTTCCCGATCTCGTTGTCGAGGCTTTGTTCGGGAAGCTTACGGTTTCAATGTAAATATTGCGCAATACTTTATTGCGGGACATATTTAAGTTTTGGCCAATATTGAATTACTGTTAATTTGATAACGTTCAAGTAAATAAAAGTTATACGTTAATACATAAGCATTATTTTGTGCACACTGCATACAGGAAAAGTCTGGATTAACAGCATGTTTGTGTTACTTGCCAATATAATCCCTTTAAGCTATGACAATGGAGTTGTGTGTAAAATGTTGATATTTTGTGGTAATAAGCTGCCAGGTTATATTGAAATTGCAATATGCAATTACTGTTAAAGACAGGACACAGTCGAAGGAAAGTGTGGATTAACATATAAATGACAATGCGATTTCCCAACAACAATTCGATAGATCAATGTAATGAACATAACTCATTTGTTTGATGCTTTTTTGTGCAAAGTTCACATCCGAAGCTGGAAATATGTGTAAACTTAGTTTTATTTATCTTTATGTATAATATAACGTAAAAGGTATATAAAACATAAAATAAGGATAAGAAAACAAAATGCTAATGAAATCATTCCCTTTATCGTTGAATCAATTACACCTTTCTGGTAAATAATAAACTGATTAATTAATACATATATGAATAAAATATGTTAGAGATTAATTAATAATATTATAACCGTATTGGTTAAAGATATTTTATGCATATGTGATATTGATAATTTCTTCAAATTAACCATGACTTTGCGGATGGAACAATATAAATGAATGCATGGATGAGACAACGGTGGAGGAGGCCATGTACCGATAATGATATGATGTGATATATTTATTTGATGCGTTTCGTGTTCTTCATAAAACTATGTTGCTGCATCAAAAATTCGATTAAAAATATAAGCAACACCGGGAGAGCTAAACCTTGCTCCATTATCAAAGCCAAATATTTACCTGATCTGTTATTATTAAATTTAATGTATTGTCGTTTATTCCAGAACCGTCATAGCTTACTTTCTATACATTTCAATATCCGTAACTGATACATGCTTGAAGCACTTAAAGGTGTGTTAACTACACCAAACTCCATATTTCATGATATAATCTTAATTCAACATATTTCCTAATTTCGGGCTTTAATAATTATGTGATGTCTATTTTCATTCAAAACAAATCTTACCTTTCAAAGCGTTCAACCGTTCTGCAAAGTGAAAACAATAGAATTGTAAAACAGTACCGTGTCCAAAAGGAAATATGATTGATAAACCAATTTCAAAGATTAATTATAACTATGTTGTTTTTAACGAAATATATATAAAATGTATTTATTTTGGTTTGTGTGACGGGGAACTTTAAGCTATGACAATGGTGTCGTGTATAAAATGTGGATATTTTGAGGTAATAATCTGCCAGGTTATATTGAAATTGCTTATCTCTAAGACTTTATCGTTTTATATAGAACACATTTATGGTAAATAGTAAATAGTTAACTAATTGATCAATATGTATATCAAAATACATTAATGATAGAGAATTAAAACCTATATAATTACCGTAGTCGTTATAATTGACTGATGCATATGTGTTATTGACAATTTCTTTAAATCAACCCTGAATTTGCAGATGGAACAATGGAAATAAATGCATGGCTGAGACAACGGGGGAGGAGGCCGTGTACCGATTGTGCTATACTATCAAAAATATGTGATATATCTATTTGAAGTGTCTACTGTTATTTTATAAATATATGTTGATACATCGAAAACTCGATTATTCGAATCAACGTCAAAATCATGTTTCAAAAAATAATTGAATTAAAGATACTGTCTTTCTAGTAAGACTGAGAGTCGAAAACACTTGCTTTGCATCTACATATGTGTTACAGTAAAAAAATATATCCATTAAGTTGAAGTCCAACAGTTAAAGAGGAGCAATTCATAATAACATATATATTAAAAATCATGGAAAAAGAATAAAAGCGAAAACATAATGCTTATCTCTTAGACGTTATCGTTTTATATAGAACACTTTCACGGTAAATAGTAAATAGTTAACTGATGTATCAATATGTATATAACAATACATTAATAATAGAGAATTATCAATAATATAATTACCGTAGTCTTTATAATTGTCTGATGCATATGTGTTATTGGCAATTTCTTTAAATCAACCGTGAATATGCCGACGGAACAAACATAATCAATGCATAGCTGAGACAACGGTTGAGGAGGCCATTTACCGATTGTGCTATACTTTCAAAAATGTGTGATATATTTATTTAAAGTTTTTCCTGTTCTTTTATAATACAGTGTGCACGGTGACACGTATGCGAATTCAGTATACTCATTTTAATAACATAATCAATACTGCACTTTCAATGGGTTTTGACTGTTTTATTTCATCAAAACGATCACTCCATTTCCGTGTTAATTACACGAGAAATGAGTTGTAGTAATTAGTAGAATGTGTGCTCGAATATTATTTAAATTTCTAAAAAATGATTTTTAAGATTACTATTGTATTATAAAAATGTAAATCGGTACATTTCTTTAATCCAAGACAGACGTAAAACAACTCTAGTAAATATTAAAGCATGTTGAAAACTATCCCCACTTGCTGACACCTGACCAAAATGCCAAGGGTTTAAATTGTATTAAAAACTTATAAATATATAAATTGTATTCCTAGGGAAATTTCTGACTTGCTCACTGAGTATGAAACTTGTTTTTCTTTATTTTGAGCACCAACGGTGCATCAATAACAAACAATGGCTTGGTAATTATCAGGCTAGACTGGTCATAGCAAAGAGGAAAAGAAACGCTAAGAAGGATTTATGTGTTATTACTAGTGGTACTATTGTACACATTCCTTGCAAATACGGTAGAACAATTACAGGCCAGATTTACAAAGATTAAGTACTTAAATATGACAAAAAAGTTTTATCAAAGTAATCACCCAAGTAAAGGTTTGGAAGGCATACAGGTTATTTATGACAATGCTTCTTTCCACAAAATTAAAAGCGTACACTCTTTCGTAGAACATAAACTGGTTATTCAGGTTGAACACCCCGTAAATCCCCTGACTAATGACCCATGCGACCTTTTCCTAGTTCTCATGCTACAAAAATGAAACGCATGTAAACGCTGTGTTACTAGAAGAGCCATTGGGTCTGCAATTTTTCAGTGTCTTAACAATATACCAAGGGAAGACTACTTTGCGGCATTTCGGTAGTGGACAACAATACTTTAAAAAAGTGTATCTGTGCGAGGGAATACTTTCAAGGGTTGGCCTGAAAAACATCCCGTTCTTTTTCTTTCTATATACTATATGGTAACAGGTATATACCATCATAGAATAAAAATAAAAACGCAAACATAATGCTTATGAAATCATTCTCATTATCGTTTTATAAATTACACTTTTATGGTAATTAATAAACTTACTGATCAGTACGTATATGAAAATGAATTAATAATAGATAATAAAGAATAATATGATTACCGTAGTGGTTAAAGTAGTTTTATGTATATGCGATACTGGCAATTTCTTTAAGTTAATCGTGAATTTGCGGATAATCACTATAAATAACTGATTGGTTGAAACAAGGGTGGAGAAGGCCATGAACCGATTGTGCTATACTATCAAAATGATCGGATATATATATTTGAATCGTTTGGTGTTCATTACAAATCTACGTTGCCGCCCAAAAATTCGATTTTCGATTCAAAGTCAAATCATGTTCCCGAAAGAGAATTGAATTTAAGATACCGTTCTCTTTATCAGATGAAAATTTAATACATTTGCCATGGGTCTCTACACATGTATCACAGTAGAAAATATGTCCATTACGTTTTCTAAAGTCCCACAGGAGAAGAGAGGAAACTTAAATGTTGATTAAAATATTTTGATTGAGCGAACTACTACTTGTACGGATTCTCGTATGCGAGATCTGTATGCTTATTTCAATAACATTTTAATGCATCACTTTAAATTGTTTCCGTCTGTTCTATTTCATCAAAAAAGGAGATTCCCGTATAAATGACACGAGAAATGAGTATTTATGGTCTGAATGCGTGATAGAATAAACGCCTTCCGTTGTTAATTACGTTTCATGCCTCGCTGCCGTGAACAAGTTAAGGGTGAATGCAGAACTGTACTGCATTTTAGTTCTTAGGAATAGATATCCAACGACATTCAGGTTGTATTCCCAGCTTATCTCGATGCCAAATAATAACACTAATTACTCAGATCTATCTAGGAAGCAGACTATAGATCGGTTCATATACATTCTTATCTTTCTGCACATTCAAATAAAATAAATTAGTATCAACGTAAAGCATACGATTAAGAGTTCGCTGCATTTAAACACTAAAACAAACGCCACTTAGTCTTCAAATAGATTTGAAAAGTAATGTTTTTTTTTTCAAATAAGTTCGTGTATTTCGTTGCAATATGCAATATAAATACTTGGACGATTAAAAGCAGGAAATATTTCGCCAGGGGTTTACTTAATCAAAATTGCTATTAATGCTCTCCAAAATAAAAAGAGAAAATCCAAAATTGTGTTTTACACCTACAAATCAGCTGAATTGGACTTAAAGTACAAATGAGACCAATAAAGTGATATATTTTCGAGATATACGCTGCCGTAATGCAATATTTACAAGAGAAATTTTCTCTTCTAGAAATATTGCTTAATACTGCACTCGTTTGAAAGAAATACTTTCAAAACCATCAAGTAGAAAGGAAATGTCTATTCAGTAGTGTATGTAAAAGCAATGCCCTTCCAGACGAGAAAATTTCTCTTCTCGGAAAGTATGCAGAACAAGAGAAATATCTCGCTAACAACACGAGAGGCGGTTTCTTTTCTACCGGCAATATTTTACAAGAGAAATTTTCTCTTCTAGAAATAATGTTCAAATGCACGCGTTTGAAAGAACGCATCTTTCAAAAGTGTCAAGTAGAAAAGAAGCATCTCCTCAGTATTGTATGCAAAGCAAGGCCCTACCAGAAGAGAAAATTTCTCTTCTGGGATTATCTCGTTGTAATCAAAGTTACAGGACAAGAGAAATATCTCGCTCGCATAAGAAGAGAAGAAATTTCTCGCTAGCAACTTAAGAGAAGTTTTCTTTTCTGCACTGTATTCGATACGTGCGATTGAACACGACAATTTTCTAGAGAAGAAATTTTATCGTCTAGAATATAACTTCTGAAATTGCCATAAGTACCGATACGTTTACCAGAGGAGAAACGTATATCTCCTCTGGACTATCATAAACGTGAACGCTGATTCAAGCTTTTGCACTTAAAAATAACATAACTTTTCTCTTCTTGTAATTACTCATTCTAATGAAAAACTATACATAAGAAGAGATATTCCCCGTGCTTATTATCTTAAATGTGTACGTTTGAGCATGTCTATATTATAATGAGATATATTTTCTTGAAAGACATTTCCAAACTTCTTAATGTTTTTCGTTGTTAAATCGATAATATATAGATTTGGTAATCGGAAATATTTCAACATTTTATACACACATTGCAGGGAATTGCGACCGGTTCCAAAGAATAAAAGAAATAAAAGCAAATGAGAAGAAGTTCTTTTTTACCGTTTTCTGCTATTAAAGTTCATGATAAAAGCATAAGAAAGTAGTTGATTATTTTTGTTGCTTATAGCGAAACTTAGTTTTTCGGGAAACTGAATCAAACAGTGTTATCTTAAATTAGATATGCATACATATTTTTTTTCTTCGTGACTCGTGATTTACAAAAAAAAAACAATTAAAATACATTCCATACTGAAATTGAAACGAAAAATTATGTTTCAATCATGCATACACATGTTGTTTCGTTTCAATTTCCTTTCAATAACAATTATGTTTATTCAATGGCAAATGTTTTATCAAACCTAAAATAATTAATGTGATACTTAGTTTAGCTAACTGACTTTTCCAAAAGGAGCTTTTAGTACTGTGAAGTGATTGTAAAGTTTCACGCCGTATGTTGATTGTGTTGGCATGATTTATTAAGCCAGTGATCGCGTGTGAGAGCAGTAATGTATTTATGACCCCTCATAATAATACAAACTTAGTCAAACATACTATTTTTTGTTTCTTTGCTTTCAATGGATCATGTAATCAAATAATCACATCTCCACGAAAAATATATAACAATTGAAAAGGTAAGATAAAGTAAAGGAGATATAACATATTTTTAATATTTTCATCAATCCATGAATAAGTTAAACAGCCAAAAATGTAAAACCATATCATGCAAGGGAACTTAATTGTCAAAGACTATAGATATATAACTCTGAAATGGTGCAATCTTGATAGGTGTACATGTACTTATCATGTTTCTTAAAATAGCGCTGAAACATAATATATTTAAAAAGACAAAATGTTATATGTTCAAAAATGTGTAAAACTGTGACTAATATCAAAACGGTAACATGTTCACATATTTAATTTGAATGTGACTGAAATATGTTTCAATAAATATTTTTCTTTATTTTATATGACATAGAAAATGCAATTATTGATTATCAATATTATTTATATTTGTCATTTTTTTAATTACACTAGTATGACTCTAATTGGGGTCTGATATTTAAAAATGTTATAACTACTATCCTTTCATAGGTTTAGAAGATTGAGATCATGCCTGAATTATATTCTGGAGTCAAACACTAATCGGAGGCTAAACTGGGCCTTAAACGGCTATGAATTGTTGCTCACACGAATTAAAACATAGGCTTTGATATTGTTTGCCACTCGGACAAAACAATTTCAGTTTTGAAAGAGGGTAACTTGATAGCAATTCAGCAAAATTGCAATGAAAATGGTTCTGTTTCTTCATGAAAGATGTTAATAATTAAAACTTGCACAAAATTGAAGTCTATGACGACCAGTTTTGATAACCGACCTCGAAACCCATTAAAGGCACAATCAAAGGCTCATTGTATTGAGGTTTTATTAATTTTGAGTTGGCGGTTTCATAGAAGATGTTTTAAGAAATAATTGACGCCCAGGCGTACATATAAACGATTGAAAAATAAATCAGAACAACTCACTTGATCCGTTAGCTCATATGAACTAAGTTTTAAGCTAAACTCTAAGAAACACTCTTTGAAATAGTAAACATCATAACAAAAATACAACATTTTTATAATGGGAAAGCATTCACATAATATAATTAACACGAACTACGTACATAGAAATATGATTCACCACTTTAACATTTGATCCGAGAAATTTGTGTTATTAAATGTTAATTTTCAATGAATATTCAGGATTTGGTCTACTATATTGAATTTAGTCAAATGGCCAAATACTAAAGTAACAATGTATGAGAAGCATACACACAAATGATAGTTGAATAATACTTTATCTGTTGTATGATTTGTTTGTAAATTAACTGTAAGCTTGTAATATTTTAAATGTCCATTGTAAGGGTTAACTTTACATAAATACATGAAGCGGTAATGTCGCATAGTGTGTCCTTAATTTCTAACTATAATGAAATATTACAACATCATACATTATAAAGACATAAAACATCAAAAAAATCATATCAAATCAAAACGAAACATGTTTTAATACACAAACTGGAATTTTTGGACCAGCTTACAATTTGTATTCAATTATATAATAAATCTGACAGCATACTAAGTAACACTTCTTCAGATTCTTCTTTCCATATGTGTCTACAGCTTTTATAATTAATTTTGAATGAGTGTCTGAGATAATCAGTTGGTTGTTTATTTTTATACCCCGAAACATTAATATAATCGTCACCTATATCCATAGTGTCGTTAAAATGTAATGTGGTTAAACCATCTGTGAATTAAAATGCTGTTTATTTTTCCACAGGGTATTTTAGCAAAGGTCATCTTTTATTCTCAAGTACCCCAAGGTATATCGTTTTGTTGTTGTATTCAACAACTCCGATTGTAACCTGCAATATAAATAATATAATCATTAAAACTGTATTAATTGTCAACATTTTGCTGCAAAAGTTTATAGTAACAATCTTCACGATGTCCCTAAATCATACATCTATTGCATGGGAGACCGTGTCAAAGTGATATTTGGATCATTATGGTTACAAAAAATTCTAGTTGTATGTTTGATAAAGATCAATGATATTGAAGGTACAAAACCGCACACAAAGTCACATGTGCAATATTTGATGTGTCAATGGTTATAACTCTAGCAATAATAATCTGATGTTGACAGTTCAATATCTTGTTTTGGGTATTGTTATTGTATAACTACTGTGTACGTCTAGTACATTTGGTAATAATAAAATAAATGTTGCATGTGCAAGAGTATACACAAGAGGATTTAGAGCATTATTAGATAATTGAAGAGAACGGACATAATTCTAACATTAATTATACGATTTGACCACATCAAAACCGTGTTCGAGATTGTTATTACCTTTTAAGTCTTGGAAAGACAATTCAAGCGTCATAACTTTGATAAAGATGTTTGATAAGGTCATTCTAAGATTATAAGGTTATATACATATATATATATATATATATATATATATACCATGCACGATATGTAAATATTGAATGACAAATTAAGGCGCTATAATGCACACAACCTCATATGTGAGTGCGTATGACGGATAATAGATACAGGACGACCAAAATAACTTTATTCAGGTGAGATATGTCTTCTTTTCCGAAATGATAAAGCATTCACACATACTTTACTAAGGATAAGATAAACATCAACAAATAACAACAGAGTGACCGCCATAGCCTTGTGCACAGCTAAAATAAACACGCATGCAGTTTAATTTAACATTTTAAATGATTATTGATGTAAAAATTAAAAATGTTATAAATGAATACTTACTTCAATTGTTTCATCTGATACGACTGTTGCGTGTTGTCGCCCATTGCTTCTATTTTTCTGAAAGTAATAATCACAACTTCATAAGATACCTAATTCAACAATTCAAAGTTTCCTTCATTATAAATATTAATTCTTTGTTAAACATGTAAAACTCATACAAATATTATACGGATGCATTTGAAAATCAATAGAACAAATTAAACATAACCATCTAAATAATCATTTCTGATTGCTTTTTAAAATGAAAAATACATCTGCAATAAATCCTATTCAAGATGATTTTTCAGCACATCTCGTATAGTTGAAGATACTTGATTGCAGGTTATTATACATGTTATTTGCATGTTCAAAATGAAAATGAAAGAATCATTTTAAAGACATAGATTAAAAATATAATTTGTACACATAACGAAATCCATTGAATAACAGTGTTTACAAATATCAGAATCATAAGACATTCAAATAGATATACCATTTTTTTCAGAATGATCCTTGGTGACCGCCTCTTCAATCCTTAGAGGTTTTGCTTTTCTGAAATATATTATTGTTTTATCTTATTCATTCCGTTATAACATTTTAAATGATAATGAACTTACTGCAATTGACACTTCTCTTTCACCTTCCATGCTTAGACGTTTGTTTTCTGAAATAAATTCGGTTAATTTTATGCTGTTACAGGAAAATTAAGAAGATAATAGACACTTTCAACAACGTAACTTACAAAGTTCTAATTGCTACACACCAATAATGATCTCATTGCAATGAAAAGGTTGTTTTTTGTTAGAGGGTTTCTAGAAATAAATGTTTGTATGTATGGGGGTGGGGGGTCAGACGGCAATTATTTTTTTTTTACCCACAGAGCATAAATTGTAATTGTGATATACACCACCATGCATACAATTTTCATTTGATAAAATACCACCATGCACAAAATAAAAAATAGGCTAAAATCCGCTTTCTATTGTTTTTCTTATTGTTAACCTTGCAAAATTACTAGTCTGGGCGGTTGCCTACTTTCTTTGAAGTACGCCGACATAACACTTTTGATCTAATGCCGATATGCAAGTGTTTATATCACAATTTACCACAGGTCGAAAATTAAATAAAGGGGCACTACAGATACCAAACGAAAAACAACAACAACATAATAATAATAATAACTAAAGGTTGGTGTTTGTTTGTAACTAGTTTTCTTCTAAAGTGTTTATTTTCAGTATACTAATTTCTTTAAAAAAAACGAATTACTATGAAATTGATACAAAATGTAAAGAGTCTTTATAACTACATTTGCCTAAAGTAATGTATAGAATGATCACGCTGTCCCTTTCACTTACACCTTGTGCCAATGCCCGATGACGTCACTCTGACAGTAAAACAAACATGATTATGACACATGTTATTTCGCTAAGTGGGTATCTTGGAAATTTTTGATGGATACAAAAGGAATTACATCGGTGTAATGTGCATAAGTTCTTTGAAAGTGTCAGACATCTTTTGAAAATTTTAAACACTTGTCAGACTTAGTAGGAAATATATCAAAATAATGGAATAATGTTAAGTCGACGATAATATACCGTTATAGAAATTTTATTTTAATTTCAAATGCTTTGCGTATATTTTGGTTACGGTGAGTATGCAATGCACTTGTGTCTGTGTGGTATCAAGGCTTGTGTATCAAAGAAATTACTGACCAAACACATGGGTCACTCATCATTCTGATACATTTCCGTGTTAATAATTTATTCACGACCAAGAATATGTTTTTGTCACCTTTCGGGAATCCCGCAGGTAGATAATAATACTTTACAAACCAATTCAATCATATGTTGTTGTCGGATGTTGTAATTATATTATGGCGGTCATAATAAATAAGATTAATCAGTCCGAGATGAAAAAAATTAATTGAAAATAATCCCTAACATAAACAACACCAGTGTATCGAGTGTCCAACTATGCAGTCGCGTGTAACGTTACACTTGGTCCTGATGGCTTGAGGCTGTGTATTTCAATCGTTCCAACACGCGTGTTAGCGGCAAACATGTAGGTCAAATCAAGATAAATTTAAAAGACCTGCTGTTTCTGCTGCGATACAGATAAGACGCTCGCCGAAATCTAGACGCTGCGGGATATTGAATTTGGAAATCAAGGCGCTGCGGTACATGGGGAAGAACAATTTGTTTTGTTTACGATCGATTGGAAATTTTTGGACAGAAAATGTATACAATTTCTAGAAGAACAACGGTCTTGAAGAAAAAAAATCGGTTCAGAGACGGAAGTTCTAACAGGGTATAAATTTTAATAAACCTTTACCCCACTAGGCATCATCTTTTTAATGAAAACACCAACCAGGCATAGTATAAAATTTTAATTATACTGCCGTCGGCCCCCCCCCCTCCCCCCCCCCTCCACATACACCCATTTTATTCTGGAAAAGCCCTTAGATATAAATAGAAGTCCTGCATTTTATTTTTACAAAAGTAAAACTCAATTACACATATATCTTACTTTGGATGTTGTCGTCACTGACTTTGCTTTTGGAGCAGGAGGCAATGTTTTGTTATGTGATCCACACTCTCTTCACCAGTTGTTTGAATTTGTTGCATATTTTTCTGATGTAGGAAAAAACATACATAAGTGGTTAAATAAAACACCTTTTGTATTTCTTTGTCTTAATAAGTAGGAATTAAGATATAATAGTTATAACAGTTTATATTTCCTACATTCAAGCACCGAATATCGACTTTAACAAATTATAATACTGATAAATCAATATTGATCTCATTGTTATGGAAGCTTTACTGCTCGCCTTAGTGCTACTAAACGATTAACTCAACTATTCTATGAATTGGGATAGAGAGGTGTACTCGCCTCGATGTCGACATCCCAGCTGAGTTAAAGTTTTTTGTTTAAATTGTTCATAAATGTGAATTGCTTGCAGTTATATAGATGAAACTTAGATAGAACAAATGTTCTGTATAAATAAAATACCATACACTAATAGTTGTTAGTATACGTGTTTGTATATTAGAATGTAATAAATATATTTAAAAAAACAATCAAACGTTCATATTTTTATCTCTCAGTAACGAAACTATAAGTATTTGGCTTGTTTTCATTCAGGCAATTTAAAGATTTTTTCTATCAAATATTAAAACTATAAATATGAATATATTTAATGTTTGAACTTATATTAATCTGATTATGGAAATGTATACATTAATACATTTTGCCAACGAACGAAGACGGACGAAGTTCTACGCACCATCGTATAAGCTCTTCTGGCCTTTTGCCAGAAAACATAAGGCTGTATATGTCATATTCATTTTTATTCGTGGAGGAAGACTTCAGAATAAATCTGAGAAGAACCAACGTCTGGCAAACTCATTCACATGATATTTTGGATTGAGCAAGACCCGAACCTACCACCTTAGCGGTGAAATGATCTTGGGTCTGCGTCTTAGATCACTCGGAGGACCCTCTCGTTTTAGATTTTAAGCATAACAATTAACTGAATACGAAGGGACGCATGTGTATGCCTATTTTGCATAAATGATACTGTTTTCATCAATTAGTATTCTGAATAAATAGACTAATATAGACCATCAACTTATTTAGATCATGTTTATCTATCTCTTTTGTGCAAGACATCTTAAAAAGTAGAACTCAAAACACACCATATAAGATCGATTCATTTAATGATACATACATATGATTTTGATATAATAAAATTCGACACAGTTTCGGATTTAAACACATATTGCTATTTAACAATATATTATACCTATTTTAAACATGGCAATGGTAGAAAATATGTTTACCAAACAATCGCGGTATGCAGGTTAATTTAGTAATACTGATACACATATATTATTTTATATCAAATTTTGACACAGTTGCGTGTTTAAATACATATTCCTATTTAAAAACATACTAGAACTATTAACAATATCGCGGTATTCATTTACCAGCGAATAAAACAATAAATACAAATAGCATTTACGCATAAATATAAGTATACTAAAAAGCAATAAAATTTTATAAGCAAAAGTTTACATCAACGACTACATCATGCATATACCGTTTTTGTATTGTGATATTAAATTCAAGCTTACCATCAAATTTTTCGTCCATGCCATGAATGCTGTTCTTTATTTTAAAATGCTTTTATCAGTAATGATGTCATCTGTTGCACGAAAGTATTTCAAATTCAGCGCATGACTTTCACCGCACTTTGTAGTAATCTTAAAAAGAATATGACATTAAAATTAATCAAGTTCTGATATTAAATGAATGTTTTATTGTTTTTAATATTGGCATTAAATATTTGTAAACATAGTAATTAGCTTGTCAGATTTTGAACATTTATATAACTGCATAGTTTTAGTTTTATGACTTTAATTATTCTGTCAAATTTACTTTGTCGATTCAATATATCGTACATGTACTCTCAAGGTTATTAGACAACGATCAACTATCAAAAATGTTAACTTACGTTCACATGGTAAAACTGACTTCCCGCGTGAATGTTTTGCATAATTTGACTTTTATCACCTATGGCAAGCTGTCCCTCTTCTGAAATGCTCCATGCTTTCGACATTTCCGCAAGTGTATGTATAATCTTATAATGATTTATTTAAGTGATAGAATTAATTGTCCCTCCAGAAACAAAATAATGCTCACTTTATGAAGACGTTACGAATAGAACGCAGACTGTAGCAGCTAAACTCCTCCTATGTTTTATCAAATGGCAGAGTGAATCGTATTATAAAGTATTCGATGTCTTTCCAAATCATGCACTCCACGTGACCGTCTCAAGGATGTTCCTCCACCACTAAAACTTGCCATTATAAGCCATTATATAATATGTTATAAGTTGAAAGTCACAATTATTTCGATCTTACAGTTATATAATAATTGTCTTGGTACTATCTTTAGAGTGTTTTATTGTGTGTTTTATTTTAAATTGCTTGGATTAAATTGAAATGTATAGTTACAGACACAGATATTTGTTCCGGGCCTAAAACTCTATGCATTTCTTAAGTTACCACTGTATAAAGTCTTACGTCATGATATAAGTCGTAAGTTATAAATTAAGCATTATCATAATATGATGTTTGCGGTAACATTCTTGAATTGTTATACAGGCACACAAAGAGTTGGAATATCTTTCTTGCATACCGGACAGGGATTTTTGCGTATTTCTACCGGATACGGAATTTTCACCCTACATTCCCTCCATGCGCTCATCCTTCCTTGCTGTAACGTAACAATTTATGACGTGACATATTCAAAACATATGCCGTAATACGTTTAATTAAATGCCATCGTGGTAGAATTTAACAATAATTGAAACAAAAATTAATATTAAATGTGTTTGGTATGAAAGAAAAATAATCTTACATAACTGAGCCTTGTCCCTGTTAAAACAAGTTATCTCTCGGGAGGAAATTTTCTATTCGAACCCCCAGCCGATGTAAGATTGTCTCATTCCTGTTTTACTACAGTTTAAGTTTTGTAAGTTGCATTGCAGTGTGACATGATTTACCAACTTGAGTGATCATAACGAATAGGAGAACTGGCATTCCCCGGCAGGTGTTATTTATACGAGCACATCTTGACCGCTTCAAGGACGATTTTATTATAGGCTACAATATTTATGAAGCCGATGTCAATTATTTGGATTCATTTTATTTGCGAATTTTAACAATCGTTTAATCATATAAAATCTGCTTTCCATTATAACATGTTTGCGCAACAAGATCATTTATAGGATGGTTATATTTCAATAAGCTTTAAACTCTGCATAAATTAACTTTTTAGAGTTCAGAGGCACAAGCTAAATATAAAAGAAAATAAATAAAGCAAACGGAAACAAATTTAACTTTATCATTCTGTTAATGTGATTTTATAATTTACATAAATATGTTTTTAAACTCTTTATTCCAGAATTCAAGTGTAATTGTAGTTTAACGAGTATGTTACAATCAGGCGATTTCATAAAGTGAATATATTATTACTTTTATTCTACGGTTGTTACCAAATCAGACTAGTGTATCCCAAACTTATCGAAAGAGGTTATTTCAATTTGACAATGGGCATCAACGCATTTTTTCATATGTTATACTTTTTACACGAACAAAAGAGCTCCGCATGTAATGAAATTATACTTTTATTGGCATAGGACCACAGAGAGAAGAACGAGTTTTAAAGTCACAAGTCGTCTTTGGCTACTGACCGTCAAATTGTCACTACTCGGTGTATGTATTGTACTTATGTTACTGTTCCAAACATTAATCGTGTTTTCGTTGCTTTGGAAGCTGTATCATTTAAACTCTACGTCTCGAGTTTTTTGTTACTCAAATCGTATAGCTATGCAGTAATGGTGATATCATATTTAAAAACATTTAAAATATCAATGGCATACCATTATGGTATCGTTTTACCTATAGGTATATACATAACACATGACCAAACTCGAAATAACCACCGATGACCCGCGTTCCAGCTGTTCAAATATCTGCGTGCCAATCACTAGCAGTAATTGGCCATACTTTCTGTTAGCGGTTAACACCACGATTATCCTCAAATCAATGTGGACAAATCTTATCTGGTGTGTGTTAAGCTTCATTTAGTATCCATAAACCGACCACACAGCCCTGCATACAGAGGTGAGAGAGATTTTCATTCTCAGCAGGGAGGGTGATTACTACCGACTGTGATAATTAATACCGATAAAATTACTTGAGTTATCGGCCAGCTGTGTTTATCTGGAGAATATTTATCTGTAGGCAACCTGTTATATTATATGTATTGATAGAGAGTAGTTTGTTAACATTTATTTTTCTACGTTTAACAAATGCATACAATAACTTTTGAAAATTATATATTTAATATCATAATTCTCAAGTACACACATAACAAAATAAACTTGTTTAACTAGAGTCAAATTTATAACAATAAAGACTATTTGCATGTTTATAAATATGATTGTATTCTGATTACATTACCATATCTATACAACTACAGGGAAAAACAAAATAATGTATTCAAAAGCAATGAATGAAATATAAAATGTCATTAAATGAGTGATTATGATAATTATCCGTGTTCAAGTATGAACGGGTATAGAAATTAATACATATCATTTGAAATAGCATTTTAAAATATGTGTGTTTTTTTTTGCTATGAAAATGTATCTGATATTAAGACAATCTTATGTTTTAATATTTCTTCAGCCAAATGATTTTCTTCAGTGCTTTTTTTAATTTCTTTTAAACAATATTATTCTAAATAAACCGTGAACACACATTAAATTTCCAAACTGATACTATCTTATAATGAGAAATTATCTATTTGGTGCTTTGAAGTTATTATTCTTATTTCATTACATTATATAGATGTATGCAGTACACTTTCAACATATTGTAATAAAAAATAAATATTCTTACATCAGAGCCATATAAACAATATTTAAATCATTGCTTACATTAAGTACATAAGGGCTGCACAGATTCAATTTGATAAAATACATTATTCGCTCTGCAAATATCATTTATTATTGCTGCAATAGTGATAGAGACATATGTCACATGTCAGTTAATTTCTGCCAGTTGAGTCTTAACATCGAAAAGCTGGAGAAAAATGCACACAATTAGAAATATAAAAAGTAAACATTCTTTTTAAAAACACTTTATTTATCATTTTAAAACACCATTCTTTATAATGTTTGTCAAATAAATAAACCGCGCAATTAGGAAAGTTCTGATTGATATAACGTCATATTTTAATTAAGGCTAAGATCAAACAAACAAATATTTTTAATTAATTTATGCACTAACATTTCTCTGCGACAGCATTCATCAACTGATACAAAATCCTGAAAATAAAACTCCAGAAATGTTCTCTATGTAGTGCTTATTTTACAGTCCTGTTATGTATAAACATTGTTGCTTGGTTCAACATAATCATTTTTATTGCAGGGCGATAGAACTAAACAGTAACACTCATTAACACATTAGTGTTAGGCACTTCATACTAAGATCAAAAGCTGCTCAGTACTGAGCGGTTTCACTACCCCTGTATGTAGGAATGTACAAGATAATGAGCTCACCATACGATAAAACAAGAAAAGGTACGTTTTGTATCATGAACGTGCCAAATATTAAAAAATAATGAGACGTATAATATCGTTGTGAATGATATTTATTGATAATTGTGACAATATTGTCGTGTGCATTTTCTGCCCAAAAAAATGAAAAGTCGAATTTCCATTGCAAGTCTATCTATCATACCAATATTAACTTTCGGAATCGATATAAATCTAATATAAAGTAACACTCGTAAGTTGTGGATACGTATTCGAAAACTATTTTCATCAGTAGCAAAATAAGCGTAAATAAACTAGACACTCGTTATATTATTTATATGTTTAAGTTAAAAATGATAGCATTTTATTAACAGTCGCGTGTGGTCGAATGTTTTCTTATCGAATAACTTTTTTTACTTTTTTGTTGAACACACTCAAATGTGTTACCATAGCCTTTGAGGTACGGGTCTGGGTCTTACGTACGTCACATCGTCATGTCATCTTGATCAATTGAGCCAAGTTGAAGACAAAGTTACAGACCAGACACAAATATCAAACAAATTGAAAGTGTGACCTTGACCTTTAAGTAAATGTTCTGGGGCTTACACGCTACACTTCATCATGTCATGTTGATCAACCCAGCAAAGTGTTTTTGAAGTTTATCAACAGGTGACAAAGTAACAGGCCGAACATGAAATCTCAAACAGATTTAAAGTGTTGTCAAACCAGGTTAAGTTGTGACCTTGACCTTTGAATTGGTAGTCTGGATGTTACATGCACAGGTCACCATATTATGTTGATCATTTTAAGCAAGTATTTATAAAAATCAATCTAAGCATGACAAAGTAACAGGCCGGACACGAAATTTCACATACACTAAAAGAGTTGTCAAACAAACTCAAAATGTGACCTTGACCTTTAAGGTACTGATGTGGGTCTTACGCGCAACACGTCATCATGTCATGATGGTGAATTGAGCAGAGTGTTTTTTTGAATTTATCCATTAGTGTCAAAGTGAGAAACCAGACACGAAAACTCAAGCAGACTCAGTGTCGTCGAACAAAGTTAAATTGTAACCTTGACCTTTGAAGTGTGAGTATGAGTGTTACGCGCGACACGTTATCATGTTGATTATTTGTAGCAAGTATATATAAAATACGAAATGTCACTGGAAAGTGTCGCATGTCCAAATGGTCTGTGAAAATATCGAAATTTTATAATAAGTAGCGATGTATTCATGGCTATCAAAAGTCATGGACTGACGTTTCCGACTAGACACTCAATTTCATGTTGTTTGTTTTCAATTTAAAGTATGACCTTTACCTTTATATAACCTTGACCTTGACATCTCATGTAAAGGCCTGAGTATTTATATATGTTAATGCAGGTGACGCATCATCATGGCATGTTGATCACTTGTGTCAAGCTATTTAAAAATCCCTCCATGTAAAACAAAATTACAAACCAGATATGAAACAAACTAAAAGTGCGACCTTGACCTTTGAGGTAATATTCCGAGTCTTAAAGCGACACTTTTTCATATCATGTTGATCAATTGATAAATTGAGCCAAAAATTTTTGAAATCCATCCTGGTATGATAAACTTACAGACACGACATGAAATCTCAAACAAATTTGTTGTTGAACAAACTCAAAGTGTGACATTGACGATTGAGGTACGGGTCTTACGTGTGACACATGGTCATGTCATCTTGATCAGCCAAGTTAAATACAGAGTTACAGATAAGACACGATTTGAACATTTTATTATCGTCACATTCATTAAGAATACAAACAGGACGTTATGCGAGAAATAGAACTCCTAGAAATGAACGCTTCTGTCTATATTGTAATTCGCAGGATCTAGATGATGAATTCAATTTTGTTTTGATATGTCCCTGCTATTTAGATTGAAGACAACAATATATAAGCAACTATTTTTTTCAGAGACCTAATATGTCTCGATTCATAGAATTATTACAGTCAGATAATAGAAATACTCTTTTTAACCTAGCAAAATATATAAAATGTGCTTTATCTATTAGATTGTCTTTGACACATAGTTGAACGTTGTCATCCTCATTTAATTTCAGCATTCGAACACTGCTGTATGAATGTATATTTGTGTGTACGATATTTAATTCTATTTTCAAAACTTATTATTTGCGCGATTTCACAGTGATTTATTTTTCAACTTTATTTGTTTTTTTTGACACAAACATACTGGTTTCCCTTACCTTCCAAGGTACATGTATAACCTAGCAAGGTGGCAGGAAAATAACATTGGTATTGTTTGGTGCCTCGGTGTGTATTTCTATGATCTACAAAACGGTTATATTGTTACCATTTAGCACATTTTAAGTATATCAGACATTCACATAATATGTGAAAGTCAGTTATTTACAGTATTTACATTGTTAGTATATTAATCTAGATATTTTACGTCTAAATAAAAGTTAAAACTTTTATTTTCTTTTACTAGAGCTTGATTTCAACCGAGCACGTGAACATAATTTATAAACAACTAAGTAGTGGTATTTGTTTCCTATATCTTGATTGCATATCAAATTATCCTATCGTCCGATTATGATAAGCAACTTATGATTCCCAATTCTAAATTTTATCATACGCTTAGGTAGTTATATTTTAAACATATACTGTTCAAAACATAATTTATATTTATATAATGTGTACTCTAAAATTGGTAGAAGATATTTTTGTACTATATCATTCATTTGAAATACGTCTTAGGTTTTGACCGACTGGAACTTATTATTGACAAATATCAATATTACCGCAGTTCATAAAAATACCTTTTAAACAAATGAGCTATCTGAATTTCTTGTTTACTATTTTAGTACTGGTTTTATATCTGATGTATGCATGACCTTGTAAAAGTTTTATGGTAATTTACCGAAATCTTTAGATAAATTATTTGACCAGTATGAGATAATTCTTCAATTTGTATCGATAAATATTAGGGAAACACATGTTTCACCATAGATTACACAAGGAGGAATAAATATGAATACATATAGAAATATTTTTTAAACAAGAAATGTCAATTATAAGTGTCGCATGTCCCCCAAACGGTCGTTGAAAAATAACAATATAATTATGTTACAATAGGTAGCGATGCATCCATGAATATTAAAATGCAATTTCATGTTTTTTACATTAAAGCGTGACGTTGACATCTGATATAATGGTCTTGGTATTTCAACAGTTAAATGCAACTGAAACATCGTCATGACATGCTGATCACTTGTGTCAAACTATTTTAAAATCCCTAAATGTAAGACAAAGCACAGATCAAATGCATGACAAATTTAAAGGTCGGACACGAAATCTCACACAAACTCGAAGTGTTGTCAAACAAACTCAAATAGTGACTTTGACCTTCGAGTTACGGGTGTGGTTCTTACTCGCGATACGTCGTCATGTTATGTTGATCATTTGTAGCAAGTATCATTAAAATCCATCTATGCCTGACAAAGTTACAGGCCGGTCACGAAATACCGGACGGAAGGACGGACGGACGCTGCGATTATTATATGCCATCCCAAAAAAATGTTGGGGGATATAAAATAGGTGTTCTCTTTCTATACTGTCTACATTTCCGAAACCCATGATTGCAACAATAGCTGTCGGAGGGACAGCGCACTCGACTATTCGAATATTTGCCACAAAAGGATTCACACCACTATTATCTCCCTTGAGTACTCCGGACCTACAGATGAAGGAGGTAGAAATAAAACTTTAGTTCTCTTTTTCTTCTTTTTCCGGGCTTTGTACTGCAATGTTTTGTTTTTGCTGGCATGAGTTAAATGGGCAGCATTTTAGAAATCACCACTGAAAATGTGATGCTGATACCAGCTTTCTGGACAATGCTGTGTCATTTCAGAATTGTTGGTTCGAACGGCATCTAGGGTGAATAGTTGACATATTATTACTATGGAGATTGATAGGTCTCACAAAAGCAGTGAATTTAAAAAATAACAACCTGGTCAAGGTATACTTTTTTTCTTTATAATTGCATATCTTGAACCAGTGAAGAATTTGAGCCCAGACACATGCTGCAGAATTTAATTTTTCACTCTGTTTTGGACATAAATGTTACAATGGAGCCCTATGGGAAATGTAATAGTGGTGTGAGACGAAAAGTACAAGTACAAGGGCAATACTTGTTCACTTTATCCAAGCAAGAGTTATTGTAGTAGGGTTGATGACAGGGGAGGCTTGTGTAAAGTTTCAATCAAATACATTGAGTGGTTTGTAAGATATGGACTTGATGGTACTTGTACGCAAAACTTTAACCAGAATTTCTAAGTGAAACAAGGGCAATAATTTGAATTATATTCATGCTGGAGTTACCTCACTTAGTTATTGTAGAAGGGCTGGTGACTGGGAAGGTTTTTGTGAAGCTTCAATCAAGTACATTGAGTGGTTTGTGAGATATGGACTTGGTGGTACTTGCACGCAAAACGTTAACCGGAATTTCTAGGTCAAACAAAGAAAATAAGTTGCATTATATTCATGCAAGAGTTATCTAACTTTGTTAGTATAGTAGAATTTATGACCGGGAAGGATTGTGTAAAATTTCAATCGAATACATTGAGTGGTTGGTGAGATACTGACTTGATAGTACTAGCACGCAAAACTTCAATCAGAATTTTCTAAGACAAACAAGGGTATTAAGTTGCATTATATTCATGCAAGAGTTATCTAACTTTGTTAGTATAGTAGAATTTATGACCGGAAAGGATTGTGTAAAATTTCAATCGAATACATTGAGTGGTTGTTGCCTAACTTAGTTATTGTAGTACGGTTGTTGACTTGGGAGGTTTGTGTAAAGTTTCAAGTGGTTACTGGGATAGGGACTTGCATGCAAAACTTTAACCAAGGTGTGACGCCGACGCAAGGGTGAATAGAATAGCTCTCTTTATTATCCGAATAGTCGAGCTAAAAACACAAAGAATAAAGGTTTAACAGTTCTATCTGAAATATATATTTGCATATCTATTGGTAAGGATACGTTTTATATTAAAGGGTACCGCATGTCAGAATATAAATGGCCATTTATCGTTAAATAGACATGTAACTAACACAAAAATCAACAAATTTTAATTGAACGAAATTTATCAAGTGAGAAAAACGATATTAAATATCATGATTTCAAGCGTTTCCTATATATCATGGGCGCCGCCATTTTAAAGCTCTTTTATGTTGGAAGTTTTCGGTGACGTCATAGCTGCACTTCCGTTCTAGTTCTCGCGAAAAAGTTATTGTGTCGTTAGTGACTGCTCTCTACTGATTCTCTTTTGTATATACACTAATTCACGTAAACAATTGATAGATAGATATACAGTACATTAGTGAACATCGAAGGAAGACAATTAAACGCGAAAACTATTCTGAATTGAAGGACTTAACCATAAACATTGTTTTCTTCAGCGGAATAAGTAAGTGGAATAATGCGATATGTTTTGTGGGCAGCGTTGTTTTTAGTTTTCCTAATATGTAATTTCACATTGCCTCAGTGTCAAGCTTCTGGTGACATCACGCGCAAAACGCCTTTATACTTTGGGGTAGGACTTAAGATTGCAGAATGAAGCGTACCAATGCCTTGGCGTACTACTACCCAAGGATACAATTTTTGATGATTTCAGTTCGAAGATGACCATATGCGACATATATATAAACTAAGTGTATATTATCCAGTGGGAAGCTGTTAAAAATGTGCTAATAACATATAGCTTAGCTGATTTCTGAAATTTAATTTGTAATTTTATATACTCTTCCAAAATATTGCGAAATTGAAATAGCAAACTTTCACAATCTTATAATTGCAGGCTGTTTAAACAGGTGTGATAATCCAATTAACAATAAAAACAAGAGGTTAATGCCAAAACATAAGGTGTGAAAACGACATGGTATCTAAAAGTTATTATTAAAATACAAATTAAGGCCAATTAATGTCACAGGCCCGATTAGCTCAGTCAGTTACGTGTGTAACTATCAATCCAGGTGTCTCGAGTTCGAATCTCCACCCGGCGACAGTCTCTGTGATGACTGACATACAACATTGTGTCTCAATATCATGTTTCTCTCACTGCTGATTCGAGTGGAAAAAATATCAGTTACTTGCGTTGTTGGGTGTGCTCGAGTACTGGTTAACTTTTGCAGGAAACAGTGGTTAGGTTAACTGAACATCTGTACAGTAAACCCTCGATCGATGGCAAAAAATGATGCTAAATATTCAGTCAACCATTAATTGTTCATAAACTCATTTTATTAATTTTATAATCAATAGGCAATTTAGTTTCTTGATATATGGCTTTTTCACAGTCAACTAGGTCATTAGTCTTGACATTTGAACTACCTCTACTTCGTAATGAAAAAAGATAAAGTAAAACCATTGTTCCTTTATTTATTCATTAATACATGAAAAGTTTTTTTTACTGTTAAAATAGTGTTCTGGTATACAATTTATGAAAAATATTCATAAAATCATATAACATATTTTTTTTACTTGTAAGTTTGCATTGATATTGAAAACCTAATTAACTGAAAATGTTTAAATAAGTAATAAGGCATAATACTATGTGATATAACATCCTGTCATAATCCCTGGGGTCATTAAACCTGGGGTGATTACGCTTATTAGGGTACAATATGCACAATGTGGCAGGGTATTTCTCATTACCACATGGTGTGAATGTGGTGTTGGTGAATTATGAAAGCTCAGCAGGGTTCCAGTAGCTGGACAGTAACATACACTTTGTGCAATATGCCTGTAGACATTATATTCCATATGACACTCCCTATAAGGAGACACATTCATATATGTTCAGAGAACTGGTAAAATAGATAATCATCATATATCAAATTGGGTAGTAACACCATTTGAATAACCAAAAGACAGTGCCAGTTATGTAAAACAACCAAAAAAAAACCCCCAACTCATTCATGCTTCATCTAAATTTACTAAAAAGGATATGAAATCAAAATTTTATCAGCCATTTCTCAGTACGCAACAATGGCCGCACCCGCTAAACACGATAAGAAAAGAGATATAATATTATTTCTTATTCTCTCGTAGACAGGTAAATATATGTATCAAAACAATTTCTCTTAAATTTCATTCCTGGTCTAATTAGTGGTGGTTTTTTTTAATAAAGTATTGACTGAGTAGCAAACAGTATATACCCTGATAGTACAGCATGAATGTGCAGGCTCGCCTGGATCTACATCAACACTGACGGCAATAATTACTTTTTTTTATCAAGCTAAAGGTAATTTTACTATTTTGAAAAATTCAATCATCAATGTCAGGCTACATGATAAGATGTCAGAGTCGTGATTGATGGGTTTCGGGTTTGATCTCTGGTTCATGATCGGTGTGACTGTTTAACAGTTACCATCTTTTTGGGTGAAAACTTCATAAGACATTGCTGTGACATCTCTGTATTATTTCTGTGATACATTCTAAATCTTCTAAATTTCCAATAGTGTGGTCATTGCATCTGCAGCACGTATTTTCGTCAGACGAAAGCATCATTACACAGTTTTCGCAGCTGCATAAATCTTTCACATGTGTGAACAACTGTGCCGTATCACTGTTTCTCTCGTCTTCTAATTCATTTAACTCTGCTTCTGAAAATTCTGGTTCAAAGTTGAAAGCCACAAGTACTTCTCCGTTACTAAAATCCATTTTATTATTCTTGCGAGTACTTTTGCCGATGACTATAATTGCACGTTTCTATATCTGCTGTAGCGTATAAATCAATTATGTTTTAAACCGGAAGTGCAGTTATGACGTCACGCAGGTATCCAATATGGCGACTTCCACCACAAAGTCGATGTGCGAAAATGACCGTTACAAAACGAGCTGATATATCTTTATGGACTCGAATTTATGCATAATAATACTATTAATAGAAAGCTGAACTCATAGCTATTCATATTATCCTGTTTTATACACAGGGTTGCGTTCCCCTTTAAAAACAAACAATTTATAAAGCGCTCTCGCACCTTGTTTTTGCATTATGACCATATGCATTATAACATAAACTATTTCTGCTAAATAAAATGCCAAAATATTCATATTCTGAGACTGTTGCCAGAGTGTCCCCTTGAAAGTAAACTGATTATCGTCTTACATACCTTTTGCGAATATAAGATTTTAGTTTTGATGTAATTACGATTGATTTCAATATGCTGCAAAAATCTCGATATATATTTCGAACGCACTTTTACTGCTGACTAACACACTATCAACCGCATATAACATAATATACAGTCTAGAAAACGAGTACAAAATCATTATGCGTATACTCATTTAATTTACTGCACCGCTATGTGCTATAAAATCATGAAGATCATGTGATCAGGCTCTTTTTATGGGGAATTTACTCGCTCGGCGAGGTAAGGGGGCTGACCACTCTTCCATCATACTTCAGGACGTTATAGAGAACCTGAGAACACAATGTAATATGGTAATGTTATTATTCCAACCTGCCTATTATATAGACAATTCAATATTGGTTGCAGATGATTATTTAGTTCCTGGATTTGGTTCCTCAAACTGGTTCCTGTCGATACCAGAACACCCGCCAATCAATTCCATTATTTTACAATTTGTATCAACATGATTTTTTTGCATATAATTACAAAATTACAAGTTAATGACTTAGACAAGACAGCATACCTTACTGCAACTCCGTGCAAATTATAATGGTGACCACAGAATGTACTGTGTCTGGGCCCTTAATTGCTATTAATGCTACAAGTGAGAGCGGAATTGTCATTGGAATGGACGATTCAATTGATTTAAGTTTTCTCTAGCAGTTTTCGAGCAAGTGACAAAGATTTATTAGCCTGGCATGAACATTTCATCTCCAACAACCAGATTTTTTATGAATTTATTTTTGAATATTTACTGAATAAAGAATTTGAATCTATGAAATGAAAATATGAAGGAAAATCATATTAAAAAACAACCACATATTAACACATATTATAAAACATATCAGCGCTATAAAATGAAAAATAAATGACAAAAATAGCTAAACATCATACAATAATAGAGGAAGGTAACAATCATTTAAGTGTAAAGAGAATGAGGGTTTCTTTTGTCGAGTATCGAGTTTCAAGTAGGTAAAGTGAGTTTCGAGTAAGAAAAGTGAGTTTCGAGTAGCAAAAGCGAGTTTCGAGTCCCAGTTATTAAGTTAACTATATTTATTTTATAAAAAAGTTACATGGCTGCAAAAATATAGTGTTGGTTCTTGGAATTATCCTAATTTTAAGAAGATTAGTCCCTGAACAGTTGTTAAAATTCCATGAATCCAATTTCATTTTTAAATTTCTGAGATTTACATGAACTAAAAAGAGAAACCAACTGACATAATCCATTTAAGGATTTTTCTGAAAACCTGATAAGAAGTTGACCACTATTTTGGTCTAATTTGATGAATATTTGCTATTTTAAAGAGGTATCTGTATGTTATACCTGTATTTCAAAGTCATTATTAAATCTATTAATTTACTCGTCGTATAAGCCAGTTATTTGGGAAGGTATTGCAATGATGTATATTTTAATGCTTTTTCAAAACATTTACTGTATTGCTTCGTTTAATATTAATTTCTCTTAATTTAGCTTAAATGTCGAATAATCAACAATCAACACAGGTATATAGTAAAAAATTTAATTTCTAGTGAAAGAGCGAGTTTCGAGTTAGAAAAGTGTGTTATGAATTTAAAAAGTGAGTTTCAAGCAAATAAATTTGAGTTTCGATTAAGACTACATGATTTTGTTTTATAGATAAAATCAAGCTGACTATGTAAAATATATTGTACTACTTCAGATTCATTTTTAGATTTTAACTATAAACACACACCAATGGTGGTATTTCTCCTAACTAGCCGATGCGACTATATGCAGATTTATCAGTAGCATCCGACGGTATGATAATTATGGAATAAACGGCGTAATGTAACATTACACAAAACTAGTAACATGACGAGAAAAGGATGCAACCCGAGACTCAAACCCGGGATTTATCACTGACAGGGCGAATGCTCTATAAAATAACTAGCTGGACTGATATGCATTTTCAAACACACTGTGACATATTCACCATTAAGTTGGAATTAGTCCCCGAAATTCTAAAGAGAGCATAGCAACATTTGAATGAATATTTCTTGAAATATATGTAAATCACACAGTCACTCGTTAGACGCCATTGTAACATGACAGCACACAGTCCATAAGATTGTTTAATTTACAGGCAGTTTAACCTGATCAAGAGCTGAAACCAACTTAAAGAAGACAAAAGCAGTGGAGTCGGTTTTAATTCAGGGAATATGTTGAATTTTCAAGTACAAAGTGCTACCTTTCAAAATATGTATGGTTATATCGTATTCTTAAAAGTCATCAGTGCTCTTCTAAAACGTGTTGTTTTTTTATTTATATTGAATGTACATATGTTTAGGCCACAACTGATTTTATGTTAAATAAAGCATAAGTATGATACTATTTTATACCTATAACGATTCGATCTACTATAGAAAACGCTTACTCGAATTTAACAGCTATTTCACGATATTGATAGTATGCGGACATTAAGTATAATTAAACATTAATCAGGAGGAGTGCAAGTGTCAAATTTTGTTTAGCAATTAAGGGAATTAAGGGAGTGGTGCCTAACGACAATTCCAACACATTACATGTTATATATTATGTGTTTAAGTGACACAAGTGCCAATTAAATGTCGAATACCAAACGAGCAAACAAACTCTGTAACAACAGTGCCGTGTGTCAGAGTCAGTGATTAGATGGTCACTGGATAACATGTCTCAAACATTTAGAAAGTAAATAGCTGATATCATATCTGATCACGTGCTTGCTATTTAGGAAGTATTATTGACAAAATATATAGTAATTCCGTATGCGATTGTAGCAACGCTTAATGTTTCAAATCTGTAAGATGAATTTTAAAAACTAAAAACTAAATGTTAAAACGTATTAAACGTATTATGTTAAATTAGTTTTACAAGATGGCAAATTTGAAATGTTAAACTCTAAATGTTAAAACTAGAAAAACAATATAGTATTTAACTAAGAGTGCACCCATATGAAAATACGGGTCATATTATCCTGGTTACTATCCATATAAAAAAGGTTTATTGGTGATCTCTATAGCGACAAAATCAACTACATGGATATAGTTTTATGTAAATGTACCATTGTCTGATCTTGTTATGTATGTTTCGAAATCGGACTTTATCAAATGGATATAGATTTTACCTAGTTGTTCGTATTGGACGACTTTTATGTTAAATATAATAATATAAATTTTGTCATAGTTTTATTATCTTTATAAACTTGTGTGTATGTTCATATATATATTTATACAGTCGAACAAAGCCTGAAACTCCAATCTGCATAATTATTATGTTTGTTTACTATAATATATTAAGTCCTTTATGATATCGTATATAATAAAGTTGTATGATGTTTATTTAAATTTGTCGCCCTATTTGTCTGTATTGCTGCTGTTTGATTATTATTGTATGCTTTATTAAAAGCATATTAATTCAGTGTTACTTTCGTTTTTAAGATACACAGGCGGAGAGAGAGAGAGAGAGAGAGAGAGAGAGAGAGAGAGAGAGAGGTGGGTAAAGTGTATATTAAACACTTGGACATCACCACTATTATCGACTTAAAATAACAAGGAAAAGGAATGTGTTCATCAAATCGTGGGTGTGGCTTATCCGACGCGACAGTGTAGTATTTACAACCGTTTTTTATTATGATCTGCCGACTACCAGCACTGAAAACCTTTCCTATTGCAAGTAAATTGTACAGTCTTTGAATGGCCATCTTATCTGCATGCACAATTAAGTTAATTGCAAACCAAATACATCATATACAAAGCTTCATGCAAAGTAAGCATATAACACGACTCTAGTCATGGTCAGAGAGATAAATTTAGTGTAAATGGTACTTGGAATAAACGTGATAGATTAATGCATTTTGTTTAAAGAGAGAATAATGAAAATGGCAATGATTAAATAATATAACCAGGCCCGGTAATCCCAGTCGGTACCATGTTTCACTATCAATCCAGGGGTCAAATCCCCGTTAGAGCAGTCTTCGTTATGATTAAGATATAACATTGCGTCTCATTATCATTCTTCTCTCACCGCTGATTCAAGTGAGAAAGTTATAAATCACTTGCAGAGATGAACGTGCTTGAGCACTGATTACAATTTGGTAGTCATGTTGAAATTTAGAGTGATTGACATGTACAGTAGTTTTGAGACTAAAACGTATACTTATTCGGAAGACTGAATGCATACAATTGTCTATTGTATGTAATTAAAAAGAGATAAATATTTGTATTCCATCTTCAAAATTATTTGACAATGCAAGTTGTAAAAAATCAATCAAAATACTCAAGGTCCTGATAGGGGTCATTTATGTGTTTGTGTGAATATTGAGAGTCATTGCTATACAATCTAAAGTTAAAAGACGATAGGTTAACTTCTCTTTCCTGAGATCCTGGAAGGTTAACCAGTACTCGAGTACACCCGTCTCAGCAAGTAACGAATGAATTTCCCACTAGAATTAGCGATGAGAGACGTGACACGGAGACGTAATGTCTATCAATCACAAAGACTATGGCCGGATAGGATTGATAGTAATACGCTCACTACAGAGGGATATACTGGTTTTGACCATTATGAAGCAATTCTTGTTAGAAAATCGTATCTCATTCAAATAAAAACCATATTATATACATTTCAGTGTTTATCAACGAAACATATGTAACAACAAATGAGATTGGGTGGGTACGGGATGGATATGCCATCCTGTGTTTAAAAAGGTCCGAGTTCATTATATCCCTGGGTGTCAATTTTATACATTGTGCACGATGAATAAAATTGACACCTGAGGGTATCCGACGATGCATAAAAAGTGCATTTCAAGTTTTTGTTTCTATTCTATATTAAAATAGTGTTGCCATAAAAATATAGTAAAGGAGTATTTTCAATGGACTTGTCATATTTTAAAGTTAATACAACTGATAAGATAAGAATATTTGCATTAAATATCTGTGTATTTCAAAATAAATATAAATTTCATTAAAGTAGACATTGATAGTTAAGTCTTAAAACCTAAGACTTTTAGACCGGGTTTCTCAAAGTTTAGCGACATCAGAGTATTTTCGTAGTTTTTGGTTCAATATATTCTACAGTTATTTTACAAAATAAACTGTTTCAAGTTGTGATTTTATCCTATTTGATAAAGTTAGATGCTGGTAAAACCCCTTTACGATTGCAATGTTTTGCTTTCTTGTAAAAAGTGCCTTCAATAATACACTACGATTAAAATTAGTTCAACGAAAGAGGCGATCTTCCAATCTACTCCACGACTTTATTCTGTACTTTTAAATAAACCTGATCTGAATTTGAATCTATACGACGTAGGGCCTATTACACATTAGAACTTTTCTGTAATAATGTTTAACATTTCTGAATCTAATATCATTTCGAAATCAACCATGATTGACGACAGGCAGAAAGCTATTATTACATTTGCTTCATGGACTATTTTCATTGTTGCTATGCGATATGTTAATTAGTATGGACACTCCTGCATTTCAGCCTTCATAGCTAAAAACAATGGTGTGCTTGTGTAACTTAAGTTATTGTCTGTGACATATACATGACACTGAACACACATGGAAAAATGTTTTGACTTTTCGAAAACTTGAAGAAAATACGGTATAAACAGAGACTGTTTGATATTAGCAAATCTTAAGTCTTGTAACCCATATCTATATAACTGATAAAACAAATAAATAATAATAATTGATATGTTATTAACAGTTAATTGGATATAACATAAATTAATTTATTGTTTATTAAATAATTAATATGGTGTTTGTTCCATAGTTTGACATATTTCCATTTAAGTTAGATTAGCACCAATACCACCTTAGCCGACATGAGTCGATATAGTATAATCATGAACAGGCAATGTGACAAAACAACGACACATGTTCTTATATATTGAATTAATGTTCAAGGACGCTAGCTTGCCATCAAATCCAATACAATTAGGTTTATATACACATAAATTTATCTCAATTACAAAGTAGTTGCAGACATTTTTCAGACAGGTCGGTTTTTACCTCGTTCTGAACTTATGTTGTTTTGAACTGGATTTGTTGTTGTTATCGTCGTTGTTGTTGTTGTATTTGTTAGGGAGCAAACGATTACTGCAATAATATAAATATCCCGAAGAGTGTGTATATTTGAACTTAATATATTATGTACATTAACATACAGAAATCAATTACATATAAAATGAAATATCAATATTTTATACATATATGTTATAACAGAAATCAAATAGATGTTGTTAAACAGAATTCAAATACATATTAACATATGTTGTAAAACAGAATCACTTATCAATAAACATTACTACATAATTTTAATAGCTGGGGAATTACTCGCTAATGTGAGAAATTGTGAAAGGTATGAGGTAAAGCGACTTAAAGTAATAATAGTCTAGTTACTAAATGTAATTCTTAATTTCTTAATAACATAATGATCATAATTGTTCGGTGAACAATATATTTTTAAACATAATTTAAGTTAAAATCATTACATCGAGACAGTTTTAACTCAATATTTTAACCAGAAGTTTGAGAAAGAGTAATTTAATTTAAACAGAATATTTGAAATAAAACCTTTTGCTTACCTGCAATAATATATATATCCCGAAAAGTGTATATATCTGAACTGCGAGACGATTCTGTATATATATATATATACACCTCTTCAGGATATAATTACAGGAAACTGTTTAATTTTTTGTCATTGCAATTATTTGATTTTGGTTTGATTGTCCTTAAGGCACAAATTAAACTAATAAACGTTTCATGTGCTTCTCTATAACTTATGATATAAAAAGTAAAGATTAATATTTACATTTCAACAAGTATGGCTAACATGTTTCTTAGTATTGCAATAATAAATGTTGAAATAATAAATATCATGTGGACACGAACCGCTCTCGTATCTGTTTTCTGAGTATAACCAATACCGAGTGGTGTTTTTGAGAGACCATGGGGCCCGAATCTGGAATCGAACCCACCAGCCTATGTCTTGAGCGGTCAGCACTCGATTCATTGCACTACCGGCCTATATACGATTATATGATTTCAAAATATTTCAATGGATTGTCGATATCTTCGCAAATTAATCTTCTTATACATCTTTAATCGTTTTCAAAATTATATTTTCTTCAATATTGAGAAACAAATTGTGTTCAGGTGTTCAGATACTTGGATTAAATGTGAAACTCATATCTGGTTGATCATATGGACGGTTAAGTGTGTGGTTGAAGAAAGCAACCTCCATAATTACCATTGGAATGTACTAAAACTGACAAGTTAATGACCTCTGATCTTGATAGAATATAGAGTCTCGATTTATGGCCTAGTTAACCCATGAAATTTCCAGATACATGTACTTGTTTTAGTGTTGTTTAATTTTATGGCAAAACTTACGTCAAATGTGTAATTTAGTACTTTTAACAAATATGAGGCCATTAAGATATCATTTTTATATAAGTATATATAATTAGCATTCAAATACTTATGTTAACTTTTGAAAAAAAATACACTGAGATCATAGTCTTTATCTGACATATTATTGTTTTAGAAAAAAACAATGGCTATACTCCTACCACTTTTTTATATTTTCTAAACAAACTCGCACGAAAGTCCCCTCTTTTTTGTACGTTTGTATCATTATATCGCAACATAACTACATATTGTTAATATGATACTTTTATTTGCAAATGAATTCATGTTGAATTATTGATGGTTAACCAGATGGTCACTGTGACTAGTTGATTTCAAACAGCAATAATAATTGTAAAAAGCGGACGTTTTTGTAAAAATAAAATCCCCATCATTGCTATTTTGAGGAAATAACTTTTTGTAGATAAAAACGTCGCAGTTCAATATTGTTGCAAGACACAGCTACTATTCGAAATTAGGCCCCTCATATTTCTCTTTACAGAAAAACCTTTACATTTACATGCAGGTTATGCGTAGCCAAGATGCGGTCACGTGTGAACACACACACGTTTACGAACCCTATCGATAGAGGTCAATTCGCGATCGTTTGCATAGCTTGAACAACGATGCATTTATTCCTGTTAATCTTCTGTAAAGTTTGTGTTATATTAACTGAATATTTAATAGAAGATACATTTTAAAAACATTGTGACTTTTTAAAAATGAACTGGAATATCGTATTGTGCTTACTTATTTTGACAAGTAGTGAGATGTACTGGAGGGAAAACAATCCAGTTGGTGAGTTATCAGTGTTATATATATATAATTTTTATTACTTAAACAGAATAATAAAAAAGCTCAAAACCCATTTGATTATCCTCAACCAAACCCTCCCTTCCTTCTTAACAAAACGCTAACGTTTAGGTCGATTTTTTATAAAAAGGTGAGAGCTGTTGAACTTGTTCTGGCTTTTTTGTTAACGATTTAAAGCATGCTCATATATTTCAGTAACAACAACTCATAATTCAATATAACGTCATGTGAATATTAACTACAGTAAATGGTCTGAATGGGGCTAATTGGAATATTTTCATTTTGATTTTATGCAGAAATTATGGCCCTTTAAAACGTACATATTCTGTTAAAAGTTTAAGGCATGCTGATATTGTTCAGTAATCACCAACCTTATATCAATGGAACATTATATCATAATTTAATGAAATCCACTGTTTAGTAATTATTTTAGAAATGTTAATCATTTGGAGATCTGGAGTATTATTAAGTCAAACATAATTTAAAGCATTTGACATTTGAAACTCGTAATACACGCTGTTGGTATTTTGATCCCTTAACCTCTGCCGAGTTGTCTTGGTATGCTTATTAGTATAATTTTGAAAAGATACTTGTTTGTTTTTATGAATGTTGCTGGTTTCCTTACTCCTGAGATGTACTATAAGGACTTGGAATATCACTGTTACATACCCAACGTCACGGCTCAATCTGGTGGAAAACGTTTTGGAGGGTTGCCATTTAGATTTGGAACACGATTTTATACACCCTACAACGTAATGGCTCAATCTAAATAGAAACTTTGAAAAAGTTACTTCTGACAGTTGCGGTCAGCAAAATATGAAACGGTTTAAAATAAATATGATTTGTGTTTCCAATCACTTTCACTCAGGATCGGTTTCATTTAGTTTAGCTGATCGTTTAATGTGAATTTAAGGTTACAAAGGTTATTGATATGTGTCTTGATCCCAAGTAATATTATGCTGTAATTTTATAAACATTTAATATCACAAACGTTGCCCTGTTTTATATCGCATATAAAAGGCACATGATTGTTAACACTGTGTGTCTACTAACTTTATAAGATAACATATAACAAATACAATATTTTTTCTTCTAATATTTTCATTAATTGTCTTAATAACACCGTAGTCATTATAGTTGAGTTACCGTAGGCATTGAGATATTTTTAACTTGGATTCTTCTATATTTGTCATTTCATACATCTTTATTTTCAAAATGCTGCATCTATGTAAACATATATTGTTTATCATGTGAGTGAATTAATTAGTACTTTACAAAATCAGTTGTCAAAACCTATTTCACAGGAATATATCGATTTATCGATGTACAGGTAGCAATAATTATATACTGAATTTAAAAATAACGTATACGATACTAATTATATATCATAAATGGTGGTAGGGAGCAAAATAATGATAACAATAAAGAAAAAAATGAGTGATCTCACAACCTTGGATAACACGTTAAAGCAACATAAATGCACTTTTCTTTCCTACACTAAAATATAATTCCAATACTAAAACGAAAATCATATAGTCTTTAAAATGTAAATATCTGAAGTTATCACACAACAATCATCACATCGAAATAATATCACATAGTATACATAATATCACATGAAGACATTTATAAGACATGAGTATTTATCTAAAAATATAATGACTCTTATGAAAATCAAATACATCTTGATGTATGGCATAATGCCGTCACCCAAAAACTCATACGTTATGCATATGTTAAAAACAAACATGATTTTAAACGTACTTTAGACTTATTGAATTAAGTAGTATATTATATATATATAATATTATATATAAGCTAATTGTTCAAGTCTTGAATATCACTGCAATAAAAACTGCCGACTTAAAACAATTTACTTTTGTTTTGTTTTTTTGTGATAAAATAAAAAAAATATCAAAGGCAGAAACTAGGTTGTTATAACATAAGTTCCATACTGTGCGTTGTACTAAATAGATAATGTTTGTAGTACTGCATTGTGTGTGTGTGTGTGTGTTTGTGTACATGTGTATGTGTGTGCGGGGGGAGGGGGGAGTGGCTTGCATGCACGCGTGCATACATGTATATATATTAAAACAATATTATGTAAAACAATCAAACATGAAAGTCATTGTTAATAAACGCGATATCTTGCATTTTGTTTTGGTAATATATATGTATATTAAGGAGCCATTTAGACAACAATGCTTTGTTTCAATTATGTTAATTGTTTAAATGCATTATTGTTTGATAAAAATATCATGATTTAGTCGTTCCCATTGTATAAAGGTAATCATTGTCGCCATGATATTATGTAATATTGAAATTATTTTCATATACTTATACTGTTTATTATTTGTAAAATAAGGCATTTAATTCATGCAGTTAGAAACGTTGACGTTTATTTCACTAAATCTGGTTCGTGTATCAACAGTTAATACTTTACGGAACATATTATCTAGATATTTTGGCTCGGTTCCGTGAAAGAAATTAAAAACACATGATTAAGTCTTAGTTGTTCAACTCAGTCATTGACTTTTAATAATTTAACTGTTTCGAATTCATATTATTTATTCTTTCATATTTGTATTATTTGTTTTGTAAACTTGTTTGGATAATGCCCTATATAACGTTGTGAAAGTGTGCAATTAACAACATTGATAAATTTGCCTTCCGTGGCAGTGGAATAAATATATTTTATATAAAGTAGGTTATTATTTCGATGACGGTAGATGTGTTTTTAATGTGCTGTTGTATAATGTGTATATGCATTTCAAACGATACAATTGGTATCATTGTGTTATAATTCCAACATCATAATTCAATTACGCAGCATTGCATCGATGCCGGACATCAGGATATTAAGATTACGTCGGCACCTGCTGCGCATATTGTACGTGTTTAATGGTATAAAATGTATCTACATGGCTGTATAAAGTATATACATTGTATATGTAATATTTTTTTCTTTATAAAGGTTGCATATAAACATTATGGACACACTTCGATAAATATTTATATTAATAATAATTAATAAAGTATTTTTTTGGATGCAAAACATACTTATTTTCAATTTTGTATTAATTAATATGTATCTCCATTGTTTTCCTCTGCCAATTCGCCAGGTTAAGCATGTGATTAAGAAGTTGGTTTAACACTCTCGAATTGGAGAACAAACTTTCATTTACAATTTATTTTAAAAACTATCAGTGTTTGGTTTTAAAAAGTCTCTAATATCGAATCAACATCTTTATTTCTTTTTTTTTCGCTGAAATAAAATGTTTTTTCTATAATTTGGTATAATTTTAGCGTACATTTTCAAAAGGAAGGACACGAGTTTAAATACGATAATTAGATTAATAATACAGTCCAGAAGAGACTTTATTCAGTCATTAATGAAAACATGCTAAAATAGATGAAAACATTCTAAAACTGTCGCAGTAAACAATCTAAGAAGTGTATCTTTTATAAACAAACTTACTTTTTACGATACTTCATTATGATTTGAATAGAGTTAATTGCAGTTTATCAAGATATGAGATATATTTATTCCGATAAATGGATATAATCAAAGGCATTTTAAATTCTTTCTAAAAATGTGTTGTACATATCACAACATCGCAAGTGTTTCGTGCTAATTTTTAAGTTTAAGTATGTGTTTTGGAAGTGGTTTAAACATTTAAATCTCTCCCATAAGAAATAAATATTCTGTTTAAAAAATTATCCAGTCTGACGTGTTTAGATAATGAGTTCTCCTTACAGAACATGTATAAAAATATAATTGTCTTTATATTATCTTTTCATTTTTAATTTCAAGTCCCAGAAACAATTTACTTTGTTCATAATATGGTCATATTTATTATGGAAAAGTATTATTGATTATACATGTATATGAATTATGATTGTCAGACTCGAAGGAAATGTGTTTTTTTTTCTACTGATGTTTATTTTCGATATCTTTATATTAAGATAATTTCGATAGAAAACATACTTCTATAATAGCAGTTTCAGAGGTAATCTTCTGGACGAGAAAATGTCTTCTCTAGAAAAAGGTCGTATTCAACGCACGTATCGAATACAGTGCAGAAAAGAAATTTCTCTTATGTTGCTAGCGAGAAATTTCTTCTCTTCTTATGCGAGCGAGATATTTCTCTTGTTCTGTAACTTTGATTACAACGAGATAATCCAGAAGAGAAATTTTCTCTTCTGGGAGGGCCTTGCTTTTGCATACAATGCTTCTTATCTACTTGACACTTTTGAAAGATGCGTTCTTTCAAACGCGTGCATTTGAACATTATTTCTAGAAGAGAAATTTTCTCTTTTAAAATATTGCTGGTAGAAAAGAAACCGTCTCTCATCTTGTCAGCGAGAAATTTCTTCTTTACTTATGCAAACGAGATATTTCTCTTGTTCTGCGTACTTCTCCGACTACAACGAGACATTCCCAGAAGAGAAATTTTCTCTTCTGGAAGGGCATTGCTTTAACATACACTACTGAACAGACATTTCCTTTCTACTTGATGGTTTTGAAAGAATCTTTCTTTCAAACGAGTGCAGTTTTAAACAATATTTCTAGAAGAGAAAATTTCTCTTGTAAAATATGTATTACAACAGTGTATATCATGAAAATATATCACTTTTTTGGTCTCATTCGTACTTCAAGTCCAATTCAGCTGATTTGTAGGGGTAAAACACACTTTTGGATTTTCTCTTTTTATTTTGGAGAGCATTTATTATAATATAAATATAAAAGTGTAAACCTTTACATTTCTTTAATACAAGATAACCGTATAGCAACTTGAATAAATGTTGAAGAACGTTGAAAAATAGTATTGAAAAAGCAAACAAAAAACACTATCATAATCAAATCAAATAATCGCATTTTAACTGCATACATTAAGTAATGTATATGTTTTAGTACATTGATCTGCGGGGGTTTTACTTCGAATACCGTATCGTTAAAATATAGTAACTAATATACTGAAACTATTGCATCGTTATTAAAAAGTGTTTATGCGAAATACAATAACAAATAGGTGTTACATTTATATATTCATGTATATATCTAACCGAGAGTTAGTACAGTCTTGGTCGAAACAACATAAATAGCAATATTGGTATTTCCCCCGTGATTAAGTGACTACAATTGCAACATACCTCCTTGTAATGTGTTCAATCAATATATGCAATAATGTTTTAAATATGGTTTAACGTACGATGATTTCAATATCGATAGAGTCCTACTTCTCAACATAAACAAAATATTTTTGTTCCGTCTCTTACAGTTCACAAATATTCAAGCAACACAATTTCTAACACCGGAAAAAAGGATCAAGAATTTTGACTCGTTATTAAAACCTCAAATTTACCTGATCAGTCGCTATTATCAAATTTAATGTATTGTCGTTTATTCATGAATCGCCATGGCATGGTGTGTGTATATTTCAATATTCAAAACTAACACATAGTGGGATCTCTTAATGATTGACGGCATGTTTACTTCACGAATCTCCATATTTCATGATACAAATTTAATTCAACGTAACTTTCCCAATTTCGAGCTCAATTTATTACGTGATGTCCATGTAAATAGAAAACAAGTCTTACTCATCACACTTTTTCTCATCGCTAATGCAAAGTAAATACAAAAAAATCGAAAATGGTATTGTGTCAAATAAAAACATTTATAAAACAATTTCAGAGATGTTGTTTTTGACGAAATATATATGCAATATATTTGTTTTTGTGAGTTGTGTGACCTTGAACATTAAGCTATGGACTATAAAAGATGTGATGAACATAGCACAATGGTTTGATGCTTTTTTGTTGGAAGTTTACATCCGACGCTGGAAATACGTTTAAACATAATTTTATTTATCTTACATTAAACTTATTGATTAATAAGTATATGAATAAAATATATTAAAGAATAAAAAATAACAAAATTACCTTATTGGTTATAGATATTTTATGCATATGTGATATTGACAATTTCTTCAAATTAACCGTGAATTTGCGGATGGAACAATATAAATGAATGCATGGATGAGACAAAGGTGGAGGAGGCCATGTACCGATTGTGCTATACTATTAACAGGATGTTATATATCTATTTGATGCGTTTCGTGTTCTTCATAAAACTATGTTGCTGCATCAGCACCGGCAGAGCTGAAATTTGCTCCATTATCATTTCAATATTCGTAACTGACACATGCCTGAAGCACTAAAAGGTGTGTTTACCACACCAAACTCCATATTTCATGATATAATCTTAATTCAACATATTGCCTAATTTCGAGCTTCAATAATTATGTGATGTCCATTTTCATTCAAAACAAATATTACATTTCAAAACGTTCAACCATTCTGTAATGTAAAAACAATAAAATTGGGAAACAGTACCGTATCCAAAAGGAAACATGATTGATAAACCAATTTCAAAGATTAATTATAACTATGTTGCTTTAAACGAAATATATATAAAATATACTTATTTTGGAAGTTGTGTGACGGGGAACTTTAAGCTATGAGAATGGTGTTGTGTATAAACTGTTGATATTTTGAGGTAATAAACTGCCAGGTTATATTGAAATTGCTTATTTCTAAGACTTCAATGTTTTATATTAAACACATTTATGGTCAATAGTAAATAGTTCAAAATACATTAATGATAGAGAATTTAAAACTCTATAATTACCGTAGTCGTTATAATTGACTGATGCATATGTGTTATTGACAATTTCTTTAAATCAACCATAAATTTGCAGATGGAACAATGGAAATAAAATCATGGCTGAGACAACGATGAGGAGGCCATGTACCGATTGTGCTATACTATCAAACATATGTGATATATCTATTTGAAGTGTTTCCTGTTCTTTTATAAATCTATGTTGATACATCGAAAATTCTATTACGAGTCAACGCCAAAGTCATGTTGTAAAAAAATGGAATTTAAGATACTGTCTTCTTAGTAAGACTGTCAGTCAAAAACACTTGCTTTGCGTCTACATATGTGTTACAGTAGAAAATATATCCATTAAGTTCAAGTGAAACAGGTACAAAGGAGAAACTGATATATATATATATATATATATATATATATATATATATATATATATCTTAAAATGATTTTGATTGAACGAAATACAGTTGGCACGGTGACTCGTATGCAAGATCTTTATTTCTGGACAAATGAAAAAAAAATATCATGAATTAGTATTACAACTAATTTATTTTGTAGATCAGAAACCAGCGAAATATCTTCGACTACTGTTTACTTAATCAAAATTGCTATTGCATTATAAAAGTGACAATCTGTACATTTCTTTAATCCAAGATAAACGTATATCAACTTGAATAAATGTTAAAGGACGTTGGAAAATAAAACTAAATAAACAACATCGCTATCATATTTCACTCAGATTATCGCATTTTAACTGCATAAGTTAAGTATTAGGATGATCTCAATATCGATAGATTCCTACTTCTCAACATCAAAACTATTTTTAGGCGGTGTCTTAAAGTTTACATGTTGTCAAGCAACACACATTCTAGCACCGGAAAAAACTGATCCAGATTAAAAAAACAAAATTTACCTGATCAGTTGCTATTTTTAAATTAAATGTAATGTCGATTATTCTTGAACCGCCATGACATGGTGTCCACACATTTCAATGCTCATAATAACATGGTGGAAGTTCTCAAAGACGTACGGCATGTTTATTACACCATAAATTATGTGTGATACCCATGTTAATACAAAAGAAGTCATACCTTCCTCAGCATTCTTCATTTCTGAAAAGTAAATACAATTCAATCATAAAAAGGTATCGTGTCCAATAAAACACAGTTATTAAACAATTTCAAAGATTGATTACTTGTTGATTTTGACAAATTAATTATGCAACATATATCTTTTAGTAGTTGTGTGACTTTGACTTTTAAGTTACGGACAATGGTGATGTGCATAAATTGTTGTAATTTTGTGGTAATAAACTGCAAGTTTATATTGAAATTATAACATGCAAATAGCTGTTAAAGACAGGACAAGGTCACAGGAAAGCGCATAATAACATACAAATAGCGATGCGATTTCCCAACTCCAATTCGATAGACCAATGTGATGTGAAATATTCCTCCGAAGTTAGAACAAAGTTTAAAAATAGTTTTATTTCTCTTTATATATATTATACTATATGGTAACAGGTATATACAATCATAGAAAAAGAATAAAAGCGAAAACATAATGCTTATCTCTAAAACGTTATCGTTTTATATAGAACATTTTTATGGTAGTTAGTAAATATTTAACTAATGTATCAATAAGTATATAAAAATACATTAATAATAGAGAATTACAAATAATATAATTGCCGTAGTCTTTATAATTGTTTGATGCAGATGTGTTATTGACAATTTCTTTAAATCAACCGTGAATATGCAGACGGAACAAAAAAGTAAATGCATAGCTGAGACAACGGTGGAGGAGGACATGTACCGATTGTGCTATACTTTCAAATGTATGTGATATATCTATTTAAAGTGTTTCCTGTTCTTTTATAAATCTATGTTGATACATCGAAAATTCGACTATTCGAGTCAACGTCAAAATCATGTTGTCAAAAAAAAAATGGAATTTAAGATACTGTCTTCTTAGTAAGACTGAGAGTCGAAAACACTTGCTTTGCTTCTACATATGTGTTACAGTAGAAAAAATATATCCATTAAGTTGAAGTGTAACAGGTACAGAGGAGAAACTCATATATATATATCTTAAAATGATTTTGATTGAACGAAATACAATTGGCACGGTGACTCGTATGCAAGATCTTTATTTCTAGACAAATGAAAAAAAAATATCATGAATTAGTATTACAACTAATTTATTTTGTAGATTAGAAACCAGCGAAATATTTTCGACTACGGTTTACTTAATCAAAATTGCTATTGCATTATAAAAGTGAAAATCTGTACATTTCTTTAATCCAAGATAAACGTATATCAACTTGAATAAATGTTAAAGGACGTTGGAAAATAAAACTAAATAAACAACATCGCTATCATATTTCACTCAGATTATCGCATTTTAACTGCATAAGTTAAGTATTATGATGATCTCAATATCGATAGATTCCTACTTCTCAACATCAAAAATATTTTTAGGCGGTGTCTTAAAGTTTACATGTTGTCAAGCAACACACATTCTAGCACCGGAAAAAACTGATCCAGATTAAAAAAACAAAATTTACCTGATCAGTTGCTATTTTTAAATTAAATGTAATGTCGATTATTCTTGAACCGCCATGACATGGTGTCCACACATTTCAATGCTCATAATAACATGGTGGAAGTTCTCAAAGACGTACGGCATGTTTATTACACCATAAATTATGTGTGATACCCATGTTAATACAAAAGAAGTCATACCTTCCTCAGCATTCTTCATTTCTGAAAAGTAAATACAATTCAATCATAAAAAGGTATCGTGTCCAATAAAACACAGTTATTAAACAATTTCAAAGATTGATTACTTGTTGATTTTGACAAATTAATTATGCAACATATATCTTTTAGTAGTTGTGTGACTTTGACTTTTAAGTTACGGACAATGGTGATGTGCATAAATTGTTGTAATTTTGTGGTAATAAACTGCAAGTTTATATTGAAATTATAACATGCAAATAGCTGTTAAAGACAGGTCAAGGTCACATGAAAGCGCATAATAACATACAAATGGCGATGTGATTTCCCAACTCCAATCCGATAGACCAATGTGATGTGAAATATTCCTCCGAAGTTAGAACTAAGTTTAAACATAGTTTTATTTCTCTTTATATATATACTATATGGTAACAGGTATATACAATCATAGAATAAGGATAAAAGCGACAACATAATGCTTATCTCTTAAACGTTTAAGTTAAGTTAAAGTCCAACAGTTTGGTGCAACTCATAATAACATATATATTAAAAATCATAGAAAAATAATAAAAGCGAAAACATAATGCTTATCTCTAAAACGTTATCGTTTTATATAGAACATTTTTATGGTAGTTAGTAAATAGTTAACTAATGTATCAATATGTTTATAAAAATACATTAATAATAGAGAATTATAAATAATATAATTGCCGTAGTCTTTATAATTGTTTGATGCAGATGTGTTATTGACAATTTCTTTAAATCAACCGTGAATATGAAGACGGAACAAAAATAATAAATGCATAGCTGAGACAACGATTGAGGAGGCCCTGTACCGATTGTGCTATACTTTCAAAAATATGTGATATATCTATTTAAAGTGTTTCCTGTTCTTTTATAAAATTATGTTGATTCATCGAAAATTCGACTATTCGAGTTAAAATAATGTTCTCTAAAAAGAACGGAATTTAAAATACTGCTTTCTTGGTAAGACTGACAGCCGAAAACACTTGCTTTGCGTCTACATATGTGTTACAGTAGAAAATATATCCATTAAGTTGAAGTGTAACAGGTACAGAGGAGAAACTCATATATATATCTTAAAATGATTTTGATTGAACGAAATACAGAGTGCACGTTGACACGTATGCAAGATCAGTATACTCATTTTAATAAAATAATCAATACCGCACATTAAATGGGTTACGACTGTTTTGTTTCATCAAAAGGATCACTCCATTTCCGTGTATATTACACGAGAAATGGGCTGTAGTAATAAGGTGAATGCGTGCTCGAATATTATTTAAATTTTAAAGTTTGCTATTGTTTTATAAAAATGTAAATCGGTACATTTCTTTAATCCAAGACAGACGTTAAACAAATCTAGTAAATGTTAATGCATGTTGAAAACAACCGCCACTTGCTGACACATGACCAAAATGCCAAACGTTTAAATTGTATTAAAAACTTATAAATATATAAATTGTATTCCTAGGGAAATTTCTGACTTGTTCATTGGGTATGAAACTTGTTTGTTGTTTTTTGAGCACCAGCGGTGCATCAATAACAAACAATGGCTTGGTAATAATCAGGCTAGACTGGTCATAGCAAAGAGGAAAAGAAACGCTAAGAAGGTTTTATATTCTATTTACTTCAATTCCAGTGGTACTATTTTACACCTTCCTTGTAAAGACGGTAGAACAATTACAGGAAAGATTTATTAAAGTAAAGTACTTAAATATGTCAAAACGTTTTATCAAAGTAAGTAAAGGATTGGAAGGCATACAGGTTATTTATGACAATGCTTCTTCTGCCCACAAAATTAAAAGCTAACACGCTTTCGTAGAACATAAACTGGTTATTCAGGTTGAACACCCCGTAATACCCCTGACTTAAGAGCCATGTGACCTTTTCCTCGTACTCATGCTACAAACATTATCGCAGGTAAACGCTATGTTACTAGAAGCGCCATTGGGTCTGGAATTTTTCAGTGTCTTAACATTATACCAAGGGGAGACTACTTTGCGGCATTTCGGTAGTGGACAGCAATACTTTAAAAAAGTGTATCTGTGCGAGGGAATACTTTCAAGAGTTAGCCTGAAAGACATCCCGTTCTTCCGAAGACCTGTGACAGAATATATTGAATGCTCCTTGTATATCGGCAATAACAACAGAAAAATCAACAGTAAACTAACTGTATTTTTACCTAAACAATACAAATAAATTCAATGTATTTTTTACTAAGTTTGACTTATATCGTGGGTGTTAATATTTATTTCCTGAAATATATTACTTTCAAAGTCGCTTACCATGTCAAAAGTTAGAACTAAGTTTAAACTTAGTTTTATTTTTCTTTATATATACTATATGGTAACATGTATATACAATCATAGAATAATGATAAAAACGAAAACATTATGCTTATGAAATCTTTCTCTTTATCGTTTTATAAATTACACTTTTATGGTAACTAGTAAACTTACTAATTAGTACGTATATGAAAATAAATGAATAATAGATAATAAAGAATAATATGATTACCGTAGTGGATAAAGTTGTTTTATTTATATGTGATACTGGCAATTTCTTTAAGTTAATCGTTAATTTGCGGATAATCACTATAAATAACTGATTGGTTGAGACAAGGGTGGAGGAGGCCATGTGCCGATTGTACTATACTATCAAAATTATCGGATATATATATATATATATATATATATATATATATTTGAATCGTTTCGTGTTCATTACAAAACTACTCTGCCGCCTCAAAAAATCGATTTTCGATTCAACGTCAAATCATGTTCCCAAAAGAGAATTGAATTTAAGATACCGTTTTCTTCATCAGATGAAAAATTTAAAACAATTGTCCTGAGTCTCTACACGTGTATCACAGTAGAAAATATGTCCATTACGTTTTCTAAAGTCCCACAAAAGAAGAGAGGAAACTTAAATGTTGATTAAAATGATTTTTATTGAGCGAACTACAACTTGCACGCATTCTCGTAGGCGAGATCTGTATGGTCATTTCAATAACATTTTAATGCATCACTTTAAATTGTTTTCGTCTGTTCTATTTCATCAAAAAAGGACATTCCCGTATAAATGACATGAGAAATGAATTGTATTAATAGTCTGAATGCGTGATAGAATATACGCCTTCCGTTGTTAATTACGTTTCATGCCTCGCTGCCGTGAACAAGTTAAGTGTGAATGCAGAACTGTACTGCATTTTAGTTCTTAGGAATAAATATCCAACGACATTCGGGTTGTATTCCCAGCTTATCTCGATGACAATAAAATAACACTAATTACTCAGATCTATCTAGGAAGCAGACTATAGATCGGTTCATATACATTCTGAGCTTTCTGCGCATTCAAATAAAAATAAATTAGTATCAACGTAAAGCATACGATTTAGAGTGGGCTGCATTTAAGCACTAAAACAAACACAACTAAATCTTTAAATAGATTTAAAAAGTAATGTTTTTTTTTAAAATTAGTTCGTGTATTTCTTTGCAATATAAATACTTGGACGATTGAAAGCAGGAAATATTTTGCCAGGGGTTTACTTAATCAAAATTGCTATTATTATATAAATATAAATGTGCAAACCTTTACATTTCTTTAATACAATATAACCGTATAGCAACTTGAATAAATGTTGAAGGACGTTGAAAAATAGAATTGAAAAAACAAACAAAAACACTATCATAATCAACACAAATACTCGCATTTTAACTGCATACATTAAGTAATGTATATGTGTTAGTACATTTATCTGCGGGGGCTTTACTTCGAATACCGTATCGTTAAAATATAGTAACTAATATACTGAAATTATTGCATCGTTATTAAACTGTTTTTATGCAAAATACAATAATAAATAAGTGTTACATGTATATATTCATGTGTATATCTAATCGAGAGTTAGTACCGACTTGGTCGAAAAAACATAAATAGCAATATCGGTATTTCCCCCGTGATTAAGTGACTACAATTGCAACATACTTCCTTGTAATGTGTTCAATCAATATATGCAATAATGTTTAAAATATGGTTAAACGTACGATGATCTCAATCTCAATATCGATAGAGTCCATCTTCTCAACATAAAAAAACAACATTTTCGGTCCATGTCTTACAGTTCACAAATATTCAAGCAACACAATTTCTAACACCGGAAAAAAATGATCAAGAATTTAGATCCATTATCAAAACCTCAAATTTACCTGATCAGTCGCTATTATCAAATTTAATGTAGTATCGTTTATTCATGAACCGCCATGGCATGGTGTGTGTATATTTCAATATTCATAACTAACACATAGTGGGATCTCTTAATGATTGACGGCATGTTTACTTCACGAATCTCCATATTTCATGATACAAATTTAATTCAACGTAACTTTCCCAATTTCGAGCTCAATTTATTACGTGATGTCCATGTTAATAAAACACAAGTCTTACTCATCACACTTTTTCTCATCGCTAATACAAAGTAAATACAAAAAAATCGAAAATGGTATTGTGTCAAATAAAAACATTTATAAAACAATTTCAGAGGTGTTGTTTTTGACGAAATATATATGCAATATATTTGTTTTTGTGAATTGTATGATTTTGAACATTAAGCTATCGACTATAAAAGATGTGATGAACATAGCACAATGGTTTGATGTTTTTTTGTTGGAAGTTTACATCCGACGCTGGAAATACGTTTAAACATAGTTTTATTTATCTTATATTAACTTATTGATTAATAAGTATATGAATAAAATATATTAGAGAATAAAGAATAATAAAATTACCGTATTGGTTATATTTATTTAATACATATGTAATGTTGACAATTTCTTCAAATAAACCGTGATTTTGCGGATTGATCAATATAAATTAATGCATGGATGAGACAAGGGTTGAGGAGGCCATGTACCGATTGTGCTATACTATCAATAAGATGTTATATATCTATTGATGCGTTTCATGTTCTTCATTGAATTATGTTGCTTCATCGAAAATTCGATTAAATATTTAAGCAACACCGGGAGAGCTGAACTTTGCTCCATTATCAAAGCCAAATATTTATCTGATCTGTTATTATTAATTTAATGTATTGTCATTTATTCCAGAACTGTCCTAGCGTACTGTCTATACATTTTGATATTCGTAACTGATACATGCTTGAGCTTCAATAATTATGTGATGTCAATTTCCATTCAAAATAAATCTTACCTTCCTTAGCGTCCATCTTTTCTGTAAAGTAAAAACAATAGAATTGTAAAGCGGGACCGTGTTCAAAAATAAACATTGTTAAAAGAATTTCAAAGATTAATTATAACTTTATTGTTTTTAACGAAATACATATAAAAAGCATTTATTTTGGAAGTTGTGTGACGGACAACTTTAAAGGGATTATATTAGCATATAACCGTCAATTTAACTGTCCTAAATACACACGCCCAGCATGAAGATACACTTATAACTTCTGACTTTATTTGACTTGTGCCTGATTCGACATTCATTACACATGCATAAAAACCAGAAAAGATGAATTTAATCCTATAATAAGAAATAAAATTATAACCGTATTGGTTAAAGATATGTTATGCATATGCGATATTGACATTTTTTGCAAATTAACCGTGAATTTGCGGATGAAACAATATAAAAGAATGCATGCATGAGACAAGGGTGGAGCAGGCCATGTACCGATTGTGCTATACTATCAACATTATGTGGTATATCTATCTGATGCGTGTTCTTCATAAAACTATTTTGTTGCATCGATAATTCGATTATATATTTAAGCAATACCGGGAGAGCTGAAATTTTCTCCTCTATCAAAGCCAAATATTTACCTGATATGTTATTACTATTAAATTATTTTATTGTCGTTTATTCCAGATCTACTATAGCGCACTTTCTATATATTTCATTATTCATAACTGACACATGCTTAAAGCACTAAAATATGTGTTTACTACTCTCCATATTTCATGATACAATTTTAATTCAACGTAACTTTCCTAATTTCAAGCTTCATTAATTATGTGATATCCATTTTCATACAAAACAAATCGCACCTTCCTCAGCGTCCATCTTTTCTGTAAAGTAAAAATAATAGAATTGTGAAACAGTACCGTGTCAAATAAGAAACATTTATAACATAATTTCAAAGATCAATTATAACTACTTTGTTTTAAACCGAATACAATAACATATCAAACGTATTTCTTTTGGGAGTTGTGTGACCTTGAACTTTAAGCTATGGATATGGTGTTGTACATAAAATGTTGTTATTTTGTGGTAATTAACAGCCATTGTTATATTGAAATTGCAATATGCAAAAAAAAATATTGCTGTTAAAGACACAATCATAGCAAAGTACGGATTAACATACAAATGAAAATGCGATTTTCCAATCATTCGCTAGACCAATGATATGAACATAGCACATTGGTATACTGCTTTTATCTGTGCGAAGTATTCTTCTGAAGTTAGAACTAAGTATACACATATTTGAATTTCTCTTGATTGTTTGAATGACAATATTGATAAACCTGGAAATATCTTTCTAAATATCCCGATATTAATATATTTTTCACAGTGCTTCTTATATGCCCAGATACGTACGGGTAACATTAAAAGAAAAGCTCGACATTACTACATATATTCACAATACAGGAAGAATATTCTTAAATTTGTTATATCTTGATTTTTTGTTATATAAAATTATCAAACTTGGCGATGAATGATATATTGATGCAGGGAGCATACTTTCTGTATAAATAATCAAATTAAATGCACACTTTTCTGTTGTATGTAACATGAATTTAAATGCACTAAGAACGTTCAGATATATTTTCCGCATAATTTCTAACGACAATATTAATGGACCTAGACATATATCGATACAGTAAGGATCCCAATATTTATAGGTTATACAGTCCTTCTTACAAGCTCAGATTTTCTTTAATTTTGAGTTACCATAATAACCCGTTTATTTACATTTTCACATACAGCATATACATACATTTGTAATCAAACATAATAAAATGTAATTGTATTGCGAAAATAAGACAGCCAGACAGACAGACAGACAGACAGACAGACAGACAGACAGACAGACAGACAGACAGACAGACAGACAGACAGACAGACAGACAGACAGACAGACAGACAGACAGACAGACAGACAGACAGACAGACAGACAAGAGAGATACACCAGCCATACACGTAAAGAAGTATAATGCAATGCAATATGATAGAATGATTTTAATTAAAAAAAATAATCGATAAGATATCTCCATTTTCCAATATGTAAATGCATTTACATTTGTTTAAGAAAATATAGTATTTTTCTAATATTATTTTACAAATAATCACAGCTGTATTTGTATAATTAGCTGAGTATCCTAAAGTTATGTTTGCTTAATTCAATGAGAAATATATGCAAAATTATTTGTAAACTTGACCAGAATGTTTGTGTATGAACACATTTCCAAAATAAATGTTTCACGGTTTCTGTATCCATAACACAAAAATCACATTTCTTGTTACTATTCTCATTATATATTTATATTGAAAATTGCGTAGTTTAGTGGAACTTATACATTTTAATGCTATACTATATAACTATATTTCCAGTCAATAATTGCATCTTGAAATTCTTTTTCCCATTTTTGTTGTTGTGTGTTTATGTAAGTAGGTTACTTATGAAAATGGTAATTGTATAATTTAGATTAAATGCGTTTTGGAATACACGATATATGTGATAAATACTTGAGATAATTTTTTCTTGATATATCAAGTAAGTATGAAAAGTAGTCAAAAGTGTAAAACGTTTTCAATCTATAATTATATATATGTTCAAAATATTTTATTTACCCCTTTGTCAAAACCATCCTTTATAAAAACCTGTTTTGTTGCATATTGATCCAAATAACACATTTAGATGTATTTCTTTCCACAAACATGTGCTACTGTTCGTTATTCGCTTGATCCAATTTGCTTTAAAAGAAAATATGATTTTTTCTAAGTCCAGCGTTTTAAGTCCCCCTTCCTCAAATTGTTTTATCAGTGTAGATCGTTTCTTACAAGCTCAGATACGTACTGGCAACATTAAACGAGACCACGACTCTATTACTCTATTACATATGTGTACAATACCGGAAGATGATTGTGCTATATTTTCGCGTTTGATTTCATTCTCGCTCTCTTCATTGAAGATTGATGATGGTGCTGGCAAACATACATACATATTATCGACAATTCTTCAACCCAAAATTGGTGCTGAATCAGATTACAAAAGACCTTTTTTGTAAATATTTATTTTCAATATAGCCAACAGTTACATTGTCACTGTTATTGAGCACTCAAGCAATCCCAAGCTTCAATTTCACATAAAGAACATGTCATCATGTTCAAGTGAGAAAAACAAGTATACATTGACCATCTCAGTGATTTAATGATTAAGCACAAAAGAATAAACAATGTACCACATGAATATGTACTTTTATATAAAATATGTGAAATTGTATACATCTGTATACATCGAAACTGCAAGAGAAAGCAAATTTATCTTTCGTACCTTATTACATACATGTAAGACAAGCTCTACCTGTATGATAAACACGTGTTTTGTACCTAAATTACACAAGACAAGAACCAACTGCTTGAGAACCACACATCTGTACCTAAATTACACAATAAAAGCACCAACGGAATTCAATAAAAGCACCAACGGAATTAGAAACAAACGTTTGGTATCTACATTACTTACATAAGACAAGCACAAACTGCATACTAAGTACACATCTGGTACCTAATGCATCAACCGCATGATAAGCAATCGTTTGGTTTCTAAATTACACGAGACAATCACCAACTGCATGATATGCACACGCGTCATGAGAATCAAACGTTTGGTACCTTGATTACATAAGACAAACGCCATCTGCATGGTAAACACGTGTTTGGTACTTAAATTACACAAGACAAGAACCAACTACTTGATAACCATACATTTTGTACATAAATTATTCAATAAAAGTACCGACGGAATGAGAATCACACGTTTGGCACCTACATTACATAAGACAAGCACAAACTGCATGCTAAGCACACTTTTGGTACCTAAAATACACAAAACAGGCATCAACGACGTGATACCTATACTACATGAGGCAATCACTAACTGCATGATATGCACAAGCATCAATGACATGAGTATCAAACGTTTGGTAACTTTATTACATAATCTGCGTGTTTGGTATTTAAATTACACAAATCAAAAACCAACTATTTGAGAACTACACATTTGTTACCTAAACTACACAATAAAAGCACCAACTGAATGAGACTCACACGTTTGGTATATACATTAATAAGACAAACATAACTTGCATGATAAGCACAGGTTTGGTACCTAAATACACAAATAACTTACAAACGGAATGAGAACCAAACGTTAAGTACGTAAATTTCACACGACAGGCACCAACAAAATGAAAACAACGCGTTTGATACCTAAATTACACACGACAAGCACCAACAACATAAATAAACGTGTTTGGTACTTAAAGTACACACAACAAGCTCCAACTGCATGCTAAGCACACGTTACACAAGATAGGCACCAAATATTTAAATTACACAAGAGAATAACCAACTATTTGAGAACTACACACTTGGTACCTAAACAACACAATAAAAGCACCAACCGAATGAGACCCACACGTTTTGTATTTACATTAATAAGACAAGCACAACTTGCATGATAAACACACGTTTGGTACCTAAATACACAAATAACTTACAAACGGAATGAAAACAAACGTTTGATACCTAAATTACATACGACAAGCACCAACTACATGATAAGCACACGTTTGGTATCTAAAATACACAAGGCAGGCACTAACGACATGAGATCCACACGTTTGGTACCTAAACAACACGAGACAATCACCAACAGCTTAATATGCACTCGCATCAACGACATGGTATGATAAGTACACGATTGGTACCTAAAATACACAAAACAGACACTACCAGCGTGAGATCCACACCTTTGGTACCTATATTACTGAAGGCAATCACCAACTGTCTGATATGCACGCGGTTGGAACCAAAATTACACAAATAAAGCATCAACACTATGAGAATCTCACGTTTGGTACCTTAATTATTTAAGACAAGCGCTACTTGCATGATAAGCACGTGTTTTGTATTTAAATTACAAGAACCAACTGCTTGAGAGCTACACATTTGGTACATAAATTACAAAATAAAAGCACCATCGGCGTGAGATTTACACGTTTGGTATCTTAATTACACAAGACAATCACCAACTGCTTGAGAACTACACATTTGGTACCTAAATTACACAACGACATGATAATCACACGTTTAGTACGTAAATTACACATAGCAAGCACCATCGGCATGAGAAACACGCGTTGTACCTCAATTACACTAGAAAAACACCAACTGCATGGCAAGCACACATTTGGTATCTAAAATACACAATTAAAGCACCAACAACATGAGAACCACGAGTTTGGTAACTACATTACAAATGACAAGTGCTACCTGCATGATAAGCACGTGTTTGATACTTAAGTTACACAAGACTAGCACCAACTGCAGGAGAAGAACACTTTTGATGCCTAATAAAACAAGACTAACGGCATGAAAACCACACGTTTGGTACATTAATTACACAGGACAAACACCAACAGCATGGAGATCAAGAGATTGTTATCAAAACTACACAAGAAATGCACCAATTGCATGTGTCACACGATTGGTGCCTAAATTATACAATACATCAGTTACCTGCATGATAAGCATGTGACACGTGTTTGGTACTTAAATTACACAAGACAGGCACCAACTTCATGATAAGAACTGTTTTGGTATCTAAATTAGACGTTTAACGCACCAACAGCATGAGAAGCACATGTATGGTACCTAACGTACACATGAAAGGAGCTACATTCAAGACAAGCCTTTGTTAAGTACTTGAAATACACAAAAAAGCATGAGAACCACACGTTTGGTATCAAAATTACACAAGACAAGCACCAAGTTCATGCTATGCACACGATGACACAATTAAAACACCAACAACATAAGAACCACAGGTTTTTTATCCAAATTACAAAAGACAAGCGCTAATGCATGATAAGCACGTGTTTAGTTCTTAAATGACACACAACAAGCACCAACTGCAGGAGAATCACACGTCTGACACCTAATATACACAAGACAGGCATTAACGCCATGAGAACTTCACGTTTGGTACATTAATTACACAGGACAAACACCAACGGCATGGAGATCAAGAGATTGTTACCAAAATTACACTAGATATGCACCAATTGCATGATAGTCACACGATTGGTGCCTGAATTATACAATACATCAGCTACCTGCATGATAGGCACGTGACATGTGTTTGGTACTTAAATTACGCAAGACAGGCACCAACTGCATGATAAGAACTGTTTTGGTACCTAAATTATACGTTTAACGCACCAACAACATGAGAACCATATGTTTGGTACCTAACGTACACATGAAAGGAGCTACATTCAAGACAAGCACTTGTTTAGTACTTAAATTACACAAAAAAGCATGAGAACCACACGTTTGGTATCTAAATTACACAAGACAAGCACCAACTTCATGCTATGCACACGATAACACAATTAAAGCAACAACAACATGAGAACCACAGGTTTGGTATCTAAATTACAAAAGACAAGCGCTTATGCATGATAAGCACGTGTTTGGTACTTAAATGACACACGACACGCACCAACTGCAGGAGAATCACACGTCTGACACGTAATATACACAAGACAGGCTTTAACGCCATGAGAACCACACGTTTGGTACCTAAATTACACAAGACAGGCTTTAACGCCATGAGAACCACACGTTTGGTACCTAAATTACACAAGACAAGCAGCAACGGCATGGAGACCACGCGATTGGTACCTAAATTACACACGACAAGCACCAATTGCATGATAAGCATACGTTTGCACCTAAAATATACAAGACAAGTGTTAAGAATGTGTTTGGTACTTTAATTACGCAAGGCAAGCGGCAACTGCATGATAAGCACACTTGTCGTACCTTTTCTAACGCGATACACAACATCCTTACTCAACTATAGATTTTTCTTACTTGGCACTAGATTTTCTAATGTATATATACTCAACATCCTTACACGACATTCACTTTCCTTATATGACATTATATTTTCATACGCAACACTAGATTTTTTCACTCGATACACAATATCCTCACTCCTCACTCGACTATAGATTTTTCTTACTAGGCACTAGATTTTTCTAATCTATATATACTCAACATCCTTACACGACATTCACTTTCCTTATATGACACTATATTTTCATACCCAACACTAGATTTTCTCACTCGATAAACAACATATATTTTTCTTACTTTTCACTAGATTTTCTAATCGATATATATACTCAATAAGACACGGCATTCAGTTTCGTTATTTGACACTATATTTTCATATGCGACACTAGATTTTCTCTTTCAACATCCTTACACAACATTCAATTTCCTTATTTGACACTATATTTTCATACGCGACTCTAGATTTTCTTACTCGATACATAACATCCTCGACTATATTTTTTCTTACTGGGTACTAGATTTTCTAATCTATATATAATCAACATCCTTACACAACATTCGATTTCCTTATTTGACACTATATTTTCATCCGTTACACTAAATTTTCTCACTCAATACACAACATCTTTGCTCTACACTAGATTTTTCTGACTATGCATTAAATTTTTTAATCTATATAATTATACTCATCATCCTTACAAGACTTTCAATTTCCTTATTTGACGCTATATTTTCATACGCGACACTAGGTTTTCTCAATCGATACACAACATCCTTACTTGACTTTAGATTTTAATACAGGGCACTAGATTTTCTTATATATATATACTCAACACCCTTACAAAACATTCAAATTCCTTATTTATCACTATATTTTCATATGCGACTCTAGATTTTCTTATTCGATACACAATAGCCTTACTAAACTATTTTTTTTTACTGGGCACAATATTTTCTAATCTATATATTATCAACATCCTTACACAATATATTCAATTTCCCTATTCGACACTATAGTTTCATACGCGACACTAGATTTTATCACTCAATACACAACATCCTTACTTGACTATAGATTTTCTTACTGGGCACTAGATCTTTTAATCTATATATACTCAACATCCTTACACAACATGCAATTACATTGTTTGACACTATATTTTCATTCGCGACACTAAATGTTCTCACTCAATACACAACATCTTTACTCAACACTAGATTTTTTTTACTGGGCACTAGATTTTCTAATCTATATATGTTCAATATTTTGGTCGACGTGTGATTTTCTTACACAACACTTAATATCATAACTTAAAATTAAAAAAGTGGGTCAACCAACACTATATGTAAATATGACGTCACGCCTTGAAGGTGTCAAATTAAACATAAAGTACCCATTAAAATCACTCATAAATTCCTTCAGCATGTGAACCTTTATTTATAATATGTTTTAAATTTCCCAATTACTCATTCTTTAAATAAAATGAATATAACTATTAAAAAAATAAGGATTTGTATGTTGTCAAATTAACGACAATATTTTTCGAAAGCGAGGCAGATAATTGTGAAACAAATGCCTGGATTTCATCTCTTATATTTCCCTCAAAACACAATGAAAAATATATCTTTATATCTTTCTTGTTGAATGATATATTAGACTTGCAATTCTTAAAGGTCATCAAATAAATTAAAATAATTAACACTGTTTATTTAGGGTCCAGAACCCACAATTGATTTTTGTTCTTTATTCTATAGTAAATAATAAAAGTTTGAATTCTTGTCATTCATAGAGAGACCCAAATGAAAGAAGTGAAATTCACATTTTACTGTTTGTCAACCTCTGCACTATCAAAGTATGATGAGAAATGTATGGGTCATGTGTCATATAAGGGATTTTTTCTGCTCAGTGGGTACACTGTTGACAAAGTTAAAGTAGACTTCCGAAATCATGTATTCATAACCGAATTTTTTTCTTTCTAAATTCACAATTCAAACATGACAATGCTGTCAATATGTCCAGAATACATCACTCATGCCATTCAAATAAAACAATAAGCATTAAAATAAGGAAAATGCAGTTTTAAAGAAGAAAAAATGAGGAATATTTATAACCGCCATTAAGCGTGGTACTATGTCTGAACGTTGCACGCGTAGAAACAATAGCGGCGAAATGTTGATTTTCGGAAATCGATACATTTTGGAGGAACAATTATCAAATTAAGCTAATTAAAATAACTTTAAAAGTATCGGCGATTGAAAATATAGTATACCAAATGGTTATTGTGAGGAATTCATATTTGTATATTTGATATCTTTTGAATCAAGGTTTTGAAAAGAACCATTTGACGCCGACAAATATACATTGTTCGGAAATAAGTAAATTGTGGATGATTTCTTTTCTAATAAAACTTATATCGGTAACTTTGACAATATGACTGATTGAAAATGTATTATATCAAATGAGTTTTGTCAGATTTTCTTGTTTCTTTCTCGAGTCTCTTTTGAGAATTAAGGTTTCACAAAAAAACACATTGAGGATAAAACCGTACATTTTGTCAAAATTGATCGATTTTGAATGCGATTTTAAACATTTTATTAGACGGAATATTTTTTCTAACCATTACAAATTTAAAGTTAAGGTATTATGAAACAAATCGTTTAAATATCAATACATACCTTAAAGTAACATCAGATAAATAAGCATTATTGTACACCCAAAAAGCGTGGACTTTCCGTAGTGCGTGTGAATCTAACGTGACACCGAAAAACTAATCCTGAAATTTCTCATCAAAACCCAAAATTAACCTGATCAATTGCTGTTATTACATTAAATGCATTTTCGTTTATTGCTTGTCCGCCATGACGTGATGTTTATACATTTCAATATCTATTACTAACACATGATGGAAGCACTCAAAGGTAACCTGTTCCAACTATCCTTTAACCTAGGAGAAGTACCTCAGAACTGTAGAGGGCATCCGTAGTCCCTGTTTTCAAGAAAGGAGACCGAAACCAAGCATCCAACTACAGACCAGTGTCCTTGACGTCCATAACATGCAAACTTATGGAGTACATAGTGCATAGCAATGTCGTGCAGCACTTTGATAGGTACAACGTCCTGATTGACAATCAGCATGGTTCCGCAAGCGACGCTCCTGCGAAACTCAACACTTTACCACCATCAAGGAACTCGACTCCAACACAACCAAAGGGAAACAGGTAGATTTCATCCTACTGGACTTTGCTAAATCTTATGACAAAGTCCCCCATGCCCGGCTATTACACAAGTTGGATCACAACGGTGTAAGGGGCAACGTCAATAGTTGGATACAGTAATTTCTATCCAACCGAAAACAGCAAGTCTTCCTTGACGATGCTAAGTCAAGAACAGCAGACGTACTTTCCGGCGTTCCGCAAGGGACAGTACTCGGCCCGTTACTGTTTTTAGCCTTCATCGATTACATCCCAGATGTGAAGTCGTCATCCTTCAAACTGTTTGCCGAGGACAGCGCAGTCTCCAAAGTGATTGAGAACGACCATGACAGACAGCTCATCAAGGATGACCTCACGGCACTGGGAAAGTGGGAAGAGACATGGCAGAAGAGCTTCACCCCACTAAGTGCACTGTTATCTCGATGTCAAAAAAACATTGACACCACATACAGTCTCCATGGCAACACTTGAAGTGGTGGACGCAAGCAAATACCTTGGAGTCACCATCACAGAAAGTCTCACCTGGGAGAAACACATAGGCAACATCACGAGCAAGGCCATTCGGACTCTGCTGTTCATTCGCAGAAACCTGAGAGAATGCACGCCACCTCAAGGAAGCTTCCTATAAGGTCATTGATCGCCTAAAACTCGAAAATGTCGCCACCGTCTAGGACCCAGCTAAACCACGTCAACACTATTGAGCATGTTCAGCGTCGAGCGACTCGCTTTGTTTTCAAAGATTATTCTACTAAGACTCCAGGATGTATCTCCAATATGCTAAAAGAACTCAACTGGGAGCCCCTTGGACAAAGTCGAAAACACAACCGGCACCCCATGATGTACAAGATCCGCAATAACCTTGTATACATTAACGCAGACAAGTTCCACCAAAGCGGCGACGCGCGTACAAGAAGACAACATAGGTTGTTCCAGGAGCGTATCAAAGACCAGATACTGTCGAACTCATTCTTAATACAAAACAAGTTCCACCAAAGTGGCGACGCGCGTACATGAGGACAACATAGGTTGTTCCAGGAGCGTATCAAAGACCAAATAATGTCGAACTCATTCTTAATACAAAACAAGACTTACCCATCGTAGGTTCCCTCAACCTCTCTGCAAAGTAAAACAATTGAATTTTAAAACGGTATCGTGTCAAATAAAACCAGTTTGAATAAAACAGTTTCATAGATAATTTTTTATATTTTCAGACTACCATTGGATGGACCAATGTGATGAACAAAGCACATTTGTTAGCTGATTTCATCTGTGTGAAGAATTCTTTGAAAGCTGAACTCAATTTAAACATAGTTTAATTTCAATCTATTTTACTGTATGGTAACAGGTATATACAATCACATATTAATAAGGATACAAACGAAAACATAATGCTGATCAAATTTTTCTCTTTATCGTTTTAAAAAACTTATTGATCAATACGTATTTGAAAAATATAGCCAACAGTTACATTGTCATTGTTATTGAGCTAACAAGCAAACTCAAGCTTCAATGCCACATAAAAAACATGTCAACATGTTCAAGTGAAAAAAAAAGAAGTACACCATATATAGCAATTGTACACACAGTTTATTATCATTGACCATCTCAGTGATTTAATTATCAAGAACAGAATAATACACAGTACCGTTGAGAATAATTATGAGGATTGATTTAATGACTTCGTTCCAAGTAAAGTAAACATGGATACCATTATAAGGTTCATACTAATGTCCTCTGATATACAACTTATTAATACATGTACTTCATCACTCAAAAAATATTGATAAACATGAACTTACCACAATTTTCTTCTTCATATGGTGATGAAGCTGAAGCAAATTTAAAATCCATGCTTGTGAAAAGTTCACAATTGCAATTTAGTATTGATTATCATTTGAACACAAATATGATTTGCATATTCTTTACGTGTAAGTTCTACTGTTAGAAATAAAAGCTTGACAATCTTCATAAAATCGTATTAGAAACATTAACGATATATTCTGACGTTATTTCAACACAAATAAATAAACAATATACCACATGAACATGTAATTTTATATAAAATATGTGAACTTGTATACATCTGAATACATCAAAACTGCAAGAGAAATCAAATTTATTTTAAGAAATTAAGACATTTCAAATCACAGATTGTGTAGTAGTAATGTTTAAAATAAAAGTTACTTTAATATGTATACAACAGTTTATTTTACAAACATATCGAAGTAATCCTTTTTAAAATGTGTAAACGAACAGATTGCAATAGCCATCAAAACTACCTGATGGTCGGGAAGATATTGTAGTATATATAGTGTTGACCACTCATGCAGTATGCTGCGGATTCGATTCCCAGCTTGATTTGATGCCTCTTAAAGCAACAATCAGTACTGGTTCTATCCAGGAACATACTATAAATCGGTTTATATAAATTCTGTGCTTTCTTCGCATTTTAGTTTTTTGTTGTATAGCAGGCATTTATTCTACAAAACAATCCATTTACAAAACATCCATATTGGTACAATATAAAAGCAACAGTTGGTAATGGAAAACGAATAAACATGTATAACCCCGGGAATTAAATGCAAGGCGGTAAACGATGTTTGTTTATATGATGTAGTATGAACTATAATTGATGGATGTATTTATATAAATTACAATATCGACTGTAACATGAGATGCGAACAATTTTATCGTAATATATCAAGAAATTGACTAATCGTAACGGTTTTGCATATAAATGTGTCCAAAAATTGATAGTTAGTAGTTACCACGTTTTCTTTTTGGATTGGTCTCTCGGTTTCCATCTTTTATCGGTGTACCTGCGGATAGACACGACATATAATGAACACCTATTTTAATTTATTTCCACACTTTGTATTATAACGTGTACGAACATATATTAAAACAAACTCATACAAAGAAATACATAATGCTGAAAATGAATTTTACTCTTTCTAAACCAATTCACAATATAATAATTTTAAGAGCCAAAGGATATGTACTCATATCAGTTTTACCAATTTGAAAGCCATTTTTATTAACAGTACATTTATACTGCGTGACAGTCTACCGATAATCGGTTGATCGGCAAATTTAAATTTTAAAACGCAAAAAGCCGGATATAAACTAATCTAAACAATGTAAATTACTACTTTACAACAATTTATGTTAATCCGAGTATGTTGCATGTTCGTAGCAACAGTGCCGGTCATTTACAGTTAATCATTTAATCTTAGCTGATTTAGACTATAAATAAATGTGTCCATTTAATATATGTTATTGTACCATTAATTTCATACAATATCATCTGTTTGCGAACAAAACGTTCTTAAAAAAACGTACTACGCATGAACAAATATACTTAAATTTAAAAGCGTATGAACATATCAGATAAAGCTCAGTATAAAACAAAATGTGAATTTATCAAACTGATAATCAGTAATAACTATTTTATATATATCTAGTGTGTTTACATATATGTGTACATATATGAACAGGATAATAATACCTCCGATGTTTACATTTCATGAAACTCTCCCACTAAATTTTGGAAAGTATAAACAAATATTAATATGCATTGCTTAACAAAAAATTACAGCTACTAACCACCTTATTATATATGAGCCTTAACATATTTGTAATGATGCATCACCTCATGGTGTCATGTTTTATGGTCTGTGTGAATAAACATATTGTTATTGTTGTTATTGTTGTTGTTATTGTTAATAAACTCTTACGTTTGTAACTTTCATACACTTTATTGTACAACTTGTATGGACAACAGTTAGGAATAGACTATCGTACAAGGGATACTTTTGGAGATGTGGTATCTATATTCGGCGTGATATATCAACCAATCAAATCGAGGGAACTTAGTGGTGACCCCGGGGTAGTAATATTTAAGTGGTTTAACACAATCGGTCATTCTTCAGGCGACTGCCGAAGTGCATCTCCACTCTCGTCTTTAGAAGTGAATCAGCATCGTCTCCGATACACGTGGTTACGGCGATAAAATAGGAATAGCCCTCTACTACACGTCGATTACCACGATTATCAATGTTGGATGATACGTTCTAAATCTAAATAAGTTCATAACGTGGCCCTAGGCAGGATTTTTTTTTTTTAACCAACGTATCACAAACCAGCGGTGAACAATACGGCATTTTGGCCATACACACCTTCGGAGTTCAGCGGGGATTGGAAACTTCATTAATCACAAGCCATCAAGAATCATCGACTTAAGTAATCATCGACTACAAAAATCGACGACTTAAATAATCATATAATCATCGACTACAAAAATCGACGACTTAAATAATCATCAACAACAAGAATCAACGACTTAAAAAATCATTGACTACAAAAATCGACGACTTAGATAATTATCGACTACAAATATCGACGATTTAAATAATCATCGACTACAAGAAACAGTTACTTAAATAATCATCGACTGCAAGAATCAACGACTTAATTAATCATCGACTATAACATCGACGACTTAAATAATCACCGTCTACACGAATCAATGACTTAAATAGTCTTCAACTTCCCGAATCAACGACTTAAATAATCATCGATTAAAACATCGACGACTTAAATAATCATCGACTACACGTCTCATTGACTTAAATAATCATCAACTACAATAATCAACGACTTAAACAATCATCGACTATCACATCGACGACTTAAATAATCATCGACTACACGAATCAATGACTTAAATAATCATCGACTTCACGAATCAGCGACTTAAATAATCATCGACTACAACATCGACGACTTAAATAATCATCGACTACACTAATCAATGACTTAAATAATCATCGACTACAAGAATCAACGACTTAAATAATCATCGACTACAACATCGACGACTTAAATAATCATCGACTACAAGACTCAGTTCCTGAAATAATCATCGACTTCACGAATCAACGCCTTAAATAATCACCGTCTAAAACATCGATGACTTGAAATAATCATCAACTACACGAATCGATGACTTAAATAATCATCGACTGCAAGAATCAACCACTTAAATAATCAACGACTACAACATCGACGACTTAAATAATCACCGACTACAAGAATCAATGACTTAAATAATCATCGACTTCAGAAATCAACGAGTTATTATATAATAAATAATCATCGACTACAACATCGACGACTTAAATAATCATCGACTACACGAATCAAAGACATAAATAATCATCGACTACAAGTATCAACGACTTAAATAATCATCAACTACAACATCGACGACTTAAATAATCATCGACTGCAAGAATCAACCACTTAAATAATCAACGACTACAACATCGACGACTTAAATAATCACCGACTACAAGAATCAATGACTTAAATAATCATCGACTTCAGAAATCAACGACTTATTATATAATAAATAATCATCGACTACAACATCGACGACTTAAATAATCATCGACTACACGAATCAAAGACATAAATAATCATCGACTACAAGTATCAACGACTTAAATAATCATCAACTACAACATCGACGACTTAAATAATCATCGACTACAAGAATCAGTTACTTAAATAATAATCGACTTCACGAATCAACGACTTAAATAATCATCGACTACAACATCGACGACTTAAATAATCATCGACTACACGAATCAATGACTTAATTAATCATCGACTACAAAAATCAACGACTATACCGATAATGATTTACTTTAATAACCTTGAATTCAAGAACAAGCGAATTGAATAATCAGCGACTACAAGAAATCTACAATATTTTAAATCCACAACTACCGTATACGACGAATCAATCTAGTCTACGAATCTACGTAAGAACTTATTCCAACCAGTGTTGCAGCATCAGGGGAACGACTCTGCCGATGCTGCCTGGTGGATAACTAATTATATAGTGTTGCTTTAAGTTCCTAGAGCAAAGTTGCAAGCGTAAACAAAAACTTTAAACAAAATAAAAACCAATAATCAGCTTCAAATACTGGGAAAAATGTAAAAGTTGGAAATTTATTCCAAACTATGTGTTTGAGGAAGTTAATTTTAATTATCACTTACTATACTGTGGACTTATTAGAAAGACGTAATCAGTATTTTTAAATCTGAACAATTAAAAAATGACTAATGACATTAGAAGAGAAAATGCACGTGAAGGCAACGGTAGGTAGAATGTCACTATATTGAACTGAATATAAAGTTGAAGATTATGTTAAATGTGCAATGCTTTGATCTCTTCGTAGAGCTTAATTAAAATTTCGATGCGGAGTAGCTCCAATTCGTATAGAAAATGGACGTTATGAACGATTACCCACTGAAGAGAGAAAATGTAAATACTCTTTCAAATGTAGAACATATTGGTTAATGAACATGTCAACATGTTCAAGTGAGAAAAAAAAGAAGTACACCATATATAGCAATGGTACACACAGTTTATTATAGTTGACCATCTCAGTGATTTAATTATCAAGAACAGAATAATACACAGTACCGTTGAGAATATTTATGAGGATTGATTTAATGACTTCGTTCCAAGTAAAGTAAACATGGATACCATTATAAGGTTCATACTAATGTCCTCTGATATACAACTTATTAATACATGTACTTCATCACTCAAAAAATATTGATACACATAAATTTACCACGATTTTCGTCTTCATATGTTGATGAAGCTGAAGCAAATTTAAAATCCATGCTTGTGAAAAGTTCACAATTGCAATTTAATATTGATAATCATTTGAACACAAATATGATTTGCATATTCTTTACGTGTTAGTTCTACTGTTAGAAATAAAAGCTTGACATTCTTCATAAAATCGTATTAGAAACATTAACGATATATTCTGACGTTATTTCAACACAAATAAATAAACAATATACCACATGAACATGTAATTTTATATAAAATATGTGAACTTGTATACATCTGAATACATCAAAACTGCAAGAGAAAGCAAATTTATTTTAAGAAATTAAGACATTGCAAATCACAGATGGTGTAGTAGTAATGTTTAAAATAAATGTTACTTAACAAAAAAATAGAGCTACTAACCACCTTATTATATATGAGCCTTAACATATTTGTAATGATGCATCATCTCATGGCGTCATGTTTTATGGTCTGTGTGAATAAACATATTGTTATTGTTGTTGTTGTTGTTGTTGTTGTTGTTATTGTTAATAAACTCTTACGTTTGTAACTTTCATACACTTTATTGTACAACTTGTATGGACAACAGTTAGGAATAGACTATCGTACAAGGGATACTTTTGGAGATGTGGTATCTATCTTCGGCGTGATGTATCAACCAATCAAATCGAGGGAACTTAGTGATGACCCTGGGGTAGTAATATTTAAGTGGTTTAACACAATCGGTCATTCTTCAGGCGACTGCCGAAGTGCACCTCCACTCCCGTCTTTAGAAGTGAATCAGCGTCGCCTCCGATACACGTGGTTACGGCGATAAAATAGGAATAGCCCTCTACTACACGTCGATTACCACGTTTATCAATGTTGGATGATACGTTCTAAATTAAAAAAGTTCATAACGTGGCCGTAGGCAGGATTTTTTTTTGTTAACCAACGTATCACAAACTAGCGGTGAACAATACGGCATTTTGGCCATACACACCTTCGGAGTTCAGCGGGGATTGGAAACTTCATTAATCACCAGCCATCAAGAATCAACGACTTAAATAATCATCGACTACAAAAATCGACGACTTAAATAATCATATAATAATCGACTACTAAAATCGACGACTTAAATAATCATATAATCATCGACTACAAAAATCGACGACTTAAATAATCATCAACAACAAGAATCAACGACTTAAATAATCATTGACTGCAAAAATCGACGACTTAAATAATCATATAATCATCGACAACATCAATCAACAATTTAAATAATCATTGACTACAAAAATCGACGACTTAAATAATCATCGACTACAAATATCGACGACTTAAATAATCATCGACTACACGACTCAGTTACTTAAACAATAATCGACTGCAATAATCAACGACTTAAATAATAATCGACTATAACATCGACGACTTAAATAATCATCGACTACACGAATCAATGACTTAAATAATCATCGACTTCACGAATCAACGACTTAAATAATCATCGACTACAACATCGACGACTTAAATAATCATCGACTACATGAATCAATGACTTAAATATACATCGACTACAATAATCAACGACTTAAATAATCATCGACTATAACATCGACGACTTAAATAATCATCGACTTCACGAATCAACGACTTAAATAATCATCGACTACAACATCGACGACTTAAATAATCATCGACTACATGAATCAATGACTTAAATAATCATCGACTACAAGAATCAACGACTTAAATAATTATCGACTACATCATCGACGACTTAAATAATCATCGACTACAGGACTCAGTTCCTTAAATAATCATCGACTTCACGAATCAATGCCTTAAATAATCACCATCTACAACATCGACGCCTGAAATAATCATCGACTACACGAATCGATGACTTAAATAATCATCGACTGCAAGAATCAACGACTTAAATAATCAACGACTACAACATCGACGACTTAAATAATCACCGACTACACGAATCAATGACTTGAATAATCATCGACTTCAGAAATCAAGGACTTATGATATAATAAATAATCATCGACTACAACTTCGACGACTTAAATAATTATCGACTACACGAATCAAAGACATAAATAATCATCAACAAAAAGTATCAACGACTTAAATAATCATCCACTACAACATCGACGACTTAAATAATCATCGACTTCAAGAATCAGTTACTTAAATAATCATCAACTTCATGAATCAACGACTTAAATAATCATCGACTACAACATCGACGACTTAAATAATCATCGACTACAACATCGACGACTTAAATAATCATCGACTATACGAATCAATGACTTAAATAATCATCGACTACAAGAATCAACGACTATTCCGATAATGAATTACTTTAATAACCTTGAATTCAAGAATAAGCGAATTTAATAATCAGCGACTATAAGAAATCTACAATATTTTAAATCCACAACTACCGTATACGACGAATCAATCTAGTCTACGAATCTACGTAAGAACTTATTCCAACCAGCCAGGCAGCATCAGGAAAGCGACTCTGTCGATGCTGCCTGGTGGATAACTAATTATATGGTGTTGCTTTAAATTCCTAGAGCAAAGTTGCAAAGGTAAACAAAAACTTTAAACATAATAACAACCAATAATCAGCTTCAAATACTGGGAAAAATGTAAAAGTTGGAAATTTATTGCAAACTATTTGTTTGAGGAAGTTAATTTTAATTATCACTTACTATACTATGGACTGATTAGAAAGATGTAATCAGTATTTTTAAATCTGAACAATTAAAAAATGACTAATGACATTAGAATAGAAAATGCACGTGAAGGCAACGGTAGGTAGAAACTAATGATACTATATTAAACTGAATACAAAGTTGAAGATTATGTTAAATGTGCAATGCTTTGATCTCATCGTAGAGCTTAATTAAAATTTCGATGCGGAGTAGCTCCAATTCGTATAGAAACTGGACGTTATGAACGATTACCCACTGAAGACAGACAATGTAAATACTCTTTCAAATGTAGAATATATAGGTTAATGAACATGTCAACATGTTCAAGTGAGAAAAAAAGAAGTACACCATATATAGCAATTGTACACACAGTTTATTATCATTGACCATCTCAATGATTTAATTATCAAGAACAGAATAATACACAGTACCGTTGAGAATAATTATGAGGATTGATTTAATGACTTCGTTCCAAGTAAAGTAAACATGGATACCATTATAAGGTTCATACAAATGTCCTCTGATATACAATTTATTAATACATGTACTTCATCACTCAAAAAATATTGATAAACATGAACTTACCACGATTTTCGTCTTCATATGTTGATGAAGCTGAAGCAAATTTAAAATCCATGCTTGTGAAAAGTTCACAATTGCAATTTAATATTGATAATCATTTGAACACAAATATGATTTGCATATTCTTTACGTGTAAGTTTTACTGTTAGAAATAAAAGCTTGACCTGATCATAACATCGTATTAGAAACATTAACGATATATTCTGACGTTATTTCAACACAAATAAATAAACAATATACCACATGAACATGTAATTTTATATAAAATATGTGAACTTGTATACATCTGAATACATCAAAACTGCAAGAGAAAGCAAATTTATTTTAAGAAATTAAGACATTGCAAATCACAGATGGTGTAGTAGTAATGTTTAAAATAAATGTTACTTTAATATGTATACAACTGTTCATTTTACAAACATATCGAAGAAATCCTTTTTAAAATGTGTAAACGAACAGATTGCAATAGCCATCAAAACTACCTGATGGTCGGGAAGATATTGTAGTATATATAGTGTTGACCACTCATGCAGTATGCTGCGGATTCGATTCCCAGCTTGATATGATGCCTCTTAAAGCAAAAATCAGTACTGCTTGTATCCAGGAACATACTATAAATCGGTTCATATAAATTCTGTGCTTTCTTCGCATTTTAGTTTTTTGTTGTATAGCAGGCATTTATTCTTCAAAACAATCCATTTACAAAACATCCATATTGGTACATTATAAAACCAACAGTTGGTAATGGAAAACAAATAAACATGTATAACCCCGGAAATTAAATGCAAGGCGGTAAACGATGTTTGTTTATATGATGTAGTATGAACTATAATTGATATATTTATATATATTACAATATCGACTGTAACATGAGGTGCGAACAATTTTATCGTAATATATCAATATATTGACTAATCGTAACGGTTTTGCATATAAATGTGTCCAAATATTGATAGTTGGTAGTTACCACGTTTTCTTTTTGGATTGGTCTCTCGGTTTCCATCTTTTATCGGTGTACCTGCGGATAGACACGACATATAATGAACACCTATTTTAATTTCTTTCCACACTTTGTATTATAACGTGTACGGACATATATTAAAACAAACTCATACAAAGAAATACATAATGCTGAAAATGAATTTTACTCTTTCTAAACCAATTCACAATATAATAATTTAAGAGCCAAAGGATATGTACTCATATCAGTTTTACCAAAGCCATTTATATTAACAGTACATTTATACTGCGTGACAGTCTACCGATAATCGGTTGATCGGCAAATTTAAATTTTAAAACGCAAAAAGCCGGATATAAACTAATCTAAACAATGTAAATTACTACTTTACAACAATTTATGTTAATCCGAGTATGTTGCATGTTCGTAGCAACAGTGCCGGTCATTTACAGTTAATCATTTAATCTTAGCTGATTTAGACTATAAATAAATGTGTCCGTTTAATATATGTTATTGTACCATTAATTTCATACAATATCTTCTGTTTGCGAACAAAGCGTTCTTAAAAAAAACGTACTACACATGACCAAATATACTTCAATTTAAAAGCGTATGAACATATCAGATAAAGCTCAGTATAAAACAAAATGTGAACTTATCAAACTGATAATCAGTAATAACTATAATATATGCATATGTCTAGTATGTGTACATATATGTGTACTTATATGAACAGGATAATGATACCTCCGATGTTTACATTTCATGGAACTCTCCCACTAAATTTTGGAAAAATATAAACAAATATTAATATGCATTGCTTAACTAAAGAGTACAGCTACTAACCACCTTATTATATATGAGACTTAACATATTTGTAATGATGCATCACCTCATGGTGTCATATTTTATGGTCTCTGTGAATAAACATATTGTTATTGTTGTTGTTGTTGTTGTTGTTGTTGTTATTGTTAATTAACTCTTACGTTTGTAACTTTCATACACTTTATTGTACAACTTGTATGGACAACAGTTAGGAATAGACTGTCGTACAAGGGATACTTTTGGAGATGTGGTATCTATATTCGGCGTGATGTATCAACCAATCAAATCGAGGGAATTTAGTGATGACCCTGGGAGAGTAATATTTAAGTGGTTTAACACAATCGGTCCTTCTTCAGGCGACTGCCGAAGTGCACCTCCACTCCCGTCTTTAAAAGTGAATCAGCGTCGCCTCCGATACACGTGGTTACGGCGATAAAATAGGAATAGCCCTCTACTACATGTTGATTACCACGATTATCAATGTTGGATGAGACGTTCTAAATCTAAATAAGTTTCCTAACGTGGCCTTAGGCAGGATTTTTTTTTGTCAACCAACGTATCACAAACCAGCGGTGAACAATACGGCATTTTGGCCATACTCACATTCGGAGTTCAGCGGGGATTGGAAACTTCATTAATCAACCAGCCATCAAGAATCAACGACTTAAATAATCATCGACTACAAAAATCGACGACTTAAATAATCATATAATCATCGACAACAAAAATCGACGATTTAAATAATCATCGATTACACGAATCAATGACTTAAAAAATCATCGACAACAAGAATCAACTACTTAAATAATCATTGACTACAAAAATCGACGACTTAAATAATTATCGACTACAAATATAGACAATGTAAATAATCATCGACTACAAGAATCAGTTACTTAAATAATCATCGACTGCAAGAATCAACGACTTAAATAATCATCGACTATAACATCGACGACTTAAATAATCATCGACAACAAGAATCAACTACTTAAATAATCATTGACTACAAAAATCGACGACTTAAATAATGATCGACTACAAATATCGACGATTTTAATAATCATCGACTACAAGAATCAGTTACTTAAATAATCATCGACTGCAAGAATCAACGACTTAAATAATCATCGACTATAACATTGACGACTTAAATAATCATCGACTACACGAATCAATGACTTAAATAATCATCGATTTCACGAATCAACGACTTAAATAATCATCAACTACAACATCGACGACTTAAATAATCATCGGCTACACGAATCAATGACTTAAATAATCATCGACTTCACGAATCAACGACTTAAATAATCATCGACTACAACATCGACGACTTAAATAATCATCGACTACGTGAATCAATGACTTAAATAATCATCGACTACAAGAATCAACGACTTAAATAATTATCGACTACAACATCGACGACTTAAATAATCATCGACTACAAGACTCAGTTCCTTAAATAATCATCGACTTCACGAATCAACGCCTTAAATAATCAACATCTACAACATCGACGCCTTGAATAATCATCGACTACACGAATCAATGACTTAAATAATCATCGACTGCAAGAATCAACGACTTAAATAATCAACGACTACAACATCGATGACTTAAATAATCACCGACTACACGAATCAATGACTTGAATAATCATCGACTTCAGAAATCAACAACTTATTATATAATAAATAATCATCGACTACAACATCGACGACTTAAATAATTATCGACTATAACATCGACGACTTAAATAGTGATCGACAACAAGAATCAACTACTTAAATAATCATTGACTACAAAAATCGATGATTTAAATAATTATCGACTACAAATATCGACGATTTAAATAATCATCGACTACAAGAATCAGTTACTTAAATAATCATCGACTGCAAGAATCAACGACTTAAATAATCATCGACTATTACATCGACGACTTAAATTATCATCGACTACACGAATCAATGACTTAAATAATCATCGACTTCACGAATCAACACCTTAAATAATCATCGACTATAACATCGACGACTTAAATAATCATCGACTACACGAATGAATGACTTAAATAATCATCGACTACAATAATCAACGACTTAAATAATCATCGACTATAACATCGACGACTTCAATAATCATCGACTACAACATCGATGACTTAAATAATCATTGACTACACGAATCAAAGACATAAATAATCATCGACCAAAAGTATCAACAACTTAAATAATCATCGACTACAACATCGACGACTTAATATAATCATCGACTTCAAGAATCAGTTTCTTAAATAATCATCGACTACAAGAAATCAACGACTATTATGATAATGAATTACTTTAATAACTTGAATTCAAGAATTAGCGAATTTAATAATCAGCGACTATAAGAAATCTACAATATTTTAAATCCACAACTACCGTATACGACGAATCAATCTAGTCTACGAATCTACGTAAGAACTTATTCCAACCAGCCAGGCAGCATCAGGAAAGCGACTCTGTCGATGCTGCCTGGTGGATAACTAATTATATTGTGTTGCTTTAAATTCCTAGAGCAAAGTTGTAAAGGTAAACAAAAACTTTAAACAAAATAACAACCAATAATCAGCTTCAAATACTGAGAAAAATGTAAAAGTTGGAAATTTATTGCAAACTATGTGTTTGAGGAAGTTAATTTTAATTATCACTTACTATACTATGGACTTATTAGAAAGACGTAATCAGTATTTTAAAATCTGAACAATTAAAAAATGACTAATGACATTAGAAGAGAAAATGCACGTGAAGGCAACGGTAGGTAGAAACTAATGTTACTATATTAAACTGAATATAAAGTTGAAGATTATGTTAAATGTGCAATGCTTTGATCTCTTCGTAGAGCTAAATTAAAATTTCGATGCAGAGTAGCTCCAATTCGTATAGAAACTGGACGTTATGAACGATAACCCACTGAAGAGAGAAAATGTAAATACTATTTCAAATGTAGAACATATTGGTTAATGAACATGTCAACATGTTCAAGTGAGAAAAAAAGAGGTACACCATATATAGCAATTGTACACACAGTTTATTATCATTGACCATCTCAGTGATTTAATTATCAAGAACAGAATAATACACAGTACCGTTGAGAATAATTATGAGGATTGATTTAATGACTTCGTTCAAAGTAAAGTAAAGATGGATACCATTATAAGGTTCATACAAATGTCCTCTGATATACAATTTATTAATACATGTACTTCATCACTCAAAAAATATTGATAAACATGAACTTACCACGATTTTCGTCTTCATATGTTGATGAAGCTGAAGCAAATTTAAAATCCATGCTTGTGAAAAGTTCACAATTGCAATTTAATATTGATAATCATTTGAACACAGATATGATTTGCATATTCTTTATGTGTTAGTTCTACTGTTAGAAATAAAAGCTTGACTTTCTTCATAAAATCGTATTTATTTTTTAGAAACATTAACGATATATTCTGACGTTATTTCAACACAAATAAATAAACAATATAACACATGAATATGTAATTTTATATAAAATATGTGAACTTGTATACATCTGAATACATCAAAACTGCAAGAGAAAGCAAATTTATTTTAAGAAATCAAGACATTTCAAATCACAGATGGTGTAGTAGTAATGTTTGAAATAAATGTTACTTTAATATGTATACAACTGTTTATTTTACAAACATATCGAAGTAATCCTTTTTAAAATGTGTAAACGAACAGATTGCAATAGCCATCAAAATACCTGATGGTCGGGAAGCTATTGTAGTATATATAGAGTGTTGACCACTCATGCAGTATGCTGCGGATTCGATTCCCAGCTTGATATGATGCCTCTTAAAGCAACATTCAGTACTGGTTGTATCCAGGAACATACTATAAAGCGGTTCATATAAATTCTGTGCTTTCTTCGCATTTTAGTTTTTTATTGTATAGCAGGCATTTATTCTACAAAACAATCCATTTACAAAACATCCATATTGGTACAATATAAAAGCAACAGTTGGTAATGGAAAACGAATAAACATGTATAAACCCGACAAATTAAATGCAATGCGGTGAACGATGTTTGTTTATATGATGTAGTATGAACTATAATTACCACGTTTTCTTGTTGGATTGGTTTCTCGGTTTCCATCTTTTATCGGTGTACCTGCGGATAGACACGACATATAATGAACACCTATTTTAATTTCTTTCCACACTTTGTATTATAACATGTACGGACATATATTAAAACAAACTCATACAAAAAAATACATAATGCTGAAAATGAATTTTACTCTTTCTGAACCAATTCACAATATAATAATTTTAAGAGCCAAAGGGTATGTACTCATATCGTTTTATCACAGTAATTTTTATTAACAGTACATTTATACTGCTAGTGACAGTCTACCGATAATCGGTTGATCGGCTTATTTAAATTTTAAAACGCAAAAAGCCGGATATAAACTCATCTAAACAATGTAAATTACTACTTTACAACAATTTATGTTAGTTAATCCGAGTATGTTGCATGTTTGTAGCAACAGTGCCTGTCATTTACAGTTAATCATTTAATCTTAGCTGATTTAGACTATAAATAAATGTGTCCATTTAATATATGTTATTGTACCATTAATTTCATACAATATCTTCTGTTTGCGAACAAAACGTTCTTAAAAAAAACGTACTACGCATGACCAAATATACTTAAATTTAAAAGCGTATGAACATATCAGATAAAGCTCAGTATGAAACAAAATGTGAATTTATCAAACTGATAATCAGTAATAACTATTTTATATATATGCATATGTCTAGAATGTGTACATATATGTGTACATATATGAACAAGATAATAATACATCCGATGTTTACATTTCATGAAACTCTCCCACTTAATTTTGGAAAAGTATAAACAAATATTAATATGCATTGCTTAACAAAAAAATACAGCTACTAACTACCTTATTATATATGAGCCTTAACATATTTGTAATGATGCATCACCTCATGGTGTCATGTTTTATGGTCTGTGTGAATAAACATATTGTTATTGTTGTTGTTGTTGTTGTTGTTGTTATTGTTAATAAACTCTTACGTTTGTAACTTTCATACACTTTATTGTACAACTTGTATGGACAACAGTTAGGAATAGACAAAGGATACTTTTGGAGATATGGTATCTATCTTCGGCGTGATGTATCAACCAATCAATCGAGGGACCTTAGTGATGACCCCGGGGTAGTTATATTTAAGTGGTTTCACACAATCGGTCATTATTCAGGCGACTGCCGAAGTGCACATCCACTCCCGTCTGTAGAAGTGAATCAGTCTCCGATACACGTGGTTACGGCGATAAAACAGGTATAGCCCTCTACTACACGTCGATTACCACGATTATCAATGTTGGATGAGACGTTCTAAATCTAAATAAGTTCATAACGTGGCCCTAGGCAGGATTTTTTTTTAACCAACGTATCACAAACAAGCTCTGAACAATACGGCATTTAGGCCATACACACCTTCGGAGTTCAGCGGGGATTGGAAACTTCATTAATCACCAGCCATCAAGAATCAACGACTTTAATAATCATCGACTACTAAAATCGACGACTTAAATAATCATATAATCATCGACTACAAAAATCGACGACTTAAATAATCATCGATTACACGAATCAATGACTTAAATAATCATCGACAACAAGAATCAATGACTTAAATAATCATTGACTACAAAAATAGACCACTTAAATAATCATCGACTACAAATATCGACGATTTAAATAATCATTGACTATACGAATCAGTTACTTAAATAATCATCGACTGCAAGAATCAACGACTTAAATAATCATTGACTATAACATCGACGACTTAAATAATCATCGACTACACGAATCAATGACTTAAATAATCATCGACTTTACAAATCAACGACTTAAATAATCATCGACTACAACATCGACGACTTAAATAATCATCGACTACACAAATCAATGACTTAAATAATCATCGACTACACGAATCAATGACTTAAATAATCATCGACTTCACGAATCAACGACTTAAATAATCATCGACTACAACATCGACGACTTAAATAATCATCGACTACACGAATCAATGACTTAAATAATCATCGAATACAAGAATCAACGACTTAAATAATCATCGACTACAACATGGACGACTTAAATAAAAATCGACTACAAGACTCAGTTCCTTAAATAATCATCGACTTCACGAATCAACGCCTTAAATTATCACCGTCTACAACATCGACGACTTGAATAATCATCGACTTCACCAATCGATGACTAAAATAATCATCGACTGCAAGAATCAACGACATAAATAATCAACGACTACAACATCGACGACTTAAATAATCACAGACTACTCGAATCAATGACTTAAATAATCATCGACTTCAGAAATCAACGACTTATTATATAATAAATAATCATCGACTACAACATCGACGACTTAAATAACCATCGACTACACAAATCAAAGACATAAATAATCATCGACTACAAGTATCATCGACTTAAATAATCATCAACTACAACATCGACGACTAAATAATCATCGACTACAAGAATCAGTTACTTAAATAACCATCGACTTCACGAATCAACGACTTAAATAATCATCGCCTACATCATCGACGACTTAAATAATCACCAACTACAAGGATCAATGACTTAAATAATCATCGACTACAAGAATCAACGACTTAAATAACCATCGACTGCAACATCGACGACTTAAATAATCATCGACTACAAGACCCAGTTCCTTAAATAATCATCGACTTCACGAATCAACGCCTTAAATATTCACCGTCTACAACATCGACGACTTGAATAATCATCGACTACACGAATCGATGACTAAAATAATCATCGACTTCAAGAATCAACGATTTAAATAATCAACGACTACAACATCGACGACTTAAATAACCACCGACTACACGAATCAATGACTTAAATAATCATCGACTTCAGAAATCAACGACTTAATATATAATAAATAATCATCGACTACAACATCGACGACTTAAATAACCATCGACTACACGAATCAAAGACATAAATAATCATCGACTACAAGTATCAACGACTTAAATAATCATCAACTTCAACATCGACGACTTAAATAATCATCGACTACAAGAATCAGTTACTTAAATAATCATCGACTTCACGAATCAACGACTTAAATAATCATCGCCTACAACATCGACGACTTAAATAATCATCGACTACACGAATCAATGACTTAAATAATCATCGACTACAAGACCCAGTTCTTTAAATAATCATCGACTTCACGAATCAACGCCTTAAATATTCACCGTCTACAACATCGACGACTTGAATAATCATCGACTGCACAAATCGATGACTTAAATAATCATCGACTGCAAGAATCAACCACTTAAATAAACAACGACTACAACATCGACGACTTAAATAATCAGCGACTACACGAATCACTGACTTAAATAATCATCGACTTCAGAAATCAACGACTTATTATATAATAAATAATCATCGACTACAACATCGACGACTTAAATAATCATCGACTACACGAATCAAAGACTAAAATAATCATCGACTACAAGTATCAACGACTTAAATAATCATCGACTACAACATCGTCGACTTAAATAATCATCGACTACAAGAATCAGTTACTTAAATAATCATCGACTTCACGAATCAACGACTTAAATAATCATCGACTACACGAATCAATGACTTAAGTAATCATCGACTACAAGAATCAACGACTGTACCGATAATTATTTACTTTAATAACCTTGAATTCGAGAATAAGCGAATTTAATAATCAGTGACTATAAGAAATCTACAATATTTTTAATCCACAACTACCGTATACGACGAATTAATCTAGTCTACGAATCTACGTAAGAACTTATTTCAACCAGCCAGGCAGCATCAGGAAAGCGACTCTGTCGATGCTGCCTGGTGGATTACTAATTATATTGTGTTGCTTTAAATTCCTAGAGCAAAGTTGCAAGGGTAAACAAAAACTTTAAACAAAACAACCACCAATAATTAGTTTCAAATACTGGGAAAAATCTGAAAGTTGGAAATTTATTGCAAACTATGTGTTTGAGGAAGTTAATTTTAATTATCACTTACTATACTCTGGATTTATTAAAAAGACGTAATCAGTATTTTTAAATCTGAACAATTAAAAAATTACTAATGACATTAGAAGGGAAAATGCACGTGAAGGCAACGGTAGGTAGAAACTAATGTTACTATATTAAACTGAAAATAAAGTTGAAGATTATGTTAAATGTGCAATGCTTTGATCTCTTCGTAGAGCTTAATTAAAATTTCGATGCGGAGTAGCTCCAATTCGTATAGAAAATGGACGTTATGAACGATTACCCACTGAAGAGAGAAAATGTAAATACTATTTCAAATGTAGAACATGTATTACTATCCTGTCTAATATATGATGATATAAACCAACAATGATTGGATAAAACAAGTAAATAAAACACTGATATTAAAAGTTTAACGACACTGTCACAATTGTAATATAAATATGTCAATATGAGAAAGTGATAAAGTTATTTACAAAATTCTGCCTTTGAATTGAAAAACGTAGAAAATATTTATAATATAATTGATTTAAATGTATGATAAAAAACTTAAACTTTTTATATATTCAGAACTGTATCTTACTTTTTTATATTCTGGTACTTTGCAAGGATATCCATAAATCCCATCAAATGATAAATCTTAATTATATTTCAGTATATTAAGACAGAACCTAAATTCCTTATTTTGATATTTTCAAATGTATCTTAAATAAAAAAATTCTATAAATAATCCAGTTTAGTCTAATTGATTGCTGAAATTATGTTTTGATTTGAATATAATGTTGTTGATTCTAATTGTATTATTATGGAAAAATAGCAAACAGTATATCATAGCTCTGTAAAGAGCATCTCTTTTTTATTCACTATTTATGTTTGTAAATGTATTATATATTTATATGTGTAATGTGATAGAGGTAAGACTACATATGTGCGTTGTAGTATGTTATATTATGCAACTATTGACCTCTGTACGCGACAGTCAGTGCCAGTGTCACAAAATGTAATTATAGCTGATATTTGTCATTTTGAGGGTACGATAATGACAATGGTTTGGAATAAAATGTATTAAAATAACGTCTCACACAGTTATGTTTGAATGCCTCTATCTAGCTGAGACTAATTTGCGACTAGAGAAAATAAATCCAAAAACTAGCTCTACAAAATATTGAATGCGTTACTTTTCGTTCTAAAGAATTAACAAATGACCACGATATAGAATACAAAATTACGAATGCTTTGTGAGGACAAATGGACAGTTAGGGCTCACGTATCATGATTATAGATACATATATATCATATATATTCTAGTAACTCCAGGCGATATCAAAGCTGGGCTTTGTTTTGTTATAGCTCTTGAAATGTTTTGTCAATTTTTCTCCTGATTGTATTGCGTGACGTTTTTTCATAAAAGCATAATTTGTTTTACACATATTACTGCAATGACATGGTGACACGAACGTGTGGAATTCACCAAATGAGACACAATCGGATATGAACACTACACGATTACTGACCTACACATTATTAACTTGGTCGGGTTTTCTGTAGTGGAATAAGCATTTTTAAATATTGATAGTGGCTTCCTATCCAGGGTCAATGACCTAGGTTAATGAACCAAAAGACCTATACAGTATCTCTAAGAAGTATTTATCAATGTTCAGAGAAAGCTCAGACTATCTCTTAGCAAGCGAATACAAAACAACAATTATCCATAATAAAATACGACAAACATGTACAAAGACATACAAGCAGTGCATACGTGTTTGGGAAGTGATGTGCATTTAGATAGTGAGTTTAGCAAGATGGTCGCAATACCCATAATGTAGAATAACTTATATATTCAATTTATGGTATTATGAAACTAATTATATATATATATCTTCCATTAATGCCAAACCCCTATTGGGGATCTAGGTATGCGTCGTCATACCGACATAGACAGTCAGTACTATACTAGTCCAATTAACCCTTTACTTCATATAGACGCCTTTTGATACCTCTAATATTGAAAGCATTAATTCACCCCGTATCAGTAATGGGTGAATTATGTTTATATTAACTGACAGAGTGGAAAACAGCGCAGGAAGTACACTGTTTTCAAAGGCCTTCTGTGATTGGTGCGGGAAAACGCGTATCTATGGAGTAAAGGGTTAATGGGCTCCAATGGACAATGTTCCCTTAATTTAAACAAACTAAAAGTGAGCATTTATTCCAAAAACATCTTGGGTTAGTAGACGTTGGACGGGCATATTAACACAGTGACAAAAAAAGCAATAAATGATTCATGATTGGGATTCTTACTGACCATCATATTCCGCCATTTCGTCAAAAACCTTTTTTAAAGATATTGTCTCAATCAGTTTGTATGCTTCTCCTTTTTGTAATCTTCATGATATTTGAGTGTTTAACCTGGAAGTAGAAAAAATAACTTCATGAATGATAATCTTATCCATATGAAACTTACAGTATAGCAGAGAACGACAACCAGTGTACTAATCAGTAACATCGCCTTATAGTTTATCATACCAGTTTCCGATGTGGTTGCTTTTTAACAAGTCTTTATATACTGAACGTAACAGCTAACCGTTCACTTTTGTTTTCCAATAACTTCGTCAAAATATGTGGACGCACTATTAAAAGTTATATATGCCATTAACAGACAATGTATTTTTACATAGTCTAAATTTCAAGGAAACTGCTACTTTTGAGAAAATATATAAAATGGCAAGTACGTAAAATGTCAGGTAGCAAGTTAGCTGTTGAGTTCAGTATATTTGTCATGATTTTATTATTCTTGTTGTTGTATGCAATCTCAGAAAGACAAGTAACACAGACAAGAAGCGATAGCTTTCTATATGGCCACCTGTATGACTCGTCCAAGTGTTAAGCTTCAGATAAACGTGCTCCGTATGTAAAGATGCTTTATAAAATGTAGAAAATGATACTGTAATCTGTTTATACAAATATATGGAATATTGGTAATATTAACGCAAAAAGAAAGAACAAATAAACACAGGCATAGGCAGAACCATAGGCGGAACCGTAGCATTTTATACGAAGAAATACGGGTTCTGCATAATCGCCCGACGGATCATGTTTACTTGGTTTTGTTACTTCAATTTGCATTAGGTTCCTTCAATAAAATGGTATAAATGTGATAAAACAATGACATTGCAACATCTTTAGTACTTCAGTTTACTTCTGGTATCGGTTTTGATTGATTTTATCCACGGGTGCAAATATGCCGGATAATTCCCTCTGATAGCCAAAGTATCACATTGGTATGTCAACTTTTGCTTTTCGTGATGTATAATCCATCTATATGTTTTACAGTCTTTTGAACGTTAACTTGTTTCCATAGATACACGATTATTCCGTTTATTGCGAGATTTTCCACAGATAATTGTTTTTAAATACTCTTCATGTTCCGTATCTTGTGTAATACATACCATTTACACTAGGAAATTCCTTCTGAAACAGCTAGGAACACGACATCATTATCATCATAAAACTGATACAATCATGAAGACAATGGTACTGATAGTGATAATTAAGACAATGGTACTGGGAATGATCATCAAAACAATGATACTACTGAGATTGATCATCAAGAAAATGCCATTGAGGATGATCATCAAGATAATGATACTGAGAGTGATCATCAAGACAATGATACCGAGAATGATCATTAAAACAATGATACTACTGAGAGCGATCATCAAGACAATGATACTGAGAGTGATCATCAATAAAATGGTACTGAGAGTGGTCATTAAGACAATGGTACTGAGAGTGATCATCAAGACAATGGTACTGAGAGTGATCATCAAGAAAATGGTACAGAGAATGATCATCATTACAATGGTACTGAGAGTGATCATCAAGATACTGGTACCGAGAGTGATCATCAAGAAAATGGTACAGAGAATGATCATCATGACAATGGTACTGACGATGATCATCAAGATAAGGACTGAACATGATTATCAAGACTACGGTACTGAGAATGATCATCAAGAAAATGATACTGAGAATGATCATCAAGATAGCGGTATTGAAAATGATCATCAAGCCAGCGGTATTGAAAATGATCATCAAGGACATAATACTGAGAATGATCATCAAGACAGTGGTACTGAGAATGAGCATCAAGACGGCGGTATTGAGAATGATCATCAAGTCAGTGGTATTGAGAATGATCATCAAGCCAGCGGTATTGAGAATGATCATCAAGAAAATGATACTGAGAATGATCATGAAAACAGCGGTATTGAGAATGATCATCAAGCCAGCGGTATTGAGAATGATCATCAAGAAAATGATACTGAGAATGATCATCAAGACAGCGGTATTGAGAATGATCATCATGACAGCGGTACTGAGAATGATCATCAAGACAGCGGTATTGAAAATGATCATCAAGTCTGCGGTATTGACAATGATTATCAAGAAAATGATATTACGAATGTTCATGAAGACAGAGGTATTGAAAATGATCATCAAGACAGCGGTATTGAGAATGATCATCAAGAAAATGATACTGAAAATGATCATCAAGACAGCGGTATTGAGAATGATCATCAAGGCAGTGGTACTGAAAATAATCATCAAGACAGCGAACTGAGAATGATCTTCAGGACAGCGGTATTGAGAATGATCATCAAAACAATGATACTGAGAATGATCATCAAGACAGCGGAATTGAGAATAATCATCAAGACAACGGTATTGAAAATGATCATCAAGAGAACGGTATTGAGAATGATCATCGAGACAGTGATATTGAGAATGATCATCAAGTAAATGATACTTAGAACACAACACAGTGAATTTCTGTAAAAACTGTTTTTTCCAAAAACTTTTTTTAGTGTCAAATAAGAAATTTGAATGTTATGTAAGAATGCTGAGTAAATATAGATTAGAAAATTTAGTGCCCAGTAAGAAAAATCTATAGTCAAGTAAGGATGTTGTGTATCAAGTGAGAAAATGTAGTGTCGCGTATAAAAATATAGTGTCAAATAAGAAATGTGAATGTCATGTAAGAATGCTAAGTAAATATAGATTAGAAAATCTAGTGCCTAGTAAGAAAACTCTATAGTCAAGTAAGGATGTTGTGTATCAAGTGAGAAAATGTAATGTCGCATATAAAAATATAGTGTGAAATAAAAAATTGAATGCCGTGTAAGATTGTTGAGTAAATATAAATTAGAAAATCTAGTCCCCAGTAAGAAAATCCAATAGTTAAGTAAGGAATTTGTGTATTGAGCGAGAAAATCTAGTGTCGCATATGAACATAAAGTGTCAAAAAAGTAATTTGAATCTTGTGTAAGGATGTTGAATATAATTATATAGATTAGAAAATCTAACATCCAGTAAGAAATCTATAGTCAAGTAAGGATGTTGTGTATTGAGCAAGAAAATCTAGTGTCACGTATGAACATATAGTGTAAAATAAGGAATTTGAATCTTGTGTAAGGATGTTGAATATAATTATATAGATTAAAAAATGTATAAAGTCGAGTAAGGATGGTGTGTATCGAGTGAGAAAATCTAGTGTTGCGTATGAAAATATAGTGTCAAATTATGAATTTTAATGTAGTGTAAGGATGTTGAGTGTATATAGATTATACATTCTAGTACCCAGTAAGAAAAATCTATAGTCAAGCAAGGACTGTGTGAATTAAGTGAGAAAATCTAGTGTCGCGCATGAAAATAAAGTGTCAAATAAAGAATTTGAATATTGTGTAAGGATGTTGAGTATATATTGATTGGAAAATCAAGTTCATAGTAAGAAAATCTATAGTCGCATATGGATTTTGTGTATCAAGTGAGAAAATTTAGTGTCGCGTATGAAAATATAATGTCAAATAATGAATTTTAATGTTGTGTATGGATGTTGAATATAGATAGATTACAAAATCTAGTGACAGTAAGAAAAATCTATAGTCAAGTAAGGATGTTGTGTATCAAGTGAGAAAATGTAGTGTCGCATATTAAAATAAAGTGTGAAATAAGAAATTTAAATGCCGTGTGAGATTGTTGAGTGTATATAGATTAGAAAATATACTGCCCAGTAAGAAATATCTATAGTCAAGTAAGGATGTTGTGTATCAAGTGAGAAAATAATCGAGAAAATCGCGACACGTCGTCATGTTATGTTGATCATTTGTAGCAAATATTATTCAAATGTATCTATGCATGACACAGTTACAGGCCGGAACCGAAATTTAACACAGACTCAATGTTTTGTCAAACAAACTCAAGTTGTGGCCTTAATCTTTGATGTACGGGTGTGGGTCTTACTCGCGACACGTCGTCATGTTATGTTGATCATTTGTAGCAAGCATCAACAAAATCCATCCATGCATGACAAAGTTACAGGACGGACACGAAATACTGGACGGAAGGACGGACGGATGGTCGCTTCGATTACTATATGCCACCCAATTTTATTTTTTGGGGGGCGCGGGGGAGGGGGGGGGGTGGAGGGGCGGGGCGGAGGGGGGAGCATAAAAATGCAAAACGAATTTAGTTACCTACCTGCCAACATGAAAAACACTAGTTCAAAGCTCAGCAAAAATACATTTTTTATTAGCATTGCCTGGTCAATCGTTAATTGATTCAGTACTAAGCATCGTTTTTATGCCATCGAGGGCTAACAGACAATCGATTAACCTAATCACTCTTGCCACCTGACAGGTTTATATGTACTCCAGTACACCAAATTTTTGCAACTGATAACTTTCCCACTAGAATCAGCGTCAAGAGACGGATGATAATGGAACGCAATGACGTATATCAATCATCATGGAGACTTGACTAGGTTTGTATTGTAACTCCCGACACCTGGATTGATAGTCGGGCGCACTGCCGACTGAGCTCAGCATTTTTTTTGTTTATTAGTAATGCCTGGTCAATCATTAATTGATTCAGTACTTAACATCTTTTTATGCTATCGAGGGCTAACAGACAATCGATTAACCTAACCACTCTTGCCTCCTGACAGGTTAATAAGTACTCAAGTACACATCATTTCTGCAACTGATAACTTTCAAACTAGAATCAGCGTCAAAAGCCGAATGATAATGGAACGCATTGTCGTATATCAATGATTGAGACTTTACTAGGTTTGGATTTTAACTCTCGACACCTGGATTGATAGTCAGACGCACTGCCGACTGAGCTAATCTCATTCGATCCAAGTTCCTCCATTTAAAGATAAAAAATCACATTAACTATGATAACTACCACTGATGGTACTTCAAATTATTATATTACTGCAGGGTCAGGCCCGGTAAGCTCAGTCGGAATCCCGTCTGACTATGTGAGTCGTGAGTTTGAATGCCCGCCTATCCAGCAACAGTCTCACTGATGATTTATATACATCATTACGGCTCATTGTCATTTGCCCGTCGATACTGAGTGAAGTCGTACAGTCAGAACTATGTTACTCAGAACTACTGCTACTACTACTACTACTACTACTACTACTACTACTACTACTACTACTTCTTCTACTACTACTATACTACTATCATTACTACTACTGCTACTACTAATACAAATACTGCTGCTACTACTACTACTTCTATTACTACTACTACTTCTACTACTACTACTACTTCTACTACTACTACTACTACTACTACTACTACTACTACTACTACTTCTACTACTTTTACTACTACACTACTACAATTACTACTACAAATACTATTCTTTACTTCAGAAATGGACTTAACTGAAAAGTTTCCCCCTAAAATAGTAAAAAAATACCACAAAACTATGTTTAATCCAGGAAGAGTTGTTTCTAATATTTGAAAAAAAAAACGGCAAATGGGACATTCGAAATTTAAATAAGCACCTGCAGTCACACATACATGTATCTCTGTTTATGTCTATGTTACTACTACCAAGACTTACACCATACATTTATCATCTTTAAGTCAAATTTCTTCTTGGCACCAAGATTTACTCGTGATTGAACAGAATAAACTTATAAAAGACGAGATAGAAATGTATACGGAAACCGTCGATAAACCGTCGTGGGTTATCCCAGGTTATAAGATCTTTAATTTTTAGATGATTGAATTTGAATTGAATTGAAAGCTGTGAATGGCGAATACCCAAAAATCTGCGCGGATCGTCTGCTTAAAAATCTATATTTCGTCGCTACAGGTTATCGCTATCGGAAATATCCGGAATATAACGAGTGATACTCGTCGAGACTTTCGTAACATATCGACAGTTTCCGGTATTTTGTTTCACTTTACATATTGTTTTACTTGATGAAATTTAAAATAAATAAAACAGTAAATAGAACTTATTTATTAATTTCACCGAGAATGTATACAACTTTTTATTTTGAATGAAATGGCAACTTAAGCGTAATCAGTTATAAATATAAAAATAAATAAAGATACCCATGGAAAATATTGTTGTTCTACTCGGATTCTGATTTCTTCTTACACCAGTAAAACTGGATACACCGTATTAACTTTAAATATGTTAAAACAGATGTTAAACCCCAATAATAAAACAAATTCGTCAGCAGCCGTACAATATTCTAAGATGTAGTTTATAATAAATCTCTTCATAAACTAGGATTTTTGTATTCCCGTGTCTAGTGAATATTCATTTTGCTAAAAATGTTCACTTATTTTTTTTTATATATTTACAAAATGCACATAGGACATTAAATTGTATCGATATGAAGGCCGTTAAATTGATACTTTTCCTAAATAAAAGATAGTGATAGACAAAATTTCAGGGTCAATACAGGGACCTTGATTTTTTTAGTTGGAGGAGTGGGGGATCGAACCTGGGACCCCTGGATTCGTAGTCCGAGGCCTGGAACACTGATCGACTTCACTATAGGTCAAAATCTGTGTATAGGAAGCCGAGGACCATGATAATATTACAAAAATTGCAGACACACATAAAAAAGGCATATTCAACTATATTTACCCGGGTTTTTCGCTAATATAATTCAAAAAGGACGTTTTATCTTTAGTTTCAAAACTAGCGTGACCTAATTTGTTTAATGTAAATATTTTCTGAAATATATCTACATAGTAACAGATAATGGCACTTGGAGATGGCTATGTATTCATAACAGTAACGACTGATCCGATGCTTGAACATAAAACTCAATTCCATGTGCCAACTGATCGATGGCTTCTGATTTACAAACGCTTTACATTAATACTTAAAAACTTAACTAAGTATTGACTGTTTTCTCTGCTATATTATCGATATGAATGAAACAATATGCAGTTTTATTGGAGCCAGTCAAAATCACGATCACCTGTCTGCTTTTCGTAGATTTAAGTTTTTAAGTATATGATGGTAAAACAGGAGCCAGGTGAAATATTTGTTGGCCCCAAAATGAATCGAAGCAGAACCAAAGTAACTGATACACTTTTTCTTGTCCGGAGTTTCTACTGATCGATAACGGGTCACAAAAGGTGGATTGATCGTTCAATAATCGCTAACGTCTGGTCTTTTTAAGACCTATTTGACGATTTCAAGTAGTTCAAATGAGTTATCTCGTGATTATAATTATTAAAACTCCTCGTGAAGCAATTCAACGATTTTTTGAGATTTTAGTTTCAGAAAAGGATTAATTGTAGTTTTTGGGATAAACTTTTCTTTTACGATTTAAAGAAGGTTTTCCTTTATAGTTAATTTGTGATAACTTTGTTAGTTTTAATATCATCCTACACTTACTAAGCTCAGTTTATTTAAATTGTATGTGTGGCAGGTTAAGCAATTTTATTCATTTTAATTAATTAACAGTTCCATTGAAAATAGTTGTTGAATATAAATATTGACATAACATTTGTAATTAAGAATGGCGGATATTTGCCACCGCGGTCATTCTCCCCCTCGCCAATAAGTGCATAGGCGGTCATTTCCCCCCGCATCTTTTTTACTTGGCGGACATTCTCCCCCTCACCAGTTTTACATGGCGGACATTATCCACTGCACAAACAGACATTCTCCACCGCACAAAGGGACTTTCTCCCCTTCAACACAGTTTGCCTATACATTTATTTTATTAATTGAACAATTATCGGATTTCCCTTAAAAATATTTAATCCGCAATTGTTTTGTGTTTAACAGTTTACCTTTTAATCCCCACTTAACAGTTTGCCTATAATTACTGACGGTCTTTAACCAATTAAATACATTAATTTCATTGATGTATGGACTTAAAACAGATAGAGAATGTCATTTTGAAATGCAAAATGGTAAATGAAGAATCATATATTAACATGGTCACGTATCTTTCAATCCAATACTATAATTGCAATGATGAAGTTCATAGCAAACACTCGTGGAGGTAAAAAACTATGTTATGCAGGCCACTCTTACACATTAAAAGCAAAATCTAAAACGACCCAGAGATGGGAATGTGCACAAAGACGAGAAAAAGACTGCCGAGGCGTTCTTGCAACAGACCTTGACGTAAGTAATTATATTATATATCTTTTTTTCTATAAAGGGGATAAAGTTTGAAATGTAGCTAGTAAGCAATTTATATGAATGTGGTCGATGTTTTCACTTTAAACATTATACTTCTCTATTGAATGAATAAACATATCTACTTATAGACTTATTGAGACTGGTAACAAAAGCAATATTACTCGGGGAGTGAAAGGATATCTTTTTTCTACAAAGGGGATAAAGTTTGAAATGTAGCTAGTAAGCAATTTATCTGAATGTGGTCGATGTTTTCACTTTAAACATTATACTTCTCTATAGGCATAGTGCCACCATTGCAAAAAGGAAGTGCTTCCGTGGGGTAGTCACATAATGGCGGTTATAAATAATCCTCAATTCTTCTTCTTTAAAAATGCATTTTCCTTATTTTAATGCTCATTTTATTATTTGAATGGCATTATTGATGTATTTTGAACATTTTGATAGCATTGTCATGTTTGAATTGTGAATTTAGAAAAAAAAAATCATGCTTGGAAATTGGGGTATGAATTCATGATTTCGGAAGTCTACTTTCACTTTGTCACCAGTGTGCACACTGAGCAGAAAAAAAATCTCTTATATGACACATGACCCCTACTTTTCTCGTCATATTTTGCTAGTGCAGAGGTTGACAAACAGTAAAATGTAGGTTTCACTTCTTTCATTTGGGACCCTCTATGAATGCCAAGCCTTCAAACTTTTATTATTTACTATAGAATAAAGAACAAAAATCAATGGTGGGGTTACACCTATAAGAGAGACTTGAGTGAAATGGGGGTGATTTTCCAAAATGTTAATTGTAGGTAAAATAACCTCTTTTTTACACTCTCATAGTATTAAATGACAAATTGGAGACATTTGCTTCATAAAAAAACACATTTTGGCAAGTGTATGCCTCAAATAAAGCATATGTGTGCATATTTACATTGAAATTTCATGAAAAATCACAAAATTTTGAAGATTTTTTATTTTGGATGATTTAAATGTGCAATTTTTAGCATGTACATTGTATTGAATAATGTATTTTGGTAAGATAATGTCTTCAGTGTATCATGAGACTATTTTGGTGTCAAAATTTTAATGGAATTAGGTAAAAAAAAAATTTTGGGGTAAAATTAGTCAAACACATCAAAATTGCATGTCGGTCAACATCTCGCGCCTGTATATAATGATCATGTAAAGAGTGGTATTTTGACAAAAGTTTCAGTATTTAATGCCTGCAACTTGGCAGTATTACTTCAAATTGGTAGTACTTAGTAAAAATGAGGTAATTATGAAATTAAAAAAAAAAGAGTTTCCTTATAGGCATAGTGCCACCATTGCAAAAAGGAAGTGCTTCCGTGGGGTAGTCACATAATGGCGGTTATAAATAATCCTCAATTCTTCTTCTTTAAAAATGCATTTTCCTTATTTTAATGCTCATTTTTTTATTTGAATGGCATTATTGATGTATTTTGAACATTTTGATAGCATTGTCATGTTTGAATTGTGAATTTAGAAAAAAAAAATCATGCTTGGAAATTGGGGTATGAATTCATGATTTCGGAAGTCTACTTTCACTTTGTCACCAGTATGCACACTGAGCAGAAAAAAAATCTCTTATATGACACATGACCCCTACTTTTCTCATCATATTTTGCTAGTGCAGAGGTTGACAAACAGTAAAATGTAGGTTTCACTTCTTTCATTTGGGACCCTCTATGAATGCCAAGCCTTCAAACTTTTATTATTTACTATAGAATAAAGAACAAAAATCAATGGTGGGGTTACACCTATAGAATGAATAAACATATTTACTTATAGACTTATTGCGACTGGTAACAATAGCAATATTACTCGGGGAGTGAAAGGATATTTTTGTATTGTTTTCAAAACTTTAATCATAATCATAACATTTCTGAGTATGTAAAAATGTATTATCGGCAGGTGGCCTAATTACTTTTTAATAAAGACTATCATTTATATTTGTGTATGAATGGACATAACTAAGTTGTTATCAATTTTATTTATGTATTTCAGATCTGTTCTCTCCATGAATGGCAAAATGAGGTTCCGACGTACTGAACCATTATTCAAACTCGAGACTTGGAACGTTCACCTTGCAACCATGACGGGTCAAGCGCGAACCAACAATGTTTGTGAGGGATGTAATAATGGTTTCAGTAGGTTGGTTGGTCACAAGAACCCCTCACTTTGGACCGTTATTCAGTCCCTTGAGAAGGATGCGACGATGGTAGAGGCGGACATTCTAAGACATCAGATGGGCCAGACTTCTTCGCAGAGATGTAAGCGTACGCTT